>JANAVB010031814.1:1087279-1235167 GCA_029216955.1 Iris pallida
TATTAGTTATTAAAGAGGAATGAGTTGTTAGGTTTATATTATTATTATTATATTATTATTATATTATTATTATTATATTATTATTATTATACACTATTATGATTATGATTATCATTATGGTTTATCGTTATATTATAATTAGTATTGTTAGTAGATTATTATTATTGTTAATTATTATGTTTTTATATCATTTGTATTATTGATACTTGGGTTATAATTATGATTTTATAAGTATATATTATGTTTATTAAATAAATTTGATAATTACATTTTCCCAAAATACTCTGACAAAATTAGGGTTTAACCCTAAACTGTTTTTAAAGTACCATTTAAAATATTTGACAACTTAGAGTTTGCCTAAAAAGAGTTTAATTTTAAGTATTTTTCTGGACTTAATAAAAAATGTATTTTTTAAAATTTAATATAAAGTATTTTCAAGTATTACGTAGAATTACTTTTCAAGTATATGAAATATTTTCTAAAAATAGGACACGTGTCTCTTCGCCCAAACTCTCTTCGAATTATTTCTCTTTACTCATAGCTAAATCGTGCTTCTCTATTTTCGTGCAACTTCAGACCATGACACCTCGAACATGGCTATCGGACAATCAAGACTTGTCAGAATATTGCACCACACCAGGCGACACACCAGGCAAGATACCTTGTCTTTACTGTTTAATTTCTTGCTCAATATCATGCATGTGTTTTTTTTCTTTTCTTTATGTTGTTCTTTCAAAATTATATATATATATGCAATTATTATATTTTATGCAATTGGCTTAGAGTTAAGGGACCACCGTATGTTTAGTGCATCTCATAAACTGTCACGATGTGCCACGGATTGTGTGTGAGTTGTGAGTCGCATATAGATGCGGACTTGCGTGCTGACTGATCATTGGTGCGTACAGGCCGTACGTTAGGATATAACTGCTAATAGATTGTGTAGAAGACTTGGCAGTTTTTAAGGATTAAACAGTATCGTGGAGACGACGCATGTGTAGTATCATTGGGGGGAGGGGACAGTTATTAGCGTAGGGGCTACATTTTATTTTTACACACATTTTGGGCCGAGGGTGACTCTTATGAGCACTACCTTCTGTCCAGGGCCGATAGTGACTCGGATGAGCGCTACTTACTGCCACTCTTTATTTATTCTGCTGAGCCTACAGCCCCTGCATAGAACGTTGTCCTCAAAGTGCATATCACATAGAATGGTTAGGAACCTTTAATCATGCATACTTTTCTGTTGAGCTTTATTATTCAGTTTATCGGCATGATATTATGTGTCTTGTTACGTCCTTCTGAGGACCTGGTGATCTCTCCAGGTGTGTGTTTTTGTGATTTTTTGCAGGTGCTCTAGCTAAGGCCATTCTTTCCTCCGTGATGATTGCTCTTGGACTCGTCACTTGCTCTCGCTTGCTAAATTCTTTCCTTGTATATTTTTTCATATTTAATTTGGTTGGTAGTGGACTTTGTCTCCGCCCAACTATTGTGTACATGACAAACTCAAAGTTGCTTTATATCATTATTTATCTTTGTGGATGAGATTTAGTGTCTTGGCTTTCTACATTTACAGCTTATGTATATGTACGAGTCGTATATTTACTCGTATGTATACAGCTGGCATGATACATATCTAGTCCTACGTATTTTGGGACTGGGACGTTACATAAATCACTGTCAAAATGCAAAAATAGTGTCCAATATATCTTATGAGAATAAAAAATACTAAGATATTAAACAAAATGTATTAAAAATTAGAAATATTTTCTTGGGATGATTCGAGGAACATACCCCTTTCCTGGTAGAAGGGCGGATGAGCGAGTTCCCTCTTGGTGATGGCATGACCCTTGTTCAGTGATTTCAGTCCCATGAAGAGCCCGCTGTTCTTAAGGTTACTCGAGGACGAGACGTGGATGGACGGAGAAAGGTCGGAACGGCCGACAGAGACTTAGAGTGGCCGACGGCCCTGCAGAGAACTGGATCGGTTGACCGACGGAGACAAATTTGGGAAGAAATGAAAATAAATTTGGGGAGAGAAATGAATTTGGAGAGAAAAATAAAGAGAGAGAGAGAGAGAGAGAGAGAGAGAGAGAGTCTGAGAGATAAAAATGAATTAAGGGAGTAGCCTCCCTCCTCCATAGTCCATTCTAAACATTCCAAACCGGATGAAACTTATGTTGGACCGGACAAACCCTAAAAAAATTATACTATTATTGACTGGTCCGGTTTGGTTCGGTTTAATCGGTTTTTAGAAAGGTTAAATCGTGAGCCGAACCAAACCGACCGATTTTACAAAAGAATCAATCGAACCAAACCGAACTAACCAACGGTTGGTTAAAACCGACCGATTCGGTTTGGTTTGGCTCGATTTGGTCGGTTCGGCTTAAATATACACAGCCCTAACACAGGGTATGTGGGTTCCATCAAGGTGTTTGCAAAAACAAAATGGTGACTCTGCTGGGGAGAAAGAAAAGAATGTTGCTGAACTGAATGTAGAGTTTGCTCGACTTCAGGAAGAGTTGAGAATCGTTCAACTTGCTCTTGAGAAAGAAACTACACAACATCAAGCTGCAGTTCAGCAACTAGACATTCTGACCCATGAGAAGAATGAGTTTGTCACATCTCATCAAGATGAAATCGCTCGCCGACTAGTGACCTTGCCGACATTTGACGATAAATCTGGAATGGAGGAAGCTAGAAAGCGGGTGCTGGATTCTCATGAAGAACGACTTCAAACCTTGAAGCAGCAGATAGCTAGTCTAATGACCCCACCGATTGAGTGAAAGAAAATCTTTTGTACTTTCTCCTTTGTTATATGTCTTTTTGTAATGCCTTTTATTTTGATCAATGAAAAGACATTATTTTTGTGGCTCTATTATTTATTGCATATCCCATTACGGATATAAATAATAGCGATAGGAAATATATTCAGAGGTTCAGGACATAATATATTTCTTGATTTAGAAAATAATTATATTCATTATATCTGCTCAGAGGTAATGTGGACATGGCAGAATATAATTTGTTGAATATCATTATTTCGGTAGACAACTTAATCAGAGGTATTAAATACGTGACAAGTCGCTGATGTGGATGAACGGATGAATCGTCAAAAATGTGTGAACGAAATGAATCGTCGAGATGAACGGATGAACCGTCAAGATGTATGAACGAAAATGAATCGTCGGGATGAACGGATGAACCGTCAAAATGTATGAACGAAATGAATCGTCGGGATGAACGGATGAACTGTCAGATGAATGGAATGAACGGGTGAACCGTCAGATGAATGTAATGAACGGATGAACCGTCGAATGTTACGAAGAACGCGTCGCTTCGATGTTTTCAAGAATCTCTGCCTATAAATTGAACAGAAATTTAGATGGAATGATCACTTTCACTCTTCAACACAAAAATATCGTCTGAAGATGCATCCAAGAAGGCTGAAATTGTCCCGAAGGTTGAAGAAATCACGGAGGAACGTCCAGCCGAATCAAACCAGCCAAAGCAGACGGAAGCGGGCGAAGGTTCGTCTGCACCCAAGCCGCCGCGGGATATCTTGGACTTCTTGGTTGAGCCAGGAAAGACTGAAGAAGAAGAAGCCATGAGGATGGCTGCTTGCGCATTTTTGGTGAAATCGAGCAAGAATGTCCTCGGCTCTTTTGTCGACTATGTTTTTGAAAAGGACGGTTGTCACGCCCCAGAACCAGAATACTGGAGAGCGGGGGCAGACATAGCCAGCTACGTATAATGAAATGGGATCCACCCCATTATACGGTCACGGCTGTCTAGATATGTGAGGGTTTAACTACAAGCCATCAGTCTCTTATGGTCAATAACAAGCCTAATGTCTCAATCACAAGCAAGTAAGTAGATGTTACAAGATGTAAGACCACCAAATATACAATAGTAAGGCGTCCCAAATATTACATATTCAGCTGATCATGAAGCTAGTCATTACAAAATGTGATGACTAGTAAGAGTTTCAGTCATACATGATCAACCCTAGGTTGCCAATCATGTTACAGCCCGTAGACAGACAGTAAGTAAAAATGTAAACGAGCTAACACTTGTTCGGCGGCTAAACGCCTCAAAAGAATAATTTTAAAATAGAGTGGGACAGCCAAAAATAAACCCACTCGTTGCCAGGATTCTCTCTAGTGGTCACCATGTGGCTGGAAGGTCGGTAGATCCTCTGGTGTTGCTCCGGTATCTGGCCATACAAAACCAGCTGGGTCAGACCCCAGAAAGAGCAAGTGCCACAAAGGAGGCTTCACTTAGAAAATAAAACCAGCAATTAGCACAAGAATATAATTACATGAAAGACAGTAACAAAAGAGCTTGATATTAAAAGAATAACAACAGTCAAATAGAGTACGAGGGAACCATTCAAGTAGCCGGGTCACAACCCTTAAACCAACAAGGACCGGGGTTGTTACCCTTCAACTGAGTAGAACTCCGTCTCCAAATCTTGTTGGTAAGATAAACCGTATCAATCATGACAGGTGATATACGATGAGATAGCTATGGGACTATTCAGATAATCAGGTTACAACCCGTAAACCAAACAAGGACCGGGGTTGTAACCCTTCGTCTGAACAGAACTTGGTTTCTCCCACCATTTATCGGCAAGATAAATATAAGAAATCAAGACATGTAACAGTGTTGTACAGGATCAAGACAAGACTAGACTGGTTGAACTTTATCCATCATTCACGGCCAAGTAATAAGTATGGCTTGATACTTTAACTAACTAGGGTTATCACAGGCCTAGTTACTAGCAAGATGCAATGAGAATTCCAGGTCCGGTTACCTGTTTGCTACTACCTGAGTGATCCCAGCAAGAAAAGGAAAAGATAGCATGATATAGCAGATACACTGTAGTAAGATACATGTGTCCTAAGGTACCACACTCGACGGCAGGCTGGAAGTGCGCTCATCTCGACGGATAGCAACAAATCCCATGTATATATATATAAGGCCGGGACCAAAGTGGCAACAGGTAACGGAAAAATTCTCCATGAACTATTTCATCAATCTAGTCATTAACCTAGCCAGATTTAGTATGAATCCCTGACCGTGGTACTCAGGGATCATGCCCTAGATATGATGCAAGACACAACCGGACTAGTAGTTTATACAAGCACAATCATCCACGGTGTCCAGGCCAATAAATTGATTTGTCAAGAGTGTGCCACGATGGGCCACTATCATTATTATTACTTGTCAAGAGTGCGCCACAACGGGCCACTATCAAGCATTGTCAGGGTACTTGTCAAGAGTGCACCACTACGGGTCACTGTCGTGTCATGCATAGCAGGTCAAGTTATCATGTCAGGAGTGCACCACGACGGGCCACTATCAAGCATGTCAGGGTACTTGGTCACACCATGCCAGGTACAATTATTATTTCAATTATGTCAATCAAATCGGGATTATCAAGTTCGGGACAGAAGGCGTAAGGATATAAAATAGGCGTAAAAATATATAATAGGGTAAGGTGAATGCTATAGGAACTCAAGTTACACAGGGCGTTATAAGGACGAGTTAATAACGATCATTAAATAATAAAATTATAAGCCAGGGAAAGAGCCATGCGGCTCGAGCATAGGCGGTCAAGAATGACCTCATGCGGCCGAGGAGGGAGCAGCCCATACGGTGTCACGCCCCGCTCCCGTAGGAGTGATCGTCCTCACTAAGGCGTGATGCCGTACGAGCCTAGATTGTGCTCGTGCAAGGCGGGTTCCATAACGGCCGATTTCAGCGGCTGCGACGGGGTCGTCGCACAGAAGTCCCAAGCAGAGACATTGAATACTAGCAGCGGAATTTAGAACAAACATAAGTTATTCAAAGAAGCTCTTTATTAATATTGAAACAACGATTACATTGGGGGCGCAAGGCCAAGATTACAATCACTCAAGCTTACTCTTCTCACATTTTACAAGTTCACTCAGCTCTCTCTCTCATCTCTCAATTACAAGTCTTGATCCTGCGGAAGCTTCGGAAGGCGATGTCCATACATTATGTCCCGTATAAGTCTTTACTCCATGCGGCCGCGCGCTTCGAATCGCCAAGGAACTCCGTGCCTCGACGCATCCAAGCGAGCTCCGCGCCACGAGCTTCTACCTGTGCCTGCACATGTAAACTATGTGGGTGTCAGTACTCAACTGTACTGGTGGAATAAGCTCCTCGCCCACCCATACAAAACCCGCACGTTATTTTACTTTGTGCAACATAGTCCCTTTTTATCAATTGTCTTTCTAATCTTGCCTTAGGATCAGTTTTAGGACCGACGCCTTGGCTATTTTGTGTCTTTAGACCATCCCGTGCTTGCAACAACAATGTCGACTCAAATCTTGCCTCAAGACCCTTCTCGTGCCAACAACGTTAACCTATCGAGTCGTGTTTGCCTTACGGCTTAAAATCAGAGACGTAACTATGCGGTTAAGCTCTATTTTCTATGTGACCGTGCTACAAACCCTTGCTAAGGTCGTGCCTCGCAATTCAGTAAGACTTAACCATATCGCCGCTTCGCGGCCCTTGCCGCCTAGCGGCCCTTGCTACTTTGACCACCAACTGACCCAATCAAGACTTGTGAATGTTAGTGTCACTCAACCAACTTTGCCTTGTAGGGTTTCCCGACTTAAACTCAAACAACTTAAGCAACTTATATGCCGACAACTCAAGACTTGATGCCACATCTCGTGTCGAAGCACGACGCCTATGTTGAAATCCAATCTTAGGCCCGAACTTTGTGTTCTAATTGTACACATCTTCAACTCAACTCAATCCAAAAGCATACACGCGGTTAGCCGCTATTTGCCGACATCTATATGAACTTGGCCACTGGCATCACAAGCCATACCTTGACATATAGTTTTGTTAATCGGGATCCTTTCGACGCAAGTAGCTAGTCCCGTCGTAAGTCCCCGCTTAACCTGTGCCAAAACCTTACGCACGACTATACCCTGTTCCCTCCTAGGCCGAGACGGCCCCCATGGCCCAGGGGTTACCGCTCGAGGGTTCATCGCCCTTGTCGACAAGTTGTCAAATGACCATGCAAGACTCGACACAAACTGACGTCTCACACAGTCATTCCTTTACCAAAACCAAGACTTCTATCCTTGAGACCCCTCGACGACCCACGGTCGCGAGCATTCTTTCCTTGAGACCCCTCGACGACCCACGGTCGTGAGCATTTCCTTCCTTGTTACCCTATCATTTGGTTCAACTCATAAATGCCTGTTTGATATCCCTTTCTTAAAACTCACCTTGAATCATAGTCCTTGCCTTAGACACTAAGCCCGTGCATCGTGCCTTAAGTCAATCGTGCTCTACGTGATACTCCTGCCCAAGTCGACGGGCCTTGAGATCGAGGGACTACTTAACTTGACAACTGCAGAATGAGCGGGACAGCACTTGGAAAGACTTAGGTCGACCGGCACAACTTTGCCTAACTTACTCGAGCCTACGACTTAATCCGAGGGACGAGCAAAGGCTATGCCAAGCCTTGCGCAACGGAACCGTACACGCTTTATCAAGCGTTTATGTAGGCGACGCCTATGACTTAGGCTAACTCTTAGCTTTTGCATCGAAGACCAACATTCCTTCTCCCAAGCCACGGGACGAAGGACCGAGTGTTATTTTAAAAGCACGCCGTGCACCAACTCTAAGCCGACCGTTGGACCTTTTTCCACGTTCTAACTCATTTCGACCCGTCGGGATTATTCCCTTTAGCTATGTGGATTCATCTCTTTTATTATTAAGCCTACTTGTGCAAGTTGAAAACATGCGTATTATTATGTGAAGGCAAAGATGAGGCAAGTTCACCGAAACTATCCCACCTGAGTGAGCGGTCGCCTCGACCGAGCGATGTCTTCCAGTTGCAAGGCTAAGGCCGAACGCCGTCGGCGTTTCGATTCCTCCGATTGACTGAGGGGGACGGGGCACTACATCATACACCACTCAGAAAAAGTTTCGTCCTCGAAACTAACTGAGTACACTTATCGAGTTATCACTTTACTCAACATTCAAGAACTCTCGCACATAATTCTCCTATGCCTTACTCAAATCCGAGCCACGCTCGTGCTACCCTCAATCCTTTCTTCAAAACTTACGATGTCAAAATCTTCGATACTTCCTCGTTCCTCAAATCTTACTTGAATTCAACGTATCACTTAGTATGGATCGTGCACATATCTTAGGCGTCCCCAAAATACATGCATTTCAACCAAGCCTCGTGATAGCGAATCCTGCCATCACCACTCGAGTTGGATCGTGTACGCATTCAAGCGTTGATGTACATGCATGTCAACCGAGCCTCATGAGTAGTGCCTTCACCATTCCTATCGCTCCGCACCAAAACGTCTGCCTAACTGCTAGGCTAAGTCTTTCCGTCAGTATTGGAATCATAGTTTCCAAACAACGATATCAACACTGACCCCATCCTAAGGTCAAACCAAGTTGATAGTACGGGGTTTTCTACCCAAGCTCGCATCACTCTGATTTCTAAACATCGAGCATAGATTGCCTACATACATCCCAACATTCGTCGCACGGGGTCCGAGTCATTCAGCAAAGCCATCCTACAAATAACTCACGTTTTGACCAAATCCTTGACGTATAGATATTACTCGTTTATCAAGCCATTTTGTATAGTCTATCTCTTTGAACACGTTCGACGTAGATCGCCTATCAATCTTTCTCAATTCAAGCACACTACGACATAATTCATCACTAAACCATAATTCACATTTCACATTCCCTAAGTTATTTATCCCAATTCACGAAATCGATCACAAGGTCATCTGACTTAACAATACGTTACGCCCGGATCTCATGCGAGTCAGATTATCCACGGTGGGCACGAATCACCATGCACGCTCCCGCAAGATAATCATTCTCATCGGGACGTAACTCTTGTTTTGTGTCCAGACTAATTCATTCTCGATACGCGGATTGGACCTACTCAATCCTCAAGTTTCTTTCATTCATCTGTCGTAAGTCCAAACATCCTCGAATTCACCTTCGCGTCAAACCGACAAGTCGAGACAATCAACATTGCCGCGTCCTGATTTTTCGAGTTCGATCATTCCCGCTACATGAATCACCATGCCAGCGCTCACGCAAAATAATCGCCCCAAATCTGACGCAACGCATGTGCGAGGCTGGAGTTGCGCTCGTGCAAGACAAGAATGTCGACGTTGTGGTTATCCGCGTAACCATCAAGACACGATCACTTTCATCCAATATTCATCTCAATCAAAATCCTAAGTATAGCATCCAATCGAACAATAACACTTGCACAATCATCCTTCGCCGAGTCAGAGTACCCTCGAGTTATCGCATATCAATCTTTGATACGCCTTAATACCATCGATGATATACGTAACCTGACGATCTTCCTTTGCAACCAATTTTGAGTCGTACGAATGATGCTATCGTCCGACTGGATAATCTCCTCGACATTTATTTTCAAGTTCGATCATTATCCCTCGAATCGTTCACAACATCAATTCGTTCAAATCCGAAATCACGTATATTCGTCCGTCTATCTTAAGTCATCGACTAATGCATTTCCTCAATTCCAATCGTCCCTTTGTTAATTCAAATCATCGAGCAACATTCAATCCAATCCTTAGAGTCATTCGCTTAACTTTAAAATCAAGCCTTCCATGCACGCCATCTACCTGTCATGCTAACTTTTCCTATACGATCCGTATCAATTTCCTCGATCAAGTTATCCATTCGCTACACCTTAACTTTTCCTCGATTCGATTTTACCTACTCAATCATTTTTGTGTTTCATACTTGCGTTATCCTCAATCCCGTGCACGTTCTGTGCGCATCAATTCTAGGTTGTTCGAATCCACTCGTCAAACTTCAAGACTAAGACTTATTCATTGATACTCAATCTATGGCTTTGCATAACGCGACGCTTGCTGATAGACTCATCGACACCCCCGAATCCTCGATCGATCGACATCCCTGAGGCTATCGCATACACCACTCAGGGATGAAGTCATTCAACAAATCCTCAACACTATCGTTCGAATCAAAATCGACTTCCTTGAATCCCGTTCGAACCATTCCTCTATTTCCAAGCACGCTCATCTATATCGCATCGACGTTATCATCGCTCGATAGCACCCCATATCGATAGTCGACTCACTTTACTCAATCGAGTTCAACTCATTCTCGTCTGACACTATTCAATTCCCGTACTCGACTTTTCTAAGGTCGACACAACTTTGGTGTATATGTCCAGCCCGACCTAGCCAACCGTGCTTACGCGAACCATCATTTTGTTTTGTCAAAAACTGTTCTCCTACGTTTTGCAAAATAGATAGACTTATTGTATGGACATCCCGTGGAACAATTGAGAGAGAGCGCACCAACGATATCAATATGCGGAAGCAACATTCAGAGTTTGTGAAACAACGGAGTTAAAGAATTCAATCGGTAGTCCAAGGACGTAAAGCCGTGCTCTGATACCATTATGTCATGCCCCGCTCCCGTAGGAGCGATCGTCCTCGCTAAGGCGTGATGCCGCACGAGCCTAGATTGTGCTCATACAAGACGGGTTCCATAACGGCCGATTTCAGCGGCTGCGACGGGGTCGTCGCACAGAAGTCCCAAGCAGAGACATTAAATACTAGCAGCGAAATTTATAACAAACACAAGTTATTCAAAGAAGCTCTTTATTGATATTGAAACAACGATTACATTGGGGGCGCAAGGCCAAGATTACAATCACTCAAGCTCACTCTTCTCACATTTTACAAGTTCACTCAGCTCTCTCTCTCATCTCTCAATTACAAGTCTTGATCCTGCGGAAGCTTCGGAAGGCGATGTCCATACATTATGTCCCGTATAAGTCTTTACTCCATACGGTCGCGCGCTTCGAATCACCAAGGAACTCTGTGCCTCGACACATCCAAGCGAGCTCCGCGCCACGAGCTTCTACCTGTGCCTGCACATGTAAACTATGTGGGTGTCAGTACTCAACTGTACTGGTGGAATGAGCTCCTCGCCCATCCATACAAAATCCACACGTTATTTTACTTTGTACAACATAGTCCCTTTTTATCAATTGTCTTTCTAATTTTGCCTTAGGATCAGTTTTAGGGTCGACGCCTTGGCTATTTTGTGTCTTTAGACCATCCCGTGCTTGCAACAACAATGTCGACTCAAACCTTGCCTCAAGACCCTTCTCGTGCCAACAACGTTAACCTATCGAGTCGTGTTTGCCTTACGGCTTAAAATCAGAGACGTAACTACGCGATTAAGCTCCATTTTCTATGTGACCGTGCTACAAACCCTTGCTAAGGCCGTGCCTCGCAATTCAGTAAGACTTAACCATATCGCCGCTTCGCGGCCCTTGCCGCCTAGCGGCCCTTGCTACTTTGACCACCAACTGACCCAATCAAGACTTATGAATGTTAGTGTCACTCAACCAACTTTGCCTTGCGGGATTTCCCGACTTAAACTCAAACAACTTAAGCAACTTATATGCCGACAACTCAAGACTTGACGCCACATCTCGTGCCGAAGCACGACGCCTATGTTGAAATCCAATCTTAGGCCCGAACTTTGTGTTCTAACTGTACACACCTTCAACTCAACTCAATCCAAAGGCATACACGCGGTTAGCCGCTATTTGCCGACATCTATATGAACTTGGCCACTGGCATCACAAGCCATACCTTGACGTATAGTTTTGTTAATCGGGATCCTTTCGACGCAAGTAGCTAGCCCCGTCGCAAGTCCCCGCTCAACCTGTGCCAAAACCTTACGCACAACTATACCAGGTTCCCTCCTAGGCCGAGTCGGCCTCCATGGCCCAGGGGTTACCGCTCGAGGGTTCATCGCCCTTGTCGACAAGTTGTCAAATGACCATGCAAGACTCGACACAAACTGACGTCTCACACAGTCATTCCTTTACCAAAACCAAGACTTCTATCCTTGAGACCCCTCGACGAACCACGGTCGCGAGCATTCTTTCCTTGAGACCCCTCGACGACCCACGGTCGTGAGCATTTCCTTCCTTGTTACCCTATCATTTGGTTCAACTCATAAATGCCTGTTTGATATCCCTTTCTTAAAACTCACCTTGAATCATAGTCCTTGCCTTAGACACTAAGCCCGTGCATCGTACCTTAAGCCAATCGTGCTCTACGTGATACTCCTGCCCAAGTCGACGGGCCTTGAGATCGAGGGACTACTTAACTTGACAACCGCAGAATGAGCGGGACAGCACTTAGAAAGACGTAGGTCGACCGGCACAACTTTGCCTAACTTACTCGAGCCTACGACTTAACCCGAGGGACGAGCAAAGGCTATGCCAAGCCTTGCGCAATGGAACCGTACACGCTTTATCAAGCGTTTATGTGGGCGACGTCTATGACTTAGGCTAACTCTTAGCTTTTGCATCGAAGACCAACATTCCTTCTCCCAAGCCACGGGACGAAGGACCCAGTGTCATTTTCAAAGCACGCCGTGCACCAACTCTAAGCCGACCGTTGGACCTTTTTCCATGTTCTAACTCATTTCGACCCGTCGGGATTATTCCCTTTAGCTATGTGGATTCATCTCTTTTATTATTAAGCCTACTTGTGCAAGTTGAAAACATGCGTATTATTATGTGAAGGCAAAGATGAGGCAAGTTCACCGAAACTACCCCACCTGAGCTAGCGGTCGCCTCGACCGAGCGATGTCTTCCAGCAGCCGTTGTAAGGCTAAGGCCGAACGCCGTCGGCATTTCGATTCCTCCGATTGACTGAGCGGGACGGGGCACTACATGCGGCTGGAGGGGACTCGGGTCTAAGGGAATGCATGCGGCTTAGGGGAGTTCAGGGTTATGCAGCGGAGTGTCATGCGGCCAGGGGGAAGTAAGCTTCATACGGCTGGGGGAAAGGAGTCCATGCGGGTCGGGGGTTAAGAGCCCATGCGGCTCGAAACAAGAGCAGCTCATGCGGTTAGCGGAGAAGCTGTGCGTATGCGGCAAGTCATCAATCAAGTATATGCGGCCAGGAAGGGGGAGGGGCGCATGCGACTAAGTCATAGCATTCATGCGGCTGAGAAGTGGATTCTCAAGCGGCTAGGAATGGACTGAGTTCCATGCGGCTGAATGCTCACGAGCATATGCGGCTGGGGAAGGATGAGCGCGCATGCGGCTGGAAAGGGATACGAGCTTATGCGGCTACAGTTAGACAGAGTCCATGCGGCTCGGATTATGCCGAAGCCTATGCGGCTGGAAGAGTGGCATATGCGGTTAGCGGGGTCATGCGCCTATGCGGCTGAACTTTAAGTGGGGGCTCATACGGCCAGGATAATTCATGCGGCTAAGGGAATCACTTGCCTTATGAAATATTCATGCGGTCAAGTCAAATACTATTCTTCTTCTCCAAGATTCCGAGAAGAAGAACACTACGAGAGCCAAGTTCTCAAGCACCGTAACTCCATCATCCGGAGCCCAAATCCGAACTTCCATAGGTCAAAACGGGGTAGAACGAAATTCTCTACAACATGGAACCATCAAAACTCAGAAATAACAAGATTAAATAGATCAAAACACAAGAAAAACGAAAATAAAGTAAACTTAGATCTACAAGAATCTAGTCATGGAAAGTGGAAATGCCAAGTACTAAAGTAAGTTAAAATGCTGTAAGGAAGAAAATGAAGCAATAAATTTGGAGTTCCTCCATAAAGCAAGTTGCACTTGCCTAGACCTCTCTCTCTCTCTCTCTGGTAGGTAAAGAAATAATGGAGAAAAGAAGAAGAGTAATGAAGAGAGAGAAGAAAGTGGGGTTAATAAATGGTAGTGGTGGTGGTAGGTAAAGGTTCACCCTTGGTCCATGATGAACCAAGCAATCCCAAACCGAACCAAGCCAACCCAAACCAAGAAATAAACCAAGTCAGGAATAAAAAACTAAGCCAGAAATCATGCAATACAAGATGAAATACGTACACGTATTCCAAAAATACGTAATACGAACCACAGGCATTACAACGGTAGTGGTCCTCGTCCTGTCTTTAAGAAGGATGCTAGTGATTCTCGTCCTTGATATTATGTAACATCATTTATGATGAAATAAAATCAAACTTTATTTATGAACTGTCTGATCATATTTACAAGAAATCCTTTTTACATTCATACATAATATTTTTTAAGGAACTTGCCATTGATGGGCATCATTGCAACTCGACCATCTAGCTCTGTGAGTTGATAAGCTCTATTTAAAAAGACTTTACTCATAATATAAGGCCCTTCACATTTTACATCGAACTTGTCTTTGCTCATGTGAGTCATAGTCATGGGACGTCTGACTGTAAGAACGAGTTCTCCTTTCTGAAAGGCTCTGACTTTAACTTTGCGGTTGAAAGTCTTCGAAATACGGGCTTGATATAGCTCTATGTGTTATTGAGCCAATAGTCGCTTCTCGTCGAGCGCCTCCAGTTCTTGAAGTCGAAGAAGATCATTGTTCTCTGTCGTCAACTCATTGGCGATAGCAATCCTTAGAGATGGAATTTGAAGTTCCAGGGGTAGAACTGCTTCACAACCGTATACCAGAGAGAAAGGTGTACAGCCTGTGGGGTTGCGGACCGTAGTATGGTAGGCCCATAGACATTCTCCAAGCTTTTCACTCCAATTTTGTTTGTTAGTAGACATAAACTTCTTAAGGAGCTTGATAATAGTCTTGTTGAAGGCTTCAGCCAAGCCGTTAGCAGCAGGGTTGTAAGCCATCGACGAGACATTATCGATCCGATGATCGTCACAGAACCTTGTGAACTTTTAACTGATGAACTGAAGTCCATTGTCATGAATGATTCGTCGAGGTACACCAAATCTGTAGATGACATGATGTTTGACAAAATTGATGACGCTGCTAGTTTTGACTTCAGCCAAAGGTATAGCTTCGGCCCACTTCGAGAAATAATCAGTTATTGCCAGTATAAACCGATGTCCTTTAGAAGAAGGAGGATTGATGGGTCCTATAATATCCATGCCCCAAGCTTCAAAAGGCCAAGAGGCAGCAGTCGGATGAAGGAATTCCGACGGTTGATGGATGAAATCTGCATGGATTTGACAGGCTCGACATTTCCTTGTATATTCGATAGCATCAGACACCATAGAAGGCCAATAGTAACCCATTCGTCGGATACGATCTTGTAGTTTAGGGCCGGGTTGATGTGCTCCATAAACACCATCATGAGCTTTATGTAATACTTGCTTCGCTTCATCACCAGCAAGACAACGCAAGAGTAGGCCGTCATAAGTCCGTCGATAGAGAGTCTTGGTGGTCTAATTATAGTAGAACCGAAGAGATCATCGACGAATACTCGTAGCCTCCTTAGGATCTTCGGGAAGTATGTCGTGAACTATAAAATCGATGAAGGGAGCTCTCCAATCTTCATTGATAACATTGACTTCGACGAGGTTACTGTACTCAATGTTGCGATTATTTTCGATATAGAACAACTCTCTATTGGAAACAACAACTACTTGTTATCTCTTGACGGGAATTGCTAAGACTGCTGCGAGATTAGCTAAAGCATCTGCCTCAGTTGCAAGCTCGTCGGACATATTCAATGAAGAAGGCCTTGAATGATGTAGCCATGTAAATTGCAGCTTCATGATAGGGCACTAGATCTTGATGGCGGATTTCGTATGTTCCTCTAACCTGATTAACAACCAGTTTAGAATCGCCATAGACTTCAAGATATTCGACCTCCAATTATTTAGCTAACTGGAGTCCGATAAGCAAGGCATTGTATTCAGCCACATAGTTAGAGCATGGCTGATCTAAGGAATAGGCTCTTTTGATAGCTAATCCTTCTAGAGAGACCAGTACAATCCCAACTCCTGCGACAATGGTCCCTTTTGGCCCGATTCGGGATGCTCTGTCGAAGAATAGACGCCAGGTAGAAAATTCTTCAGAGATCATGTTTGATTCCAATGTTTCGTCTGGAATTTCATCATAAAGCTTAGATGTTTCTGGAACAGGATGAGCTGCTAAAAAGTCAGCCAGTGCTTGACCTTTAACAGACTTTTACGGAACATAAACTATGTCGTATTGGTCTAGCAGAATGGCCCATGTAGCCATTCAAGAATTGAGTATGCTAGGCTTCTTCATCAATACCCGAAGAGGATTAACTCGAGAAATGACGTGAATGGTTTGGCCAATGATATAATACCGAGTCTTTTGAACAGCGAACATAAGAGCTAGGCATTCTTTCTCATCCGAACTATAACGGTGTTCAGCACCAATCATAGTACGACTAAGATAGTAGATAGCTTGTTCATGGCCTTCTTTGTTCTTCTGGGCAAGTAAAGCACCCAATGAATGATCCATAGCACGGACATATATTAAGAATGGTATGCCTGAAATTGGTGGCACCAAGACTGGTGGGTTCATGAGATATTGCTTTATATCATCAAATGCTCGTTGACATTCTTCAGTCCAAATGAAAGATACACCCTTCTTCATTAACTGGGTAAATGGTCTGCAGCGTCCAGACAGATTTGAGATGAATCTCCTGATGTATGCAAGTCGACCTTGGAATCCTCGTAGCTCTTTTAAGTTGCGTGGAGGACGCATCTCTTGAATGGCTTTGATCTTCTCGGGATCCACGTGTATACCCTTAGAGGTAATAACGAAGCTGAGAAATTTACCACTAGAGACACCCAAGAATGACTTGGTGGGATTTATTTTAAGTTGATGCTGGCACATTAGATTGAAGATAGTTCTTAAATCTTGGATGTGATCTTCCTTTAGACGACTCTTGACAGCAATATCGTCAACATAGCATTCGATAGTCTTGCACAGATGATCTCGAAAGATAATACTCATAGCTCGTTGGTAAGTTGTACCAGCATTCTTGAGACCAAATGGCATCACTGTGTAGCAGTAGACTCCACGAGAAGTACGGAAAGAAGTGTGTTTTTCATCTTCAGGATTCATTCGAATCTGATTGTATCCGGAGAATCCATCCATAAAGGATATCCTTTCGAACCCACAAGTGTTGTCGATCATGACGTCTGTAATAGGGAGAGGAAACTCATCTTTTGGACAAGCTTCATTAAGATCCCGAAAGTCGATGCAAACTCAAACTTTGCCAGTTTTCTTTAAGACTGGAACAACGTTAGCTACCCAATCAGGATGTTGTTCTTCCCGAATAAAGTCACAAGCTATAAGCTTTTTGACTTCATCATCAATTGTGTCCATCATTTCTGGCTTGAACCGCCTCTGCTGCTGTTTAATTGGCTTTGCATTAGGCAAAATATTCAGTTTATGAGTGGCAATTTTGGGATCTAAACCTGGCATGTATGCATAACTCCAAGCAAAGACATCAATGTATTCTCAAATAAGAAGAATTAATTCTTGCTTATTCGCCTCTGGAAGGTTCTTGCTGATGAATATCGGACGAGGTAACCCGTCTTCTCCCACGTCAATTTGAACCAATTGATCTTCGGTAGGAGGTTCCCATTGTTCAAATCGGAGTTCCCATTGGGTATCCATTCGTCGAGCCCAAGGATCTGTTTCGGGATTTTCTTCGATATTTTTGTCATAACCTTCTGGAAGTTCAGCGGAGACCATGTTAGAAGATACAATCAATCGATGAACTTGGCCGATACTGGTGTCAGAATCCCAAGATCTGGAATCAGAAGAGTTAGAGCGCTCCTCACTATCAGACTCGGAGGCTGCTGGAGATAAAACTGGAGGTAAAGTATATCCGAGACCTCTTTTTGTCCTGCTATAATACATCTCTGACTATCCTTTCGGAACAACCGTACGGATAGGAGTTCATCTACCCTTACCGTAATTGAGGCCATTCTTGAAGTCATAACCCATCTTTCGGATGATGTCTTTTGATTGTTGACTATAACGACGAAGTTGGAGACGTCCCATATCGTTATTTTTGCTATCATCCGTATAGCTGAATTTTTGTTCTGGCCCTTTACTAAAAAGTATTGGCCTTTCACCTCTCTTTCGAGAAGGGACAACAAAATATAAGTTATCTGGATATTCAAATAATACTTCCGTCTGAAGGGATTGTACGACTCCTATTGTAAATGACTGAAAGCTGTCTAGCATATCCAAATAGCATTTAGTATGATAAATGACATCAGTATACTGGAAAGTATATACTTTTTCATTGATTTGTACATCCATATTTATAATAGGACCTTTAGCCTTAGCCGGCTTGGTCAGATCGATTACAAGAGGAGGAGAAGAAGAGCAAGGAGGATTAGACTTGTTGCGACGGAGGTCGATAACAAGCGGCTCAGAAGAGGTGAGCTCCCTTTGATCTTTGTTACGACGGAGGTCGATAAAAAGTGGCTCAGAAGAGGTGAGCTCCCTTTGATCTTTGTTAGACGGAGGTCGATAACAAGCGGCTCAGAAGAGGTGAGCTCTCTTTGATCTTGGTTATCACCAGTCGATTGCTTCTGGGCTGGCAGATGAATAGCTAGTGGTTTGGAGGATTGAGGATGAGAGACACGCCCTTTGACAGGTATGATGAGAGTGTCACTGGGCACTGCTTCCTGTTCTTCTTCACCGTCCATGGCTAATACCACCTTTAGAAACTCTTCTTTGTACATGCGAGTGTCGTTGCAATATGCTTCAACGCCTTTAAACGGGTAGAGATCCGCAACTTCTTTTTGGACTTCTCCTTTGTCATCAACGTACTTGAAATATTGATGGAGAGTAGAAGGAACAATGTTGTGTTTATGCAGGAATGGTCTCCCAGAAGAGCATTGTAGGAACAACCATGGTTGTCTATAATATAGAAGGTCACCATCGTGCAAAGATTGCCGATTTGGAGTTTTAGGTGTATCTTGCCTAAAGGTTCACTTTTTCCCTGATTGAATCCCAGAATGGTGGTGATAGTGCCGAAGAGGCTATGTACTGGAATCTTCAGAGCATCCAACATTGTCTTAGGCATGATGCTGAGTGCTGACCCTGGATCTATCAGAATACGATCGACCTTTATGGAGTCGACATATCCTGTAAAGTAGAGAGGACGGTCATGTCGATTGTCTTCCATTAACATGTCATCTTGTGTGAAGGTAATATTTGGAATTAATTCCAGCACACTGTGACAATGGAGACAAGAGACAGGTTCTGCCTCAGGTTTCTTAAGAAGAGTTAGGCAAGTGTCTGCCTGCATCAACGCCTTACTCAGTGTTTCTCGAGTCTCTTTAGAGAGGTGTAAGAGCTCGAAGATGGACATCCTAGCCGGTGTGTTGGCCAGTTGAGCCAATATGTCAAAGTTATATGGCTTTTCAAGTCCAGAGGGGGATGACTTCTTCAAAACTTTATCGAAGCGGACTTGTTGTTTGCCTTTGTCGGCTGCTGCTGGTTTAGGAGGAATGGGTTCTACAACCGGTGAGGATGCAGAAGGGATGTCCTCAGTAGAGATAGGTTGTACTGGAGCAGACTCAGAAGAAGAAGCAGGGTTTTCTTGAGTTTCGGGAAATTTTCGTAAATAGGCTTTCCCTGACCTGGTGCCTAACAGGATTTCTTCTTTAACTATGGGGTCAAAAGATACCATATTGCAGCTCTTTGTTTTGCCTTTGGAGCAGTTTTTTTGCTTAGACGAGGAAGGAGCCTCGAAGTCTGTAACAAGGTCAGGGTAGATCCACATAATCTCAACGTTATCAAGGGATAAAGGGACGAGACCTTCACTCCGTGGAGGAGGGAGATTCTCGATCTTAAGAGTGGCCTTGGGGATAGGGATGACACCATGATGTACCATCTGTGGAGGAAAGTTATCGAACTGTACTGAGACCATGTTCGCGGTAACAGTCTTCTCATCTTGTTGAAGGGTGACAACACCAGCGTTGACTAAATCTTGAATCTTGCCTTTGAGCACATAACATGCTCGAGTGGGATGACCAATGAACCTGTAATAAACACAATATTTAGGATGATCAGTTTTACCGACCTCGTCAGGCTTCTTCGGGTCTGAGAGTTGGAGCTTATTGTTTTTGATCAAGCAATCGAAGATGCTCACGGTGTCGTTCTCGTCAAAGGAGTACTCTACTTTCGGACGAGGTTCCCTTGGTGGAGGGGCAGATGGAGTAGAAGTAGACGTAGGTGGAGCCATGTTGACAGCCAGAGATTCTTTGCTCTTCAAATTGAAGTTCAAAGTTTCTTTACCCTTGCGGTTGTTCTGGCGATTACCGCTACTAGATGTCGGGTGTTCATCCCGGTCGGGGTTAGACATGTGTACCCCCAACTGCTTGAACTTGTCAGCGCTAACTTCAGCTGCTTTAGCATTGACAATGAATGATGGCCAGTCTTGAAATTGAGTTGACCCCGTCCACATGCTAATAATAGGCAAAAGATTTGCCTTGCAGGTATCTATAGTTACAGCGGCCAGAGTTCCAGGAGGCATCTTTAATGCTTCTCGGCGGAATCTTTCAATAAAACTCTCAGCGGTTTCATTATGTCTTTGTTTGATCTTGTTGAGGGCCGACATGGTTATGTCGTTGATTCCCTCATAGAATCGCTCCAAGAAGATTTGTTTAAAACCCGAGAAAGAGGTGATACAGCCATCAGGCAAGCTCCTGTACCAATCGTATGCTACATCGGCTAAACAGCCGACAAATACCCTGGTAAAAAGAGCGTCATTTGGCTGAAGTTGAACAGTCATTACCTCAAAGTGGTTAATGAACTTACTCGGAGAAGCGATGCCGTCAAACAGCAAAATTGTGGAAATCTTGTACTTCGGAGGGAATGGGACTTCCTTCCATTCAACCGGATAGGGTTGTTTGATCCCCAATCTCTATAAATTGTCCTTCTCTTTAAAAGCCTCGAATTGAGTGCGCAAGAGTTTGACAGCTTCATTAGCATCCTCTGATAATAAAGAAGGAGCATGCTGAATTATAGTGTTAGGGGGAGGAACAGCGTGGTAAGTACTACCCCCAGCTCCTGACTGACTGGGTGTGGGTTGAATTTGTACAGGGGATATTTGAGGAAATACTACCCCCAGACCTGCACTGACAGGCACCGACGATGCTATAACTGCAGGATTTGCAGCAGGTGCGGTCGGTGGTACTGTATGTTGGGCCACAATGATAGAATGCATACTTGCGACCATTTTAGCCATTGTCTTCAGCTTATCCTCCAGTGCAGCTATTCGTTGTTCTTGATTTGTCGAACTAGAAGCATCTGGATCTTCAGTGACAACGTAGGCTGACACTTCTCTAGGCACAGTAGAAGACACTGTCTGTTTAGAAATTTTACTGTATGCATCATAATCAGAGAAAGAGTCGTCCCCTGAATGAGAAATAGGAAGATGACTAGAGGAATCTTAGAGAAGATTCCTATGACCGATTGTGTCTCGACTTCAGGATCGGGTGTGTCGAAATACTCCTTCAGAAGATTCTTGGAGTAAATCTAAGTGCCGCTGGTTGGGTTTACGGGGCTTGCCGTATTTGAAGCACCTTCTATCCCCGGTGTCTCGAGAAGTCATGTTGACGGAAGCATACAACATTTCGTCTTCGTCTTCTGACATTGGTTCAGAAGTTGCAAAATTCAGACGATCGAAGACAGATCGTTTTGTTGTCTGGCAACAGCACTTGATGACAACCTTGTGATTACAATGGCGTTCAAGTGGTTGAACTGGAGGTGTTGAGATATTGTCCCGCTTTTGCTTGAGGTGCTCTCGGAGGTCAAGAACAATGATGGGACAAGAAGAAGTTTGAGGGACGTATTCTTTGACAATAATCGGCACATGGTTCTGGCTCTTCAGATGTTTTGTCCCGTGAGTATACAGGGAAGTACTCACTTCGTTAGCATAGATGTCAGGATTTTTCATCCTGGAAGTTTGCCTCAGATGCAGGTTCATCTTCGGCATTGGCTGCTTGCATTTTGTCGAAGTTGATGTAGACCGAGGTCTATTGAGATAAACCCGTAGATCAGCAAACTCACCCCCAGGGGTTTCTGTCTGAGACACCAGTAATTTTTCTTGCTTTGAGCAGGATATCCGGAGAGTTGGAAGATCTTGGAGTTCCGCTATCGGAGTAGGCAGAATACCTCTTTGATCAACACATTTCCCTTTGGCAGGGAGAGAAGACCTCTTGTTTGAGGGAGTCCTTGCATTGATCGGTGCCGAGGCACGTTCAGATTGATCTTCCGAGGTAAAGACCAGAGAAGACTGCAAAAAGACCAAAGGACCTTTTCTCTTGTTTTGTAAGGAAGGGTTGGATAAAGAGCGTTTTCCTCTGTTGTCTTCCAAGTCGTAGAACGAGAAAGTTTGAGAAAAGACCGATGGACCTTTTCCTTTGTTCTAAGGAGGGGAAGGAACAGTCAACAGACTACCCCCAGTGGATTGCGCAGGAGTAACAGGGTACTTGGGAAGAGGAGCAGAGTCTTTCCCTTTGCTGTAAGAAGAAGAGGGATTAGCCAAAAGGCTATCCCTTTTAGACTGCGCTGGAACAGCTTGCGCTTGGGTTGAGGTAGTAGTAGGTGCCTTGGCCGATTGCGCCTGAAAAGATTTGACAGATGGCCTTTTGGCCACAGAAACTCCAGGACTTGCAGCTTGTGCGGCAGGAGTTTTGGTTACAGAATGCTTAAGTTGCATTCTGGTTGAAGGGGCAATTGGTTGCGCAGGAGCAAAAGATACCGTAAGTTGTGCTAGGGGAAGAAGAGTCTTGCACTTTGCCAGAGCAGCATAGAAAGTGGCTTGCACAGAGGCAGGAGAAGAAGTGTGCCGCGCCTGGACCACAGGGGCTTTGGATTGCGCTTTGGCAGCGCTGGTGGTGTTTTGCGCAAGGGCAGAAGTGGCTACTGGTTCCTTGGCAGCAGAGACAGCAGATTGCGTAAATGACTGCGCAAAGGACTTCGGAGTCCACACTGAATGGACCTTGCTTTTGGCAGAGGCCACAATGCGACGAGTAGCCCCAGAGTTGATCATCGTTTCATAAGCAGTCTGGTTGACCTTCACAACCAGCGTCTTCTGCGTCTTTTCGATAGACGCAACGTCACATTGAGTTGTCCCTTCCTCGTCGGAGGAGAAAGTTGTCCCCAGCAGAGTCGCCATTTTAATTTGTAAAAACAAAAGTCTTTATGTCACAAACGTTGTAAGAAGATTACAATTGAATTCTGGGAAAGTACAACTATAGAAATCCGATCTGAAGACGATCGCTTTATCCCTTGGACGATGTGAACTTTGAAGACGATAGCCTCTGAAGAATGCAGCAGCACTTGGACAAGAACTCATGATCGATGATAATAATGATCTGATCTCTTAAATGAAGGACTTGAAACTCTATTTATAGAGTTCTAGAAATAACTAATTTGTAGTTATTCTGAATTGCGCAAGATGAACTGCACTGGCGACAGACTGCGCAGACTGCAAACTGCGCTGGCCTATTGGGCAGTTGCTCGATCGTGGGCTAACTGTATTCAGACGCGTGGCATTATTTAATTGAAATGCGCTTGGTCGTGTACAGGCGGTTGCCACGTGGCGAGCAATTGATGGCATGTAAGCCACGTAATAAATGTTAATTATTTGATGAATCGTGCTAACCGAATAGCGCTAGCATCAGACTGCGCTTCCTTCTAGTCACTGGACAGCGCTGGGATTCAGACTTGGTTAAACTGTGATGCGGTTGGACTGGTAGACTGCGCTGAAGTTGTACAGCTGTTTTCGAGCGCTGTGCTGCACAAGAAATGAACGGACTCCTCGTTTTTTGGGCTGTCAGGCTGTCAGAAGATCTGATCTTTGTCAGGTAATGATGGCATTGCCACGTCAGCGTAGCGCGCTCTGGTGGTAGCGCAGTTCAGCTCGCACATTCGATTTGTAGCACAATCTGTTTCCTGCGCAGTCCAGTTGAAGGATGCGCAGCTGAGAATTCTCTGCCTATTTGATAGATGCAACTTGATTTTTAGGACATACACAAGGTGAAGCAAATTCAGATTGATCTAGGGTCTTCCCTCAGCATCATCCCTAGGACTCCGCTCTCAACTTTGGAAATCCCGATGCACCATTTGGCGCCTTCCAATACTACAATCAGCGGTTTCAATGCCAGCAAAAGTGAACCGCTAGAAAAAATCCGACTGAAATGTCATATCGGTAATCTCTGAACCGAAGTGACTTGCTATGTTGTAGACGCCGACGTCAACTACATCCTCCTGCTAGGTCGGCCGTGGCTGCATGAGTACATGGTGGTGTTGTCTACACTCCACCAATACATGAAGTACGTGTCTACTAACGACATCATCCGAACAGAGTTCGCCGACATTGACCCCTTCAAAGGGGTCGAAGCCTACTTCGCTGATGCTAGCTTATATAAGTCGATCGGTGAAGGGGAAGCCAATGATGCTGATGATGAAGCAGAAAAGGCGGCGGAGACGGACGTGGAGACATCCCAATGCTCCTCTGAAAATTCGACTCAAAGGAAAACCGCCTCAAACGCTGCCTCCCTGGCAATCAAGTTACCTGGAAAAGCACCGACTTCTCTAGGCAGAACATCCACCGAAGTTCCCTTGAAAATACGGCTCAAAGGAAAACCTCCTCAAATGTCGGCTCCCCTTGTGGCAAAACTACAGGGGAAGGCACCGGTCACCGAAGGCGCAGTTGAGGCACCCCTAAAGGTGCGTCTTAGAGGCAAGCTTCCGCAATCTTCAGCCACACTCAAGCTGCAAGAGAAGGCCTACATAGCCCTCTCAGAGCCCAAGGTCAAGTCTGTTATGAGCTCTCCCGAACCAGCCTCAGTGCTCACAGATGAAGAGTTAGGAGAATACATATCTGCTGACATAGATGTACCTTCTCTTGACAATGTAAACCCACGAGACAAAATCTCATATTTTATTAATAATAGAGTGTCTTTCAATTACTCTAGTCTTCCACATTAGAATGCCATGTATACACTAGATAACGCTCTAGGTCGTTACAAACACAAATAACGACCGTCAATCATATAAATCAAGTAGTCCCGTCCCAAGGAGTCTGTTTTATAGTCCTACCGCGGAACCATGACGAAGAACCCATCATCTTCGACAAAGTCGAGCGTCATCAAGACTTCCCACCACTCGAGCCAGAACCGGATATTGACATAATACAAGTCTATCGGTACACGGACAAGACAAAGTACCTCATCCAAAAGATGGGTTAAGATCTGAAAAGCAACAAGGGCCTGAACTACGGCAAAGGCCGACGTCTTCCCCTCCGACTCCCAACACCTGAAGGAAAGCTGCAGGACTACTATCATCGTACTCGACGGGGGGTGGGCTATGTCACGCCGCCAGCAACTCCAGAGAGTTCGAAAGTGGAAGAAGTGGAGCACTCTCATTCATCTGAAGCATCAATTTGGGATTCTGATACCAGTATCGGCCCAATCTTCAGGAATGTGCTATCAGTCAACATGGCATCTGCACAATCTCGTGAGGATGAAGGCGATGACCAAACGCTAAAGTTCTTCGAGGAAGAACCTTGGGCTCAACGCCTAGGAGCGCAGTGGAAGTCTCGTTTTGAATTACGCGAACCCCCTACCGAAGACGAAGTCGAGCAGATCGACCTTGGAGATGGGTCTTCTTCCAAACCTATGTTCATCAGCAAGAGTCCAAAGGGAAGAGACCGGGAGTCTTTAGTCCAATTGGCAAAAGAATATATCGATATTTTCGCCTGGAGCTATGAAGATATGCCAGGACTTGATCCCCAGATCGCGATGCATAGACTTAACATCTTACCTGATGCCAAGCCTATAAAGCAGCAACAACGACATTTTCGTCCTGACATCATGAACGCTATCGATCAAAAGGTGGACAAACTCCTGAGCAGCGGGTTCATTCGTGAAGAGCAACATCCGGATTGGGTGGACAATGTCGTCCATGTCACCAAGAAGAATGGGAAGATACGAGTCTGCAATGACTTCAGAGATCTCAATACTGCTTGCCCGAAAGACGAATTTCTGCTTCCAATCACTGACGTGATGATCGACAACACATGTGGCTTCGAACGCATGTCTTTCATGGACGGGTATTCGGACTACAACCAGATCAAAATGTTCCCCGATGACGCAAAACACACGTCATTCAGGACTCCGAAAGAGGTTTTCTGCTACACAGTGATGCCCTTTGGTTTGAAGAACGCTGGTGCTATATACCAACGAACTATGAGTACCATCTTCCGTCAACATCTACGCAAAACAGTTGAATGCTATATTGATGATATCGCCGTCAAGAGTCGTCTCAAAGGTGATCACTTATAAGACCTAAAGACAGTCTTCGATCTCATGCGAGCGCATCAACTCAAGATGAACCCCGCTAAATCCTTCCTTGAAATTTTTTGCGGAAAGTTCTTGGGCTTCGTTATCACGGCGAAAGTCATTCATGTCGACCCTGAGAATACCAAAGCCATCCTTGACATGAACCCTCCGAGGAACCTCCGAGAACTTCATGGCCTGCAAGGGCGTCTTGCATACATCCGAAGGTTTATAGCAAACCTTTCCGGAAAATGTCAACCCTTCATCCAGCTCATAAAGAAGGGAGTCTCCTACGTCTGGACAGAAGAATGCCAGAAAGCTTTCGATGATATCAAAGCTTACCTGACGAGCCCGCCAGTCCTGGTGGCACCCGTCGCAGGCAAACCATTTCTCCTCTACGTCCGTGTCATGGATCATTTTCTTGGTACATTGTTGGCTCAGAACAACGATACAGGCTACGAGCAAGCTATCTACTACCTTAGTAGGACAATGATCGGGGATGAACATCGGTACAATCCCGTCGAAAAGGAATATTTGGCTTTGGTGTTCGCCATCCAGAAGACTCGCCATTACGTTTCGGGCCAGACAATTCATGTCATCTCCGGAGTCAATCCACTCAGGGTTCTCATGACGAAGTCGGGATCATTGAACTCCCAACTAGCTATATGGACAATCCTGTTGACACCGTATAACATGGTATTCGTCCCACAAAAAGCCGTCAAGGGCCAAGCTCTAGCCGACTTTTTAGCCGCGCACCCGATTCCAGAGTCCTCCAGACTCTATGAAGACATTCCAGATGAAGTCCAAGAATCCAACATCGTCGAAGAAAACTCTGTCTGGTGGGTGTTTTTTGATGGTGCTTCGAGAACAGGTCCCAGAGGCCAAATCATCGCAGGAGTGGGGGTGATCTTAGTCTCCCCCGATCAGCTGGTCATCCAGCGTGCTTACTCCCTTTCAAAGCCGTGCTCCAACAATATTGTCGAGCATAATGCTCTCACCATGGGACTCCAGCTGGCGCAACAACTGGGGGTGGATCATCTGGAAGCTTATGGCGAATCAAAACTCGTCGTTAACCAAATTCGAGGGCAGTACGAAGTTCGTCATGAAGATCTGGTTCCTTACCATGAAGTTGCATTGAATATTATCTCAACCTTCACCAAGTCCTTCATAGAACACGTACCTCGGCTACAAAACTTGGAGGCTGACGCTCTGGCTGGCCTCGCAACTTAATTAGCAGTACCCCTCGGGACTCAACACTACGTCATGATAGTTGGTCGAGACTTGGTCTGTCCTAAAAACAACCTATGCACACAAATGGCCCATGCCATGACGACAAGTGCCGGTGTTAATGTCCGAGACTGGAGCTTCCCGTTCATCGACTTCGCTGTCTATGGAATTCTCCCAGAAGATCTGAAAGAAGCCGTCTCAGTCAGAAGGCATTTTCTTCGATTTTATTATGATACAACTACTAAAATACTGTACCGACGTTCCTACGATGGACTTCACCTTCGATGTCTATCCAACGAAGAAGCAGCCGAAGCCCTTCGAAAAACTCATGACGGAACTTGTAGGGCTCACCAACCCGGGCCTAAGTTACAGGATCGACTGCGATGCATAGGTTACAACTGGCCAACCATGGCAGCCGACGCCATCGACTATGCTAAAGAGTGCCATGCTTGCCAGATTCACGCCGACTTTATCCATACACCATCGGAACCACTACATCCTACAGTCGCCTTCTGGCCATTTGTAGCTTGGGGCATGGACATTGTGGGACCTATCACCCCTCCTTCATCGATGGGACACGCTTCATCCTAGCCATCACCGACTACTTCTCCAAATGGGCAGAAGCAGTTCCACTGACGGAAGTAAAAAGCTCTAGGGTGATTAGCTTCATCAAACATCATGTCATCTACCGTTGCGGGGTACCCCGTAGGATTATCCACGACAATAGTCCACAGTTCATCAGCCATGCTTTCAGCAGATTCTGTGACAAGAATTGTATTCAGAACGTGGCATCAACTACCTACAATCCGGCAGCGAACGGATTGGCCGAGGCTTTTAACAAGACTATCGTCAGGCTACTCAAAAAGGTCGTGTCATCCAATAAACGCAACTGGGACGAAAAACTCGGCGAATGCCTGTGGGCCTACCGAACAACGGTACGGACTCCGACGGACAATACACCGTTCTCTCTGGTTTATGGAAGTGAAGCGGTACTGCCTCTCAAAATCCAGATACCCTCACTCCGTGTGGCAATCACAAACCAGTTGACAGAGAAAGACAATCAACGCCGCCGTCTGCGATAGTTGGAAGTACTTGATGAGAAACGCCTCTTAGCTCAACAGCGCATTGAACTTTATCAAGCCCGTGTATCACAAGCTTTCAACAGGAAGGTCAAACAAAGGACTTTCCAAATAGGCGACCTGGTTCTGGCAATCAGGAGGCCGATGGTGTTGACTCATAAAACGTCAGAAAAGTTCGAACCCAAGTGGGAGGGTCCTTTTATTATAGAGACGGTATACTCAAACGGTGATTATCGCTTCGCCCAACCCAACGAAGACTTGTTCATGATGCCCATCAACGACAAGTTCCTAAAGAAGTAATACTCTTGAGATAAACCTAGATATGTACTTCCACTCTTACCCAGCAGGAGAGTCAGTGAACTTAATACTCAGAGTTCACACACTTCTCTTCTACACAAATTATGTGCTCCTGGAACCAGCTGTTCCGTTGTATTCTATCTCCGATAGAAGAACAACCACGTCCACATTACCTCTGAGTTGCTCCTCTACGTCCTACAAAGCAGAATCTTACACTCCATAAGATAGAACTATCATGTTCACCACTTCCATATTACCTCTGAGTAAACATCCCGTACAAACAACCCCTGCATTGCTGTACATCTACCGCAGAACTTCCATGTCCACATTACCTCTGAGAAGTTTCGCGTACCTCCCCCAGAGTCATTCCTACCACGTCCATAATACCTCTATGTAGGAAAACTCCACCAGAGGAACCCTATATTTGCCACGTACACATTACCTCTGAGCAAACATCCCGGTCCTCGTTTTCGCAGGGACTCTTCTCATTTAGTCTGCTCATTTCAGAGAGCGCTTCAGTACTGGAGAGAGCTGACAGAGTCGTGAACCGAGAGGAGTCCTCCGTGTCTTGCTCAAAGACATAATCCCTCCAAGCAGTCACACGGGGCTGCGCCCCGCCCTTATCCTTCTTTTGCATATAATAGTGATAACTAGCCACTTCTTTGAAGACAGCCATCATCTCCTCTTCTTTGTCCCCCAGGACTTGAAACTCCTCGTTAGTCGGGAAGCACTCCTCATAGGGTTCTGATCTCCAAGGAAGCCTCGACACCTCAAATATTTCATGAAGTGCAAGTCCTAATTCTCCTACCGGAGTGAAGAAGGTCCCGGTCTGGGTATTAAACATCTTCAGGAGCGCAAGGAACAATGCCTGTTGATGTCGACGCCCGCCTGGGTGGCATGGATAGCGGCAGTCAGCTCAATCTCCCTGAGTTTGGTTCGAAACTTCGTCATAACCCAGAGTGTCAGCCTGTCCCACTTGGATACATAATGACACCAATCCTCTACCCGAAATTCACCCTTCGGGTACGACCGCTTCGATGACAGCATACGATTAACGAAAGTCGAAGCACCAAAGGCAAAAGTGTCGGCAGGGACGTCACTATAAATACTCCTAAGACGCAGAGTTCGCCAGGTGAAAGAAGACCCAGTCCGCGTGGCGGCCAAAGTATCCCTCTGGTTTGAGGTAGCATCGATCTTGATGTGCCCGCCACCGCTCCCTCCTGAGACGGGGTTAGCTCCCATGTCATCCTCCTCTTGGAAGCAAGACGACAGAAAGCTGTCAAAGGCCATTGACGCTCGAGCTGCTTAATGAACATGTTCACCCCTTTGGCTGTGAAGAATCAATCTTCCATGATCCTCAACACCTTCGCTTCAGTAGAAGTGAGGCGATCCCCAAACAGGAACTCAGGCTTCAAGAAAGTCACATTACCAGAAACGGAAGATTTCAAACTGCCACGCTCCATCATCCGTTGGAGGAATACATACTTTTGTTTCCAGATTTGGGTCATTCTCTCGGAAGGCTGATCCAGCATGATGGCAGCTCGGACATGATTTGTCACCTCCTCGTTATAGTCAACTCCCATCTGACAGAGCAGCGTCTAGAAGTACTTCGTTCAAAAGCGGGACGGTCATCGAAACTGGCGGTCAGGAAAAGATGACAAAGACTCAGAAATGTTAAAACAACAAAATATCTGAGCCGCGTTCTCATCAGAAGCGCACACACTGAACCAAGGCTCAGGCGCATCTGAAAAGAAGCTTCAGCGCATCATCAGGACTCGAAGTTCATGTGCGTTAGCAAGAAGCTTTAGCGCATCATCAGGACTTGAAGTCCATGCGCATCAGGAAGAAGCTTCAGCGCATCATCAGGACTCGAAGTCCATGCACGTCGGCGTATGTAAGTTCTAAAAAAAATATACTCAAGTACAGAAAGGTACGACAAAGAATGACAAGAACACCCACCAATCACCGACGGCCGAACGTCGACGGGCGTCCTGGGGACATCGTCAACATCGACCTCCGCAGGCTCTTTTCCTTTGCTTCGCCCTCGGCCAGCACCACCGCGAGGGGTTTTAGGAGCCATTCTTCAAGTTTTGGGAGAATTTCTTAAAGACACAAAGAAGAAGAAGAAAACAAAGAAGAAAGACTCTCTCTCCATCAGACGCCTATTTATAGGCTTGGTCACACGCGTGAACCGATGAAGGGTGACGTCAGCCGCCGCTTAGGGTTCAGCGAAATGATAACTGCGAATATTCCATAGATCATCATTAATAAACCGAGGCGTTATCATTTGGATTTAAAGGAAGCATGCGCCTCATCATATCATGCGCGGAGCAGTCATGCGCCCAGAACAGTCATGCGCTCCATCGAAGACATACGCCCACCATGCTTCTTATTCGAAGTATTTCAAAACTTGACGAAAAGTTTTGAAAACTTTGAAGGGGGTCTTGTAGAAGCATGGAATTTCTGGCGCATCTACTATGCGCCCTAAAACAAACATGCACCGAGAGCTCAATACATCAGAAAACAGAAGGGATAATCAACACAAAAAAGAGGCTCTTGACTAAAGACTTTTCTTTTTACATAAAAGACCCTGTACATAAAGTAAAAGAAAGCCTAAAAAATAGCAAGGCGCATTGAAAAAGTTGCTGCACAGGCGCATCAAGACAGCAGCTACGCAGGCGCATCACTCCAGCGTCTCAATCAGGTGTGTCGTCTTAGCGTCTCATTCAGGCGCATCACTCCAGCATCTCAATCAGGCACGTCGTCTCAGCGTCTCATTCAGGTGCATCACGTTGATGTCTTGGTATAGGCGCTTCACTTCGTCTCGACCAAGTATCTCGGCTAAATGAAGCAGTCCTTTGAACATAACGCGAGCGGACGGTCAACCCCACTCTAGCAGAAGGAAGAGCTCTCCAAAGCCCAAGGAAGATGGGAGCACCACAATTCCGGTCTTTGGATGCAACAGGCACCTTCGGCCTACGTCGGGACCCCGCGATCCCAACTTTTGGATGTAACAGTCACCTTCACGAGTGCGTACGAAGACAACTCGACGCATCTTCACCTTCGGGAGCATCTCGTCGACAGAACGTACTCGAGCAAAGAGGCGCATCTCTACACTGAGCAAACGGGAGAAAATGGGGAACAAAACCCTCTCATTGCTGCTATTTATAGCTTGGACAAATCAGACCCATGCGCCAAGTGGCAGGTTCTCCGAAGTCCGTACAACGAATGTATATTTATGGAATGAATCTATCTTTTTGAAATCAGCCCAATCAACATGCACAATCAAAACATTGGGAACCCAACAGTAGGGCCTAGGTAGATACGCCGTATGGCAAATCCCTGCACCTTCTTCTGAAGCGCCCAAAATAGAGATCGAGCCTACGCGCTGACGATCCGAGCACTAAATGCTGAGTAACAGGCTGGACAGAAGCCCATACTCCTGTCACATCGAGCATTTAATGCCGCATGACAGAGGCGGTAACACGTCCCCCGAAGAGTCTCCAACCCTTAGTAGAAAACGAAGGGTCGATGACATCAGCACATTACTTCGTTTATTCGATCGATCCGAGCACACCACCACAGCCATGCGCCCAAATCTTTGTGTGCGCCCCAAATCCCTGTGCTTGGACTCGCTCCTGATCCCTAAAGACAACAGCTAAAGTCCTCACCATGCGCCCAATCCTAGGCACATCCTGTCAGATCACTCTCCACCAAATCCGAGATCTTTGAGCCACGGACATATGCCACGTGTCCTTTGACTCAGTTTAGTCTACAAAGGGGTGCTAACCACCCAAGATCTCAGCAACCGAAGAATCCTCTCAGCTGCCACGTGTCGGCTCTTCTGCAGCCCACAGGCGCAACAGGAAGGATTCAATCCCCAAATCAGGGCGTATCGTCCATACGCCTCCCTCAGCTCTAGCCACATGGCATTCCTACGCACAGGCGCATCCTACATATGTACGCATGAGCATCCAGTCTGCTATCTATAAATAGAAGGATTATTCTTTCACCCAACAGAGAGACAAGGACGTACATACATACTCAGAGAGAAGCGCATCCACAGAGGCCAGAAGAGACTTAACGTCCGCTTCTCCTCACAATGCTCCGGCATCCAGAGCAACCCAGACCATCAGAGAATCTGAAATCGTCGCCAGATCGTCAACGGAGTCAACGCATTATCAATCGCTCCATCGACACAGTACCCAGATAAAAACAAAAGTGTACACCTAGGACTACATCTGAGTCCTACATTGTAACACTGTTCTGTTTGTGATTGAAATTCCAATTCAAAGATTTTAATGGCGAACAATATTCTCTGTCGATAACAAGAATAGACGGCTCTCTATGACCGGTGTAAAGTGTTTTAAGTTTCTTCAACGCCCATGTGTAGTCTTCAAGTTTTTCACTCTTCATGAAGCAAAAAGCAACTGAATTTTTTTCCACGTAGAGGTGAAGCCAACAACATGAAAGAAAGGCATCTTAAATATATTGGTCTTGTACGTGCAATCAAGAACTAACACGTCGGCGAAGGACCTAGCAAAATGTGTGCAATCGGGATAAGCCCAAAAAAGTGAACTGACTTCATTACTATGGGGATGTCTTCTATGGTACTCAATATAATGATTATCGACAAGCAACTTCAGCACTTCTTGCATTGTCATTCTTGATTTCATCCGAATTTTGTTCGAAGAAGATAGGGCATTATAAATTGACTTAATTGTTGACTTGTTCTTCTCATCTTTATGTCGTATGACAGAATATATTTGTCTCGGTGTAACTCCGAAAGTGTTCAAGTCTTCGACTATCTTCTTATCCATATTGTTCAACCGTCCGACATACGAATGATCCAAAAGTATTTCGACAATAACATGATTGTGGATACCATTATTGACTTCGACTGTCCACTTCGCTTCTTCTATGTTTCTAATATGGATCTTGAATGGACAACCATATTTTTTCGTTCCAACTTTTCTTCTTGAAACTTTACTTTGGAGAACTGTATCTTTCTTATGGCTTCTGAACACACCACCTCTTTCACATCCAACCACCAGATTTTGTCGTCCTGGGCGGTTTCGGACCGATCTGGATATCACAAGAACTATATTGTTTTTTCGTTCAACTTTTCGTCGTCCAACTTTTCGACACAAATGTAGCGCTTCTTCGCTTGATTTAAACCAAATATCGGTCGAGAATAAATTACCTATATCAACGGCAATTGGAAGAGGTACCACAATGTCACGACCCGATCCCCAATATAATGGGTCCAGTCGGATCATGCCCAGCCTGCACCATTGTGAGATGGCGGCAGTATGCTGTATCAAGCAGTAAAACACAACAGACAAATATCTAACGAAAATAAAATAATTTATTAAACTGAAACTGGTCTGGAATAGAAATAACAAAACTACAATATCACAATTCATTTATTACAATTGTTCTGATAAAACAAAGAAAGGAAAGAAACTATGCCAACATCTATGGTTCTGGGGTTCCTGGTCCTGGTTCATCTAAATCTGCAGGACCCAAGTCAGGCCCGTAGAAAGAACAGTAAGCTAGCTCCTCCTCATCACAATCACCTAAAAATGTTGGATCTCCAGTCAGGAGTGAACAAGAAACATATTTCTTCCACATCTACAATTTCTAAATTAACAATAAATGAAAATGCGAGACAGTTTAAGAAATTTTATATGTTTTTGTAAATAATAGTAAAAGACAACAAATAATATGGTCTCAATGTCAAATATGATGCAATGCTAAGTTAGTGTTTTGAGTATGTAACAGGTCCTGTGACCGGCTGGGATAGAGGCAATATGTATACTAACGTTTCGGCCGAAACGAATAGCATACGGTACGACTCAACCACCTGTGTGGTAGAGGTTAGCACGAGAGAGACAAGCGAGAATTTTGGCTTTGGTCACATATGTTATACTACTTCCCCAAGTAATCCCCAAGTCAAAGAGTCAATAAGTCAATATGTCACTATAGCAATCCAGCAATCCGTCGATCGATGTGGAGTCCGAGAGGGATCCACGGTGAATCAGTGTCACTATACTATATAGAATCAACTGATGCATACATTTAATTATTAAAGTAAAAACACAGACATGGAATAGATATGAAACTTGCCTCAGACGGTTCATCGGCGTGGGCAGCAATAAGTGGGTAACTGCTAAGATTTTAGGAAACAGAAACTACAAGATCGTAGTACCAGATTTTAGTAACTAGAACTATGCTTAATTCTAGAAAAACGACACTAGAGGCTAAGTCTGGTAGGTTGGAAAAACCTATATGAAAAATAATTATATATATATATATTTAAGAATAGATTTTTATTACAAAATAATAATTGACAAAATAGTCCTTTTTGAATAAAAAAATGTTTTGCCGTAGTAACAAATATTAAGAAAATAATTTTAAATCGTATTTTCAGAGATTAATAATTTTAAGGAATTTAGATCTTCCAAAACAAATATTTTTACTAATTTAGAAATTATTTACCGATCAATACTAATAAAACGATTTTTCTCAAAAAACATTTCTAACCATTTTCCATCGTAAAAGGAAAATATCTCTTAATTGCAAAATAATCCTTTATAACCATACGGTCTTTTCCAAATTAACGATTTAATTAAATAGCAAAACATTTTCGGTTATTATTACCAAAAAACCATTTTATTTACCGAAATCAATTATTTTAGCAAATAAAAAATTATTTATAGAAATAATACCATTTTTATTCTTTATTCTAATTATTAAACAAAATTGGTATAAAACGTTTTAGGAAATATATATATACATAAGTTTTAGTGACAAAACAAATACTAATAATATTTAGTGAATCTCATTATAATAAACCATTATTACTAATATTTCTAATAACTACTCGTAGCCTAATAAATACTATAACTAAACATTATATTACTATATTAGCAAATAGTTACCATAATAAAATCCGATAATAATAATTATTGTCATCTACACTAGTCTTAACTATTCCAATTGGCAGAGCTTCATTCTGTCAATTGGCCAGAGCATGGAAAGGTTCTGTAAAAAATAACAGAAGGTTTCTGGAACAGAATCTTACCAGAAACTTGCACGAAGGAGCACCGAAGGGAGGCCTCGGACTCGGAACCGAGCGTCGGAATGCCAAAAAGCGGTCGAGCACGGGAACGGGCGCACGAACGGGACGTGCGGACGCACGGGGAACGCGGACAGCACGGGGGCTGGCGCGCACGGGCGGGGACCTCGGGAGAAAGGAGGATAGGGGTTCTGTGGTATAGAGGAGAGGGGGAGGAGTTAAGGTGGAGAGAAAGGAGTTGGAATGGTGAGATGCTGGTGAGTTTAGGGAAGGGATTGGGAATGGATTTTGTAGGGAGAATGGAAGGGTGTGTGTGTGGTAGAGAGTGATTTGAGGGGAGAGAATGGTGCCGTGAGGGAATGATGGTGAGGGTTTTTAGAGAGAGTGGGAGAACTGGTCAAATGTTGGGGTTTACAACCTTCCGTCCTTAGAAAATTTTGTCCTCGAAATTTCAAATATAAGGGCCGGGGGGTACTATCATGCCTCAAACCAGTAAGGATATTCTTTCTCAAGCCTCATGTCTAACTAGGCTAACTGTCCCATAGCAAATCTATGAAGTGCATTATCTTAATCAATCCAACCACTATTCTCAAATGACATTCTTCCCTCCATAGAAAAATTGGTCACTCTAGTCCACGAGGACGGATTTATGCTTTCATCCCTGAATTTGTCAATCATCGTCATAATCTTGAAAATTTTGTCTTTCCACATTTTCTTACTAAACACATATAATATTTCTCGCAATATATTTTGTACTTCCTTCAGCTTGCTAATATATATCCAAAATTTAACTCTATGCCATACCACTACATATATTCCAATCACGTTCTTATACATCTTATTCGTTCCTAACCAAAATATTATAATTTGGTACACTCCTTCTTGTCTTAATACTCTAGTATCAAGCCTCAAAAATCCCATATCACATTTAAAATCCAACATCACGTGTCAATACTCTAATTTGTCATAATTAGTAAAATTTTTATCATTCCTTGTTTATCTATTGTACTCATATGTAATCACTCTGTAATTTATCTAGACGTCTATTTTCACCAACATGTATATATCTTGATTCCAAATCCTCATTTACCTATTTGATCCTGAATTCTCAATAAAATTTATTTATCCTGTTTAAGCTCGAACCCTTCATCTTGATTTCAGACCTCCACTATTTGATGGTACCAATTACACATATTGGAAGACACGGATGAGCTTCTACTTGAAGTCTCTAGACTTTGACCTCTGGTCAGTTGTTATCAGTGGCTACAAAAAGCCTACTATCACCTCTGTTCTCACTTCCTCTATTATTAACCGGCCTTATTATAGTTACACGGAGGAAAAGAAGAAGTTAGCTAGCCTTGATACAAAAACAATGCATACCTTTTATTGTGCTGTTGACATAAATGTATTCAATCTTATTACTACTTACACAACATCTCATCGAATCTGGAAACTTCTTGAAGCTACCTATGAGTGCAGGTATAAAATCAAAGCTAGCAACTCCAGAGAAGAGAACAATCTTTATAATGATGCAAATATGTGCATGATGGAATCAGAGGTACAACAGAATCACTTATATGAAGAAGAGATTATATGCCATAACTGCAGAAGATCAGGCAGCATTCCTACTACTACTAAAGACGAAAATTGCTATGAACGACAAAACGAAGGAATATCATCGTCTCACAAGTACGCTACCACGAGCATAAGTGAAGCAAGCGATTTAGAAGAAGAAGAGAGACCTCGTCGAGCAGCAAATATATGCGCAATGGCATTATCTAAAGAGGTACATAATAATCTCCTTATTCAAGAGAATGAATTCTCCTATGATGAGTTATCTGATGCTTTCAGTGTTCTATTGGAAGAATACAAGAAAGTATTAGATAAGTATAAGCAAGACAGAAAGGATATTCTATCCTGTAAGCGTGAGAATAAAAAGCTTACTTGCTTACTGAATGATGCTAGAACTACTTCTACTTATGACAATTTTGCTGAGATTTCTATACTTAAGTTTAGATTGCATGAAGCACTTGATTGCATTGAGAAAAGCACTCAAGAAAATGCTAAACTTATGGAGGAATTAAAATCAAAAAAAGAGAAGTATTCTATTGCTTCATGTAGGATTGATCATCTTTCTGCTAAATATGGTGAGATCTGTGCTAACTCTAAAAAGTTAGAGATTAGACTGAAAAAACAGGTAGTACAACCTACGACTCAATCTAACACAAGATACGTGACAGTCACACATGATAGCTTGATCCTGAATTCTCAATAAAATTTATTTATCATGTTTAAGCTCGAACCCTTTATATGTAATTTATCTAGACGTCCATGCTAAGACGAAATGTTCTTTGTGCGGTTCCAGCCATGTATCTTTGATGTAAGAAATGCATGCCGGTTCCCTCGCCTCCCACTTTTTTTGAACAAGTACCATGCGGCATGGTAACTATCTTTCGTACAGGCTCGTTATACACAATTCCAATCGTTGTAGAATTCTTCAAAAATTTACATGTCAAGTTTACCATCCACCTTTCCGAACTTCAACTTACATTGGGATTGGATATTACGGTTGACATGCCAAGTGCATAGCAATGTATCCGCTTACGGAAACACAATGCGTATAACATAAATTAGGATATATTTTCTGTCGGTAACAAGAACAGACGGCTCTCTATGACTGGTGTAAAGTGTTTTAAGTTTCTCCAACGCCCATGTGTAGTCTTCAAGTTTCTCACTCTTCATGAAGCAAAAAGCAACTATTTTTTTCCACATAGAGGTGAAGCCAATAACATGAAAGAAAGGCATCTTAAACTTATTGGTCTTGTACGTGTAATCAAGAACTAACACGTCGGCGAAAGACCTAGCAAAATGTGTGCAATCGGGATGAGCCAAAAAGAGTGAAATGACTTCATTACTCTGGGGATGTCTTCTATGGTACTCAATATAATGATTATCGATAAGCAACTTCAGCACTTCTTGCATCATCATTCTTGATTTCGTCCGAATTGCTTCGAAGAAGATAGGGCGTTGTAAATTGACTTAATTGTTGACTTATTCTTCTCATTTTTATGTCGTATGACGGAATATATTTGTCTCGGTGCAACTCCGGAAGTGTTCAAGTCTTCGACTATCTTCTTATCCATATTGTTCAACCGTCCGACATACGAATGATCCAAAAGTGTTTCGGCAATAACATGATTGTGGATACCATTATTGACTTCGACTGTCCACTTCGTTTCTTCTACGTTTCTAATATGGATCTTGAATGGACAACCATATTTTCTTGTTCCAACTTTTCTTCTTGAAACTTTACTTTGGAGAACTGTATCTTTCTTATGAATTCTGAACACACCACCTCTTTCACATCTAACTACCAGATTTTGTCGCCCTGGGCGGTTTCAGACCGATCTGGATATCACAAGAACTATATTATTTTTTCGTCCAACTTCTCGGTACCAATGTAGCGCTTCTTCGCTTGATTCAAAACAAATACCGGTCGAGAATAAATTACCTACATCAACAACAATTGGAGGAGGTACCACAATCTCAGAAGATGATAAGCCATACAATAGAACCTAAAGTTAATAAAACTAAACAACTGCACAAATGTGAAAACTACTGCAAATAAATAGGACTGCAGTCAATATGACGGTTCATAAAATACACAAGATTGCAGCCAACTTGGCAGTGCATTTTTTCTTCAGGACTGCCTCAGAGTTGACAGTCCTCTTTTACAACTGGACTGTCAACACTTTGACAGTCCTACTTCATTATTGGACTGTGCGCAGTCCTGTGTATTATAGACCCGACTTTTACCCGACAAAAAGTTCAAATTCAATTACCAAGAGTGCTTCCGAAGCATCGATGTGTTCTTCGGACGTAGCGGGATGAGAATATAGTATATTTGATGACCTAGGTTCTTCCATGTTCATTTTTCCTACATTAAACACATATAATTCAATATTTATATGTGAAATTAATGTTTGAAACTCTAAATTTATATTAATTCGATGACATACCAAATGAAAGTAGAAGTCGATGAAAATATTACTAGAATTTTCACCCACAATCTTCACAAAATGTAGGTTGGAAAAAAATTTGGGTTAGGATTTAATTATATGACCTAGAAATGTTGGTAGAGAAGAAAAGAGTAGAGAGAGACAAGAAAAGAGTAGAGTGGGAGAAGAAAAGAAAAGAAAAGTTGATATTTATACTCTTATGTGGACTAGCCCCAAGCAAAGAAAATGAATGACGAACTTGTAATTTAAAAAAAAATTGTACTAGTCCATAACAAAAAGTGGTGTACTTTTAGAATTAGCCTAAATTATTGGTTTTTTCTAAGGGCACTACCAAAATTGCTTGGGGGCATCACTTACTTGGGGGCAGCCCGAGAAGGTGGAAAATTTGCTAGGGGGCATCCAAAATTTGCTAGGGGCAGCCCAACCCCCCAAACCCTTCATTTCATTTTATTTGTCATTCTACACTCTCTCTCCTCAAGAAGAAAAAAGAGCACTCTCCCTCTCCCTCTCCTAAAACCCTAATTTCTTCTTCTCCACCACTCCACTCCCAATTCCTCCACCAAGATTTCTTCCACAACCTTCGTAGATTCGAAGAGATGACACACAAGTCAAAGCAACCGGAATTTAGGTACGTTCTTCCCTAATTTTTTCGAAAATTTTGTACATTCTATTCAAAACCCTAGAATATTTTTAATTCTTGAAATTTTTTTGATAAAATAGGTTTAGAATCTCTTTTTGGTTCTCTTTCCTAATTTTCGAACACAAGAAACCCATATTCTATGTTGAAATCCTAACCCTAGAACACGACAAACTAGCATCTCGTTTTGGCAGTTTGGGTCTCATAACAGTAGGACTGCTAGGTATGTGACAGTCCTAATGTAAATCAGGACTGCCACAGTCCTGGCAGTCCTTTTGTGAAAGAGGACTGCTAGGACTGTGGCAGTCCTGATTTACATTAGGACTACCACATGCCTGGCAGTCCTACTGTAATGACATATGGGGGTGGGTAACTACATGATGCTCATATGCGGGGAGTAACTGCATGTCCTATTTCTTTTTATATTATTTAATAACGATATGTTGTCATACAGTCCACCGGCCGCTAACAAAAGAATACGGCCCATCGCGTCAAAGTAGAAGGAACGTGCGGGACGTCCTCTCGAGCGTCCGATAACAATTTCCGAATCGGCGCCCGAAGCTCGGTCTTGGACGTCGCTACCGGCATGTCAAGCTCGGTCGAAGCAACGAGCTCCGAATCCTACGCCTTCTTCCGATGACGACGACGACGTGCCAATTGGCCGACTCCTATCACGTCAAGGCGGTTCTACTCCATTTGATGAGGCCGGTCCTTTTGAGGAGGCCGGTCCTTCTGAGCCGTCTGTCCGTCCGTCCGGTTGTTCAATGTTGGTTTCTTTTGAGAACCACATTGCGTATGAAATATGGAAGAACCCGATATGTACATGACGTTTGTAAGCTACCAGTTTAGTATACTATATATATATATATATGTATTTCATAATTGATATGTTTTTCTGTTGTTCGATATACAGAGGACATATCGTATCCTTAGGGTTGTGAGTCACGGGAAGAAAACCGTGTCCTGGCACTTTGCAAGCTTATCGGAGGCCGTCAAGAGCAAAATCATACCGAGCAGCTTGCACAATTTGGCACAAAATGCCTATCGGACAATGGATAGTGCCCTCATATCCGCCTTTGTGGAGTGATGGAACCCGGAGACCAATACATTTCATCTCCCAGCAGGGAAGATGACCATTACACTTGACGACGTCTACCAGATACTGGAGCTGCCAGTGACCGGGCTCGTAATGACCAAAGAACATTACACCAATGAGAAATCCGTAAAATGGTACGAGAAGATCGTCAAATTCGTCTCAATCCACATTGGACTTCCGGCTACGAGTTTTACAACTCTACCAGGCTTCAAGAAGTTGTACGGAATTCCTCTATCATTTCTGATAGACCAATTCATGGATATGGAGGTGGATGACGATGACGATGATACGGTCGACGCGATGGTCCGTGCGTATATGCTGTTCGTCCTAGGAACGGTCGGCATTCCGGACAAGTCCGGAACGTCGATACATGCCCAACTTATCTGAAGTGGATGACTTCATTGATATATCCTGGGGAAGTGGTATCCTAGCCAATCTTTACCGAGAGCTCGGCATCGCATTACGTGTCGGGACTAAGACAATGGCCGGCTGTCAGACTCTGCTACATGTAAGAAAACTTCTAACAATTTAATCTTGTATACTTCAATTTGTTGTTTAATTTTTTACTATTCATTTATAAATTGAATTGACATGGATATACGAGCACTTTTCGATGCTCAGACGGTGTGACCTGAATCCAGAATATGTTGAACACCTTCCTAGAGTATGTCGATGGAGGCCATCCCAGCTGGAAACCAAAAACTGGCAAATACTGGCTTCCATTCGTGAAGTACTAGATGTAGAACCCTAGAGGGGGGTGAATACGGAAATAAAAAATAACTTGATCACAAAAAGCAATATATGACAAATAAAAAGAGAGAGTAAGAAGATCAAACACAAGATGTATCCTGGTATCCTCGCTTGAGGCAATCCAGTCCCGAAACTCTCTCCGGCTTAAATCTACTATTTAATAAAATAGTACACACGAGTTTGGATCCGAAGAACTCGCCAACTTCAACACGAGTTTGGATCCGAAGAACTCGCCAACTTTAACACACGAGTTTTCTTACGAAGGCTCGCCAACTTCAAAGAAATGAGAAGAGAACTTGTTGATCTTCTAACACTTGAAGATCAAAAATTACCACTCTTAATAACTCTAGCACTTTGGGAGAGGATGACAATTAAAAGCTTGGTAGAGTATTAATGGTGGAGCTCTTGGTAGTTTGGAAAATTTATGGCAAGAGTTGGTGAAAGCTTCAAGAGAGAGAAGGCTTTCATTTATAGAGAAACCAAGAGTAGGTAGCATTTAATGCTCATGGATACAGCCTGACCGGCATACCGTCGGTATACCGGTCGAACAGTAACGGTCATATTAATATCCGTTGAGAGCATTTAATGCTGCCATTAATGCAGTCTAAGCCATTCAAAAATCAAATTTCGTAAGCCGGTATACCGTCGGTATGCCGCGGTATACCATCGGTATACCGATGTGTGTCACAGAATGTTTTTGTAATAAACAAAACGGTATACCGTCGGTATGCCGAAGTTTGTCACAGAAAGTTCTATAACTCACAAAACAGTATACCGTCGGTATGCCGGAGTATACCGTCGGTATTCCGACGATTATCACAGAACGTTTTTGAGGCAATCAAAACGGTATACCGTCGCTATGCCGGAGCATACCGTCGGTATGCCGACATTTCTCACAGAAAGTTTTGTGGACAATAAGACGGTATACCGCCGGTATGCCGGAGCATACCGCCGGTATGCCGTTCTATAGGATATTGATTTTTGACTTTAAGAAGTAGAAAACTTTTAGTTTGTCATCCAACCTTAAGTGTTTACAGATAGACCTAGACCTTGTACAGACTCGAATTCATACAGTATAGGAAGCCATCTATGCAAGGAGAGCCGGTCTTTGCGTCAGTCTACAAGGCTATGGATGGTAAACTTGAATGGACAGACTTTATGTAGTAAAGCTTCTGAAATGATATCAATCTGAAAACAGAGAAAACTAAACTACGAAGATGTTGTTAATATTATCAAAATAAATGTGCCAACAATCTTCCCTATTTTGATAATTGACAAAATAGAGAGATAGCATTTTCAGGGAGTGACTCCCCCGTAGGTAGACAACTCCCCCTCAATACGTTTTCTCTCCCTTTGTCACTTAGTCAAAGATGGGAAAAATATAATAAAAAATAGCATAAATATGGAGCACAGTAACATAGACAAAAGCATGTATTGATAGATAAAAGTTGGAAATTGAATACATGCAGGACACCCACAACATACTTCATAAGACCAAATTAAAAACTCTCCTCTACGAGAGTTAGCAAGACAATAAAAAGTCAGATAACAAGTCCCCGTAGGACTGCAAACAACAAGTAACAACCAAACACTGGTCCCCGAAGGACCTCAAAAGACAAAAATAGAAACAACCACAGACAAACTAAGACAACCATTTATTCGACCCTACCATCAAAAGGAAGGAACCCCTACTCGTCAGCCGGATCATCCCCACCATCCTGAGCCTGGTGGAAAGCGCCAAAAGGATCATTGTCGTCCGAGTACATGAAACCGTAGGCATTGGGATCGGAAAAGCGGGAGGCCTGGTACATCGGATCCTGAAGATTCAGATCCAGAAATGCATCCCGGTCCTGAAGGGTACGTTGAATGAAATAGGCCTGGTCATGGAAGCGGGATTGGATCAGAGTGCCAAGGCCACGAGTGTTGGCACGCATCTGCTCCTCTGCCTGAGCCATACGTATATCGAAATGCTGCTGAGTCAGCGGCATGTAGCGGCCGGAGGCAGGAGAAGTAGAGGCGGGTGCAGCAGGAACAAAAGCAGGCGACTCTTGGGAGGAGGAGGCACGAGATGTGGAGGCACCACCGACAGAGCAAAAAATAGCGAGAAAGGATGGGACGTCGTCTGAGTAGCATTGGAAGAGGTCGACTTGTTTGGCTTCCAAGATGAGAGTGATGAAGGAGCCATAATAGAGATTCTGCTTCCCCGCGGGCAGGACGTCGAAGAAAGCATGGAGAAGAGTCTTGGAGAAGGACCAAGGCTTCCTCGAATACAAGTAGTACATGCACACCAGAGCGTCACCAGTGATGGCATCATAGTTGCCGCCCTTGGGATAGAGAGTGTGGCACACGATCCTATGGAGCTCATAATAGAACGGCTCCAGTTGGGCGAAAAGAGCCGGGATATTAGAAGGGTTTGGGCCCTTGCAAATAATAGCACAGAATTCGTCAAAGGAGACCGACGCCGAAGAATAAAGAGCAGCCAAGCCCGGTAGAGCCTCTCCTCTGTCCGGGACGCCAAGAATGCTAGAGAGGTCACGAGCCGTCAGGCGAAAATGACGGTCGTTGACCATCGTCTCAATGGCACCATTCTCCATGTCCGGGACCATGTTGCAGTAGAAGAGACGAACGACGACGGGGTAGACAGGCACCTGACGTCGAAGAAGGAAAGATAGTCCAGCCGCCTCGAAGAGAGAAACATGACCGGGGAAAAGATTCCAGTTGATGGCGTGGCCTTTGTAGACGTTATGGTGCACGAAGTGTTGAAACCAAGATTCGGCAGCCAAGGGAGAGGTGAAGACCCGCTGATCGTAGCCATGGGGAGAGCTACCGGGGTGAAGGGATTCGAAGCGATGGAAGAGGAACGAGCATGCTTGGGGGCAGCCATTGGGAGAAGAAGATAGTTGGAGAAGGAAGTAGGGTTTTGAGAGGATGTGAGAAGTGGAGGAGAATGAAGAAGAAAATAGGGTTTTTAAGGAGATGTTGGGAAAGGAAAGGGTGGTTAATGGGGAACGGTTATAGAGAGGAAGTGGAGAGGTTTGTGGGTTGGAAATGATGATAATGGAGATAAAGGAGGAGTAAAGGGGAATAGGAAGAGGTGGGTAGTTAATGTTGATGGGAAGTTAAGATATAGGAAAGAGGAGAGGAGGAGGTGGGTAATAAAGAGGGAAGTGATGGATGTGAAGGGCATTAATGAGGAGAAGAAGGAAATAAAGAGAGAACGGAAGAAAGGTGGGCCCGAGCTGGATTTGACACAGCAGTCCGCCGTGTACCGGTATACCGTCGGTATGCCGACGTATGCCGACGGTATACCAATTTTTGGCACAGAACATAATTCTGAACCAAAATCGACATGCCGTCGGTATACAGCAATATACCGTCGGTGTACCGGCCGAGAAGAACTTATGAGTCGAAATTTAAAATGCCCAATTCTTGGCAAAAAAAACGAAGCGATCCTCCGGGAGCGGTTTGGTGAAAATATCGGCTAACTGCTAAGTAGTGTCAATAAATTCAAGACGAATATCCCCATTTTGTTGATGGTCACGAAAAAAATGGTGTCTAATTTCAATGTGCTTCATGCGTGAGTGACAAATTGGGTTTTTTGTGAGATTGATCGAGCTAGTGTTATCACATTTAATAGGGGTGCAAGTATGAGAAATGCCATAATCTATGAGTGTTTGTGACATCCAAAGAATTTGTGCACAACAGCAACCGACCGCAATATACTCGGCCTCAGTGGTTGAAAGAGCAACAGAATTTTGTTTCTTACTAAACCACGATACCAAGGATTTCCCAAGGAATTGGCATGTGCCGCTAGTGCTTTTTCGGTCAATCTTGCATCCGGCAAAATCTGCATCCAAGAAGCCGTGAAGCTCAAAGGATGAAGATTTCGGATACCAAAGGCCCATGTTCACGGTGCCTTTGAGATATCAAAAAATATGCTTTACGGCACATAAGTGCAATTCCTTTGGATTTGCTTGATATCGTGCACAAAGACAAACACTAAACATGATATCAGGACGGCTAGCAGTTAGATAAAGTAAACTACCAATCATACCTCGATACTTACGAATGTCAACCGATGTGCCATCTTCATCATTGTCATGCTTTGTCGTTGTTGCCATAGGAGTCCTCATTGATTTGGATGAGTCAAGTTCGAAACGCTTGAGGAGATCCTTTGTATATTTTGCTTGATTGATGAAGGTCCCTTTGGGTCCTTGTTTGATTTGTAAGCCCAAAAAGAATGATAGTTCACCCATCATGCTTATTTCAAATTCTTCCTGCATAACTTTAACAAATTTTACACAAAGTGTATTGTTAATAGAACCAAAAATAATGGCATCGACATAAATTTGAACCAATAAAAGAGTGCCACTATGGGATTTGATAAAAAGTGTTGTGTCGACTTTGTCCTTAGAAAAATTGTGTGAAACAAGAAAGGAGCTAAGGCGCTCATACCAAGCACGGGGAGCTTGTTTGAGGCCATAAAGGGCTTTGTGGAGTTTGAACACGTGATTAGGAAATTGAAAATCTTCAAAGCCAGGAGGTTGTTTTACATAAACTTCCTCTTTAATAATACCATTTAGAAAAGTACTCTTAACATCCATTTGAAAGAGTTTAAAATTATTAAAGCAAGCAAAAGCACATAGCATACGAATGGATTTAAGACGAGCAATCGGAGCATAGGTTTCGTCGTAGTCAATGCCTTCCTCTTGGTTATAGCCTTGAGCAACCAATCGGGCTTTGTTACGAGTCACTAACCCATCTTCATTAAGTTTATTTCAAAACACCCATTTAGTTCTAATAATGGGGTGATTGCTAGGTTTTGGGACAAGTTCCCAAATCTTGTTTCGCTCAAATTGATTTAACTCTTCTTGCATCGCTATCATCCAAAATTCATCAAGAAAAGCATCATTAATATTTTTAGGCTCTATTTGAGAGATAAAAGCCACGTTTGCACAAAGATCACGAGTGGAGGATATAGTGCTAATACTGGAGGAAGGATCCCCAATGATAAGTTCCTTAGGATGATTGGTGACAAATCTTCATTCTTTTGGGAGATCCTTTTGAGGAGGCTCGAGAGGTGGAGACTCTTTTGTTGGAGGAGTCACAACTTCATTGTTAGATGAAGAAGGACGATCTCCAATAGAGGAGTTTTCCAACCCAAATGAGATGTCATCAATATCATCGGAAGAGGAGAATGTAGAAGAGTTAAGTTCATTAAAAGAGACATTGATTGACTCTTCGACAACAAGACTTCTTTTATTAAAAACACGAAAACCTTTACTATAAGTAGAGTATCCAAGGAATATTTCTTTATAGACTTTTTCTTCAAACTTGCCTAGGTTATCCTTGGTATTCAAAATAAAACAATTACAACCAAAAACTTTAAAATATTCAATAGAGAGAATTTTGTCAAACCAAAGCTCATAAGGAGTCTTCTTAGAAATAGGTCTAATCAAGACCCTATTTATAACATGACATGCCGTGTTAACGGCTTCCGCCCAAAAAATATTGGGGGAGCTTATATTGGTTTAACATAACCCGGGCCATATCGCCAAGGGTTCTATTCTTTCTCTCCACAACACCATTTTGTTGAGGAGTTCTTGGACAAGCAAAATCATGTCCAAAACCATTCTTTTCACAAAAACTTTTGAAATCGGTATTGTCAAATTCTCTTCCATAATCACTTCTAATCTTGTTAATAGAAAAACCTTTCTCATTTTGAACACGTTTACAAAAAGCAACAAATTCACGAAAAGTATCACTTTTACAAGTAAAAAAAATAACCCAAGTAAATCTCGAAAAATTATCAACCAAAACAAAAGCATAAAGCTTGCCTCCAAGACTAGCAACTCTACTAGGACCAAAAAGATCCATATGAATAAGTTGAAGAGGTCTAGAGGTACTCACAGAGTTGATAGATTTGAAGGATAACTTGGTCAACTTACTCTTCTCGCATTCTTCATACACCATATCCTTTTTGAACGGGATACTTGGGAGTCCTCTTACGAGCTTCTTGGTAGCAAGACGAGAAATGGTATCCATGTTGGCGTGTCCGAGCCTCATGTGCCAAAGCCAACTTTTATCATTCTTAGCAACTAAGCACCTGTCATTGTTAGTGTCTTCGACAAGATATAAAACATAGATATTATTTTCTCTAATGCCTTCATAAACAATAGATCCACTTGAACTATCGGTAATGAAACATTTGAGCTTAACAAACTTGATATCATAACCATTATCGGTAAGATGACTAATACTAAGAAGATTGTGTTTAAGATTAGTAACAAGACACATATTCTTAATACAAGGATAAGGAGGGGAACCGATATTACCATTTCCTATAATGTGACCTTTAAGATTGTTACCAAAGGAGACGTGTCCTTCCTTTTTCATCGATAGCGTTGTAAATAATGAAGTATCCCCGGTCATGTGCCGTGAACAACCGCTATCGAGAATCCACTTGCTTCTAGCATGAGAAGGACTCTTCACCTACAACATAAGTTGAAGATAAACATTTTGGTACCCATGATCGTATGGGTCCTTGAGTGTTAGTCTTAGGAACCCACTTATAAACTTTCTTATCAACTAGTTTCCTAGTATGACAATAATTGGTCGTATGTCCAAGCAAGTCACAGTAGTTACAAATCATAGAGGATTTAGAAGAAGACGTGTGAGTGTCATGCATATGTGAATCTCTAGTGCGAGGAGTTGTATCATTAGTATTATGATGATGATAATAAAAAGCATGATGCGAAGTGTTTTTCTTAACAAATGGTCCTTTCCTTATGTTAGAAAAGGACTTGTGTGTAGTGTTCATGTAAGAAGTATGCCTAGCACTGTGATGAGTATGGGGGTATCTTGGAGTGTGTATGTGAGTAGTATTCTTATTACCTAGTTTCTTACTCTGTATAAGAAGATCATTATACTTAATAGAAGTATCATATTCTCTCCTATTAGCATTTTGAACTTTATGCATAGCAAATTCGTAAGCCCTTCTCATGGATTGAATCTCATCATCCTTTTTCTTGATGGTGACAAGGGATTCTTGAAACTTGAGTCGCAAAGACTCTATTTCATCCATGTCAGAAGTAGGAGATTTCCTCTTTACATCAATAATGATGCTTGAGAGTCTCTCTACTTCAAGTTGAAGAGCATCAACCTCCTTTAGAGATTTTTTGTATTTATTTCTAACACCTTTGTGCTCTTCATGTAGTTCAATGATAGCTTTCTCCAAGTCATCATAAGTAAGAGTATTTAAGGAGAGGTCATCAAGTACCTCATCGGTTGCCATGAGACAAATATTGGCATTGTGTTTGTACTCTTTGTCGTTGTCGGAGTCGATTGTGTCACTCTCACACCAAATGCTTGTGTTGGCAAATTTTCTGGAGTATGAGCTTCCTTTGCTAGGCTTCTCGTACTTGCTTGAGTCTTTTCTTATCATAGGACAGTCCCTCTTGATGTGTCCGGTTCTTCTGCATTGATAGCACGCCGGATCTTCCTCATTGTCCCGTCTGAAGCGGTTGGCTTTGTTGAATTTGAGGAACTTTCGGAAGTGCTTAGCTGTGAGAGCTATTTCTTCATCATCGTCAGACTCGTTGTCGTCAGAGCTATCCTTGGAGTAGGACTTTGTAACTTCGAGAGCAAGAGACTTCTCCTTCTCTTTGGTCTTCTCCTTCTCTTGTATGGAAGATTCCTCTTGATCTTTTATATCGAGTTCATGAGTCATAAGCTTTCCCATGAGGGTCTCAAGGTTCATGACTGTCAGGTCGTTCCCCTCAATGATTGCAGTAGCTTTAGGACTCCATCCTTTTGTTAATCCTCTAAGGATTTTTCTGATCTTTTCGTGAGCAGGATACTCCTTACCAAGAGAAGAAAGAGGATTAATAATATCACCAAAACGAGTAAACATGCAAGTAATAGACTCATCATGTTTCATCTTAAAGAGTGAGTCTACTAATCTTGGATTCCTTTACTTGTGATGTACCCTCGTGTGTGACTTCAAGTAACTTCCAAATCTCATTAGAAGTCTTGCAAGTAGAGATTCTATTGAATTCACTACTATCGAGAGCACAATAAAGAGCGTTCATAGCCTTGGCATCTCGACTAGCAAGTTTCTTGGTGTTTTCAGAAAGTATGTCCCTAAGGGTGTCAGATGCAACATCCTCAATAACTCTGAAAGGAGTAGGAAGACCATTTATCACGCAATCCCATAAATCAAAATCTATGGACTTCAGATAAATGCTCATCCTAATCTTCCAGTAGTTATAGTTGGTTCCATCAAATAGGGAAGGCCTATTTGTGGAGTGTCCCTTATTGTGGAAGGTGTTGATACTAGGGTTAGTGGCCATGGATCACTCAAAGGGTGTAAATTCAAATCAAGAGAACAAAGCTCTGATACCAATTGTAGAACCCTAGAGGAGGGTGAATAGGGAAATAAAAAATAACTTGATCACAAGAAGCAATATATGACAAATAAAAAAAGAGTAAGAAGATCAAACACAAGATGTATCCTGGTATCCGCGTTTGAGGCAATCCAGTCCCAGAACTCTCTCCGGCTTAAATCCACTATTTAATAAAATAGTACACACGAGTTTGGATCCGAAGAACTCGCCAACTTCAACACGAGTTTGGATCCGAAGAACTCGCCAACTTCAACACACGAGTTTTCTTACGAAGGCTCGCCAACTTCAAAGAAATGAGAAGAGAACTTGTTGATCTTCTAACACTTGAAGATCGAAAATTACAACTCTTAATAAATCTAGCACTTTGGGAGAGGATGACAATTAAAAGCTTGGTAGAGTATTAATGGTGGAGCTCTTGGTAGTTTGGAAAATTTATGGCAAGAGTTGGTGAAAGCTTCAAGAGAGAGAAGGCTTTCATTTATAGAGAAACCAAGAGTAGGTAGCATTTAATGCTCATGGATACAGCCTGACCGGCATACCGTCGGTATGTACCGGCATACTGTCGGTATACCGGTCGAAAAGTAACGGTCATATTAATATCCATTGGGAGCATTTAATGCTGCCATTAATGCAGTCTAAGCCATTCAAAAATCAAATTTCGTAAGCCGGTATACCGTCGGTATGCCGCGGTATACCGTCTATATACCGATGTGTGTCACAGAACGTTTTTATAATAAACAAAATGGTATACCATCGGTATGCCTGAGCATACCATCGGTATGCCAAAGTTTGTCACAGAAAATTCTATAGCTCACAAAACGGTATACCGCCGGTATGCCGGAGTATACCATCGATATTCTGACGATTATCACAGAACATTTTTGAGGCAATCAAAACGGTATACCGTCGGTATGCCGATGTTTGTCACAGAACATTTTGTGGTCCACAAAACGGTATACCGCCGGTATGCCGGAGCATACCGCCGGTATGCCGATATTTCTCACAGAAAGTTTTGTGGACAATAAGACGGTATACCGCCGGTATGCCGGAGCATACCGCCGGTATGCCGTTCTTTAGGATATTGATTTTTGACTTTAAGAAGTAGAAAGTTTTTAGTTTGTCATCCAACCTTAAGTGTTTACAGACAGACCTAGACCTTGTACAGACTCGAATTCATGCAGTATAGGAAGCCGTCTATGCAAGGAGCGCCGGTCTTTGCTTCAGTCTACAAGGCTATGGATGGTAAACTTGAATGGACAGACTTTATGTAGTAGAGCTTCTGAAATGATATCAATATGAAAACAGAGAAAACTAAACTACGAAGATGCTATTAATATTATCAAAATAAATGTGCCAACACTAGATAATTTGGTACCAGAAGAGGTACTAATTTTTGACTTACTTTTTCATGTTAATTTTGTTTTATTGTTAACTGTTTTTCTATAGATTTTTTGGAATCTATACCGGGATTTACGTGAGCTGAATCGTGAGGTCCAACCAGTTTCTTTATTTCATGGCAGGATCACATGCTATGATATCACGGAGCCGTACATGCCCGATAGAGTACTTCGTCAGTTTGGCTTCGTGTAAACTGTGCCAAAGCGCACACTACGACTTTTGGAGCCTCCGCGCGGAACCCAACCTTTAAATTACAAATCGACGGATTTCGACTGGGTGACCGACTTTTACTCCGAGTGGCAACGACATGTACTTCGGAAAACTGAAAGACGACCGGTCACCCAGATGGCCGACTGCAGCGAGGACTACATGTCGTGCTTCCTGGGGGTCGGACATCCTAAGTTGTCGAACCCTACCAACCCGGGTCCCGTGGCCGTCGGAGCAATTAGAGCTCTTCCTTCCAAAAATGTCTTGTATGCTGGGTTGGTGAAGATAGTGAGTTCCGTATTTGTAATAAGACTGAGATTTCCATATTTGTAGACTTAATTCATTTATACTTTTATTTTTAGTCTCAAAAGGTGAAGGAATTGCTCTAGACACTCCGGAGAGGTTGCCAAAGTGACACTAGTGTCGCGGTCGCCAACGAGCTTGATCGCATCGACGACGTGGTCGACTTCCCCTTCATGAACAATAGGGAGTCTCGTTCAAAGGTCCGACATGATATATAGTTGGATCTGGATATTTTCTTGTTTCAAACTTAAGTTGGATGTAGAATAGTTATGTACTTGTTTGAAACTTAATTTGGATGTGGAATGTTTGAAACTTAAGTAGTTGTGATGAATTATTGTAGTTGTGATGAATTATTGGGATAAATTATTATAGTTGGATTATTGTGATGAATTATTGTGATGAATCTTAAGTTGGATATAGAATATTTATGTAGTTGTGATGAAGTATTGTTGTTTATGTACTTGTGATGAATTGTTGTTTTTTATGTACATTGTTTCATGTATCAGGACTGCCACCCCCTTGGCAGTCCTACACTGAAGTAGGACTGCCATGGTGCCGGCAGTCCTAACTGAAACTTGTTGTTGCAGCAAGTTTGAGTTAGGACTGCCAGCACCCTGACAGTCCTAACTGAAACTTGTTGTTGCAGCAAGTTTAAGTTAGGATTGCCAGCACCCTGGCAGTCCTACTTCAGTGTAGGACTGCCAGGGGGTGGCAGTCCTACTTATCAAACTCTGTGAGGAGCTCCTCAACTGAAACTCTGTCACAGAGTTTCATAAATAGGACTGCCAGTCCCCTGGCAGTCCTACACTAAAGTAGGACTGCCAGGGTGCTGGCAGTCCTAACTTAAACTTGCTGCAACAGCAAGTTTCAGTTAGGACTGCCAGCACCCTGGCAGTCCTACTTCAGTGTAGGACTGCCAAGGGGGTGGCAGTCCTACTTATCAAACTCCGTGGGGAGCTCCTCAACTGAAACTCTTTCACAGAGTTTGATAAGTAGGACTGCCACCCCCTGGCAGTCCTATACTGAAGTAGGACTGCCAGGGTGCTGACAGTCCTAACTCAAAGTTACTGTTGCAGAAAGTTTCAGTTAGGACTGCCAGCACCCTGGCAGTCCTACTTTAGTGTAGGACTGCCAGGGGGCTAGCAGTCCTACTTATGAAACTTTGTGAAAGAGTTTCAGTTGAGGAGCTCCTCACAGAGTTTGATAAGTAGGACTGCCACCCTCTGGCATTCCTAACTCAAACTTGCTGCAACAGCAAGTTTCAGTTAGGACTGCCAGCACCCTGGCAGTACTACTTCAGTGTAGGACTGTCAAGGGGGTGGCAGTCCTGATACATGAAACTCTATGACAGTTTCTCAAACTGAAACTCTGTGACAGTCCTACTTTTGTCGCACATAATTGCACATAGGTACACACATATAACACAGATAACACACAGGTAACCACATATAACACAGATAGCACACAGGTAGACACATATAACACAGTACACAGGTAAACACATATAACACAGGTAGCACACAGTAAACACATATAACACAAAAAAATTTCCATATAGATTAGTGGACTTCATATTCACTGTATACAAAAGTGGTCCTCCATATACAAAATGTCAAACTGTAAATATATCTATACTTAGTCGATTTCGACGTCGTAGTGGTCAGCAGGTAAGTCTCTTGGCTCCTTAATCTTCAACAACTTCCTACAATGGTTGATCTGATGAACGAAAGGTGTGGTCTAAGCGATAGCTTCGACCGGTGCTCTTTTGTACCAAACTGTTGAAGATGGAGGAATCGGAGAATGAGCGATCATCTTTAGTATAACGAAGTGATCCCCGATCAGACCTATAGTACATAGGTTAGACACTCCGTAATCCGTCGGAGGAGCGCACATCGGAAAGAATGTATTGTTAATATCCGACGAGATAAGTACAACAGGTATCATGTACCTATTAGCAAATAAATAGCCAGCAGATGGGACTGACATGTAGTGGGTTCCATTCTCCACTTCTACTGTCTATTTCCTTTTTTCTTCGTTTCTAATATGTATCGTGAATGGACAACCACATTTTCTCGTTCCAACATTTTTTCTTGGAACTTTACTTTGGATAACTGTGTTTTTCTTGTGCGTTCTGAACACACCACCTCTTTCACAGCCAACCACCACAGTTTATCATTCCGGTCGATTTCGGGCCGATCTGGATATCACTAGAACTACGTTATTTCCTCGTCCAACTTCTCGACACCAATGTACCGCACCCTCGCTTGATTCAAAACAAAGATTGGTCCAGAATAAATGGGCTACATTGACTGCAATTGGAGTCGGTACCGCAAAATCGAAAGATCTCAAGTCCTACAATAGAACTTAAAAGTTAGTACAATTAGACAACATCATAAAGCAAATAGGTTTCATAGATTAGGACCGTGCATAGGATTGGTGTCCATAAATAGCAAATTATGTTAATAGCAAGACCGTCTTATGTACAACAATTGGTGTCCATAAATAGCAAACACCTTTACTAAATGTATTGACTAAAACTCTGCATTCAGGTATAACAGATTAGGACTGCCAGAGATGTGGCAGTCCTTCACATATGTAGGACTGCCAGGGTCCTGGCAGTCCTACACATATGTAGGACTGCCAGGGTCCTGGCAGTCCTTCATATGTGAAGGATTGCCACCTCTCTGGCAGTCCTAATCTATGATCGGGACTGCCAGAGTGTTGGCAGTCCTCTGTGTCACAACACGAATTTTAATCCGATGAAAAGTTAAAATTTAGTTACCAAGAGGGCTTCCGATGCATCTGTAGGAACGAAATCGTAAAGCATAATACTCTAGAGGGGGGTGAATAGAGTTGGCAGCGGAAATATGCTAATTAAAAAATATTAGCAGCAAGATCATAGAATAATAATCACAACTAAATAATGTAAAGGCAAAGATAAGAAAGCAAACGCAAAGACAGCGATGTATACTGGTTTTCCTCTGTTGAGGACGAATCCAGTCGGTAGAACTCTTGCTACCAGTTGAATCCACTATTGGCAAAACCACAAGTTTTCTTACGAAGTCCTTGCAACTTCTACAACGCGAGCTTTGATACGAAGAACTCGTCCAACTTCAATTGTGAAGAGGTATTCTTCAATCAAGCCTTCTGATTACAATCTCTCAAAAATCAAAACGGTTACTAACCGAACTCTGGCCGAACTCTCGCCGAACTCTGGCCGAGTTCTGTCAGGGTTAGGTTAGATTTTTAAAATTAGTTTTTGGGGATTTTTGAAAACCTTTTTGAAAACCTTTTTGAAGCTTTTGTTAATAAGAATGTTTTTCAAAACTAAGGACATTTTTAAAAACATTTTGAAATTATTTTAGAATAGCCTATTTGCCAGTACGACTCGGTGTACAACGTATTTCTAGACTCAATAAAATGAAAAATACATTGCTCAAAGAAATACAGACTCGAACAGGCAAACATTGCTTCGGTCTTGAACTGTGTAGATAGCTTTTCTTAATCATGTCCAAGAGTCCGAGATATCCTGACTAGCTTCATATATCGAGACAGAGTTTGATCAATTATTAAAATTAGTTTGACCATATGACCAATGGGCCAACAATCTTCCCCATTTTGATAATTGACAAACTATGAATGATATAACATTTAAGCTTGAAATAAAATCAAAAATTGTTCATGTCCTGCATTTTCTCAAAAGAAATGTTAGATCTTTATTTTTCTCCCCCGTTGTCACTTAGCAAAATAATTGCAAAAGAGAAAAACTCCCCCGCAATCAATACATAAATAACAAACAGTGAAGAAACACAAAAAAATAATCATGATAAAAGATAGAAAAAGAAATGAGAATGACATCACAGGCATGTATTTGTACTCAACCAGTTTATAATAAACAAAGAATTATTTCACAGGCAGTTATTAAAGCAGAAAAAGATGCTAAGTAAATAAACTGATGTGAACCATAAACTACGAATCTCATAAAGATAAAAAGATGTTCAGAAGACATCAATAAAATAAATCCAGTACAAGTCCTCAAAAGAAATACTGATAATAAAGTCTAGAAAGATAGAAAAACTTGGAATGTCGAAGCATTTCCAAGTATACAGTAGATAATGTCTAAGTCTCAAAAATCAGATAACATATCACATATCCTCATCATCATCATCATCATCATGACCAGCATCTCCAGAAGGACCAGCTGCAGAGGTGCCCGCGCCAGAAGGGTGAGGAGGAGCGCCAGTGTAAAACTCACCAACATAATCTTGAGGAGCACGGTCAGAATGGTACCAATCATATGCGTTACCGGGCTGAAAGTAGGCATGAACAGCCTCATCCTCACAGCGGTAACCAGAGAAAGCTGGATCTCTAGGAATGGAACCGGCAGAATGTCCAGTCTGGGCGAATCGAAGATCAGCTAAAGAATTTGAAATCGCCTGATAACGGGTGACATCGCGGAACTCACGTTCGCGAGCCATGTCCGTCATCGAGACGTGCAAATCTGAAAGGTGCTGGTGTATGTCCTCAAATGTCATAGCATACTACTGAGGAGGTGGAGCAGGTGGAGCAGTAAGAGGAGCAGCAGCAGTCATACTGCGACGAGATAACTTGAGAAACTTGGGCTCAGGGTCTTGAGTACAAGTAGATAAATCAATGTCGAAACGCTGGAAGATGCGTGGGAGAATCATCGCATAAGAGAGATTTCTATCTCTTGTACGACAACGTCCCATCATATGAATAATGGTCTTAGGGGCAGAAAATGGAATCCCCTTAAGAATGTGATACATAGCAGATAATTTAAGAGACGTGACATCATCCTCCGAAGTAGATTTCGGAAGGAGAGTGGAGTAAATGATATGGTGCAATTCATAATTAAACAAGTTCAAGTTGTTTGCCTTGAACTTTCCAGAGCAAACTCGATCAGGTGCACAAAGTTCCGCTTTGAAACTAGTAAGTGTCGTGCCGTCGGGGAAATCAAATTCAGTGATATCAACAAGCGGTTCACCTTCGTTGGGAATACCAAGGATTTCTGCTAAGATAACATCATTGAAATTGATATCTAATCCTCCAACACGAGTGCTTACATCAAACGTGTTTAATATGATTGTCACCTCCATTTCCTGTATTTCATATTTGTACTCGTAATTTGATTTTGGCACGTATTTTATTTTCTCGACTTGCGGATTTTGGTTTCTCGTAAATGGGTTTGGACCACGGCTTGGTTTTATTTTGTGGAATTGGGTTGGTTTGATTAGGTTTAGTTTAATATGAATTGGTACACTTTAACCTACACTCTACCCTCAACACAACACACCCACCCTCATTATATCTCCACCAACCTTTCTCTCTCCTTTTTATTCTCCATTAACTTCTCCATCTTCTTCCTTCTTCCACACAACTCCCCAACCCATAGGCAAGTGCACCTTGCCATCAAATAAGCACCACTTTTTATGTGTCCATTAACTAGATTAGGCCATGAAGAACAACTTTAGAACTTGACATTTTGTGATTTGGAGCTTTCATTCTTCTAGATCTAGGTTTTAACCATTTTCGAAAATCCTTGGTTTTGATCTATTAAACTTCAATTTTTGCATGTTTTGATGCTTCCATGTGGAAGAGAATTCGATTTTACTCAAGTTAGAACTTTGAAAATCTAGATTTGGTTTTGATTTGACAAAGTTATGAAGAATTGAAGTTCTTGGTGTTCTTGGACCTGCTCTCGGCCAGGAAGAACATCCCTCTGCCTTGCGCTCTTTAGCGCATGGCCGATTGTGCACCCTCGGCCTGTGCTTTTTAGCGCAGGGCCGATTGCGCATGACCTCAGCCAGTGCTTTGCGCTGTGCTGGATTGCGCTGGCGTAAGCCATCCATGCGCAAGCCAGCCATGCGCAAAGTAACCCCTGCGCAATCCACCCATGCGCAGTTGACTTCTGCGCAGTTTGTTCCTGCGTAATCCACCCATGCGCAGTTCACTTCTGCGCAGTCTGTTCATGCGCAATCTGCCCCTGTGCCCTGTGCCCCTGCGCACTTGGCACCCTGCGTAACTGACACCTGCGCAATCCAACTCCCTGACCCCTTGCGCAATCCATTGGCTTTTGGAGTTTTGGTTATTTCTTTAAGCTTGGCTCTTCTATAGTCCTATATATATTGGTATTTTATTAGATATTTTACGTCCATTTTATATCCTTACGCCTTTTGTCATGAACTTGATTTTACTTAATATGTTTGGAATAACTATTGTACATGGCCTGGTATGACAAGGAACTAGCATAACACGACAGTGACCCGTAGTGGTGCACTCCTGACATGACCAACCTGACTTGATAGTGGCCCGTAGTGGCGCACTCCTGACAGTACCCTGACATGATTTATCTTGATAACTTGATAGTGGCCCGTGGCGGCGCACTCCTGACTTGACTTGTAATTTGTAACTTGACTCGTATAATCAACCTGACACCGTGGGTGTTCCTGCTTGCTTGCTTGTACAATCCACTTGTCTTGTCTTGCATCATGTCTAGGACGTGACTTCCTGGGTACCATGGCCAGGGACTCGCGCTAAATTGGATTAGGCTAATGATTAGATCAAACTAGAATATGGAGAATTCCCAGTCACAGGCAATCTCGTTATCTGGGCACTTTAATGGACTTGTAGCTTGCCGACGAGTAGAGCACATTTCCAGCACACTGTCATGTGTTGCACCCTCTAAGTCACCTAAGGGTACATTTGTCTCCCGGGCAATGTACCCACCTATAACTCTCAACCCGCGGAAGGATAACTGGATAGTCTGCAGGGCTTGGGACTGGAAATTCTCACTTGCATCTTGTTAGTAATTAGGTTTGTGATAACCCTAGTTAGTTAAAGTAGTAAGCCGTAGTACTTGCTCGGCCGATTGTGAATGAATGGTGTCCAGCTCTGTCTAAGTCTTGTCTAGCCCCTGTACCTGGAACTCTTGATCATGATTGTTTTACTTATCTCTAACGATAAATGGGTAGAGACAGTGAGCTATTCAGGCGAAGGGGTACAATCCCGGTCCTTGTTTGGTTTAAGGATTGTAACCTGGCTCCCGGAATGGTCCCACGTCCCTAGTCGTTTATCGCCCTGTGTACTTTACTACTTGTACTTTTATTCTTTATGTTCTAATATGCTGGCTTTTGTTCTTATTTGTGGCCTCCTTTGTGGTACTTGCTCTTTCTGGGGTTTGACCCAGCTGGTTTTGTGTGGCCAGATTTCGGAGCAGCTCCCGAGGATCTACCAAGCTTCCAGCCCAATGGTGACAACTAGACGGAACCCGGGCCAAGAGTGGGTTTTCCTTTTTTGTCTCACCCACTTATATGTAAATTTATTCTTTTGAGGCGTTTAGCCGACGAGCACCTGTTAGCTCGATGCACATTTACTTACTGTCTGCCTACGGGCTGTAAACATGATTAACAAATCCTAGGGTTGATCATGTATGACTGAACTCTTGCTAGTCCTATCATTTTGTACGACTAGCTTCATGATCATCCAATATGTAATATTTGGGACGCCTTATATATATATATATTTGATGCTCTAACATCTTGTAACTCTGTTAATTGCTTGAGATTGAGATAATAGGCTTGACCTTAAGAGACTGCTGGCTTGTAGTAAACCCTCATATCTAGACAGCCGTGACCGTATAGTTGAGATGTATTCTATTTCAATATACGTAGCTGGCTATGTCTGCCCCCGCTCTCCAGTATTCTGGTTCTGGGGCGTGACAATGATATTGCAGTAGAACAGTCTAATGGCATTAGTTTCTACGGGGAAACAGAGTTTAACAAAATATTGTAACCCTAATGCCTCAAAGAAAAGTCGGTGTTCTGGAAATACAGTCCACTTGATGGGAGCGCCTGTGCATATGGATCTCATGGAAAAATCTTCATACCACAGTAGGGCTTGATCTAGGGTTTGAAAGTAAAACCCGTCGAACGCGCCATCGCTAGATTGGACTGGCGAAAAGAGGGAATCCGTGGGTGGATTCGAAGATGAACCTTCCTAACTTGGGTTGGTTGTCTTCTTCCTCTTGAATGGGTTAAATTCCTTAGGTGCCATTTGTGCAAAATAAGTAAATAGCACGAAATTGAAAAGGTGGGGAAATACGAAGTTATACCTCCCGAAATTTGAGTATGTTGTAGAGAACGACGAACTCCGCACGAATCCAAAGTTTGGATTGATTTCACCACTTGGATTGGAAGAGAAGGGGTGGTGAAGAACTAGGGTTAGGGGGTTCTCTCGCGCGGCTGCTGTTGCTGTTTGATGAAGTTTAGAAGCAATGAAGAAGAAAGGCTCTCGGGCTCTGGTTATATAACCTGATACCTTCAACCGAACTCGGACCGAATTCGGTCCGAAGTCTGGCTGAATTCGCCTGGGGTTGGTTTGAAATACTTTCTTTTTCATTGGCTCATTTCAAATATTTAATTCAAAGATTAGTAATTTTGACATTAAAATAATATAATTAATATTATTTTATAAATTAAATTTCTTTACACAGCGACTGTTTCAGATTAGCTGTAGGAGTACTGTCCCAGCTGGTGGAGGTTCACCGGAAAACTCTTAAGTACCGCTTCGCTTCAACCGTAGTTGTGGTGACAGACAGACTCTTTATTGGCTTGTCTCTAACACAGTTTTTGCATATTGAAATAAAATCATAAAATAAAATCAATTAACATTATTGACGTCCAAAATTCCTAATTCTCGACGTAAATAATTGAAATGATCTTCTGCTAGAGGTTTTGTGAAAATGTCAGCTAATTGATTCTCAGTATCTATGTATACATGGTCAATATCTCCATTTTGATGATGATCTCTAAGAAAATGATGTCGAATCTCGATATGTTTTGTATGAGAATGACATACAGGATTCTTAGTCAAATTAATAGTGCTCGTGTTATCACAGAAAATGAGAATATGTGTATAAAATAAATCATAGTCTTCCAAGGTTTGTTTCATCCATAAAATCTGAGCACAACAACGTCCTGCGGTGATATACTCAGCCTCTGTTGTTGATAGGGCTACAGAATTTTGCTTTTTACTAAACCATGAGACTCAAGCCTTGCCTAAGAAATGACATGTGCCACTGGTACTTTTTCTATCAACTTTGCATCCGGCAAAATCTGCATCCGAATAACCAACAAGGTCAAAGGACTTAGTTTTGGGATACCATAAGCCAACAGAAGAAGTGCCCTTAAGGTATCGAAAGATACGCTTAACTGCGCACAGATGTGATTCCTTTGGATTAGCTTGAAAACGTGCACACAGGCAAACACTAAACATAATATCTGGACGATTAGCAGTTAAATAAAGTGAACTACCGATCATACCTCGATACTTACGTGTGTCGACTGGGTTGCCTTGTTCATCAATATCAAGCTTTGTTGAAGTTGCCATCGAAGTGCCAATAGGTTTGACATTGTCCAGATCAAACTTCTTTAGCAAATCTTTTGTGTACTTGGCTTGATTTATGAACGTCCCATTATCAGTTTGTTTGATTTGCAGTCTGAGAAAGAATTTCAGCTCTCCTATCATGCTCATCTCAAACTTATTCTGCATACACTTAGAAAATTCTTGACACAGAGATTCATCAGTAGATCCAAATATGATATCATCAACATAGACTTGTATTAAAATAAGCTTACCATTAAAGGACTTAATAAAAGTGTAGTGTCAACCTTGCCTTTTGAAAAACCGTTGTCAAGTAGAAAAGAGCTTAGACGATCATACCAAGCACGAGAGGCTTGTTTCAAACCGTATAAAGCTTTCTTCAACTTGAAAACATGATCAGGGTTTTTAAAAACTGTGAAACCTGGAGGTTGTGCTACAAAAACTTCTTCTTTTATAAAACCATTTAAAAATGCACTCTTGATATCCATTTGAAATAATTTGAAATTATGAAAACATGCAAATACACATAACATACGAATGGATTCTAATCTCACAACTGGGGCATAAGTCTCATCGTAGTCGATACCTTCTTTCTGATTGTATCCTTGAGCTACGAGTCGAGCCTTATTACGAGTCACTAAACCATTCTCATTCAGTTTATTTCGGAATACCCAACGGGTGCCAATGACCGGATGATCAATAGGCTTGGGAACAAGTTTCCAAACTTGATTCTGTTCAAATTAGTTTAATTCCTCTTGCATAGCATCTATCTAAAAACTATCACTACATGCTTCATCAATAGTTTTGGGTTCTAGCTGTGAAATGAATGCAACACTAGAAACAATATCTCTACTGGATGTACGAGTACTTACACCTTTGGTAATGTCACCAATTACCAAATCCTTTGAATGATCAGCCGTAAATTTTAATCGTTTCGGCAGACTCTGAAGGTAGCTGGTTCCTGGATCTTCTCTAGGAGGATCAGCTAGTGCCGAGCTTGGTTGAGAATCAGCTGTTGTTGAGCTTGGTATAGTTGGATCTTCGTCATTGTCATCGATAGTCATTTGATTCAGTTCATCAAAAGTGACGTTGATTGACTCTTCAATGATCATGGTTCGTTTGTTGAAGACTCTGTATCCTTTGCTCTTGGCCGCATAACCTAAAAATATACCTTCATCGGCCTTTTTGTCAAACTTTCCCAAATTGTCTTTTGTATTAAGAATAAAGCATTTACAACCAAATATTCTAAAATATGAAACTGATGGAATTCTATCAAACCATAACTCAAATGGAGTCTTCTTCGATTTGGGTCGAATTAGAACTCTATTAAGAACAAAACAAGCTGTATTGACAGCTTTAGCCCAGAAATATTTGGGTAGACTAAACTGGTTTAACATTACTCTGGCCATTTCAGATAGAGTTCTGTTCTTACGTTCTACAACTCTATTTTGTTGTGGAGTCCTAGGGCAGGAGAACTCGTGTACAAAACCGTGTGTGTTACAAAATTGCTCAAACTCTGCATTCTCGAATTCGCCACCATGATTGCTTCTAATACGAGTGATCATGTAACCTTTTTTATTCTGTACTTTCTTGCAAAAGGCGACAAATTAGGACAATGCATCATTCTTGCGTGTCAAGAAGTATACCCACGTGTATCTAGAGAAATCATCTACAATTACAAAAGCATAAAGCTTACCTCCGAGGCTAGCAACTCTGCTAGGACCAAATAAGTCCATATGAAGCGATTGTAGAGGTCTAGTAGTACATACTGTGTTTACTGACTTGAATGTGGATCTGGTAGCTTTGTTCTTTTCACATTGGCTGCATACCGAATCCTTTTTGACTGTTATGTCCGGTAAACCGCGTACTAGTTTCTTTGTAGATAATCTTGAGATTGTGTCCATATTTGCGTGACCGAGTCTCATGTGCCACAGATGACTCTCATCACTTTTAGCCATTAAGCATCTACCTGAAATGTTAGTTTCTTCCAACAAATAGAAAACATATATGTTATCTTCCCTGATACCTTCAAAGATAGTACTACCAGTTGAGCTATCAACTATAGTACATTTGTCTTTGCCAAAGTTGATGCCATAACCATGATCAGCTAGATGACTTACGCTGAGTAGATTATGTTTTAACTCGGTAACCAGACAGACATCCTTAATCACAGGATAGGGAGACTTACCAACATCACCGATACCAATGATATACCCTTTCAAGTTATTACCAAAGGAGACATAGCCTTCCTTATTTTTCTTCGACAGTGTTGCAAATAGTGTAGCGTCACCGGTCATATGCCGTGAACAACCGCTGTCGAGGATCCATTTGCTTCTAGCATGTGAAAGGTGTTCCACCTACAAAACAATTTGTAGATGAAACTTTTGGTACCCATTTCTTGTAGGGTCCTGAAATGTTAGCCTTTGGTATCCAAGCATAAATATTTAAATCAACAAGCTTTCTGATTCTACATGCAGATGAAATATGACCAATAAGGCCACAATAATGACATTGTGCATGTCGAGTGTTGAAAGCTGAGTGGTGTGCATGGTTGGTAGGTTTAGATTTTCTAGTATAGAAGAAAGCATACCTATAATCCTGTTTGGGCTTAACCTTTTGGGGTAAAGGTTTGATATGGTTAGGTCTGACAGTGTTTGGTTTGGGAATGTTTTCGATTTTTTGGTAAGTGATACGTGTTAGGGAAGGAAGCAGCAGTCTCAGGCTGTTTTCCTAACCTAATTTCCAATCTTTTGGAAGTGTCATACAACTTAGTATAATTAGAAGTGAGTGTTTCCATTCTGATTTGTGCACTATGAAGACTTTTCTTCTCTTTAGAAAGTTCTTCTTTCAGTTGGTCAATAACCTTGTCTTTCTCTTCAGATGACTTGGTAGTCTCGTGTAATAAAAGCTTAATAGAGGAAAGCTCACCAGACTCACTAACATTATTTCTAACCTCAGCTAGTAGGTCGGTAAGTCTTCCTATTTCTCCTTTGTACTCTTTGAGTACCTTCTTAGAGGTCTGATATTTGCTACGCAGTTTCCTGTAATCACTTATCAGTTCACTGAAGGCATCTCCTAGTTGCTCAAAGGTGAAGTCATCATATGTATCAACTACAGGTTCAGTAGGTACCTGATCGGATGCCATAAAGCATACGTTTGCAGCGTCTTCTGATTGTTCATCTTCTGAGTCGCTGGCTTCACTTTCATGCCATATGCTGGTGTTGGCATATCTCCGAGATGTTGATCTCTTCAGGTTCCCTTTTTTATACCTGTTGCACTTCTTGCTTGATGAGTTTGTAGGACAATCCTTCTTCATGTGTCCCTTCTTCTTGCAGCCATAGCAGACAGCATCATCTTGATACCAGTTGTTGCTGCTATTGTTTTCTTTGGCTTTCTTCTCATATCTCATGAATCTTTTGAATTTTCTTGCTAGGAGTTCTTGATCTTCAGCATCAGATTCACTGCTGTCTGAATCACCTTCAGCATCTTTTCTGTGCTCAGCCTTGAAAGCGATCGTCTTCTCCTTTGGTGCAGGCTCTTCAAAATCTTGTAGCTCCAGTTCATGAGTGAGTAGCTTATCCATGAGTACTTCGAGGGACATAGTTGTGAGGTCGTTTCCTTCAATGATCGCAGTAGCCTTTGGAATCCAGTTCTTGGTAAGTGCTCACAGGAGTTTGCGAATCTTTTCATGGTTACTGTATTCTTTGCCTAGGGAGGACAAAGGATTTACAATATCCAGGAATCTTTCGAACATCTGAGTAACTGTTTCGTTGGGCTTCATCTTGAACACCTCATATTCTTGAGTAAGTCTGCTGACCTTTGATTCTTTGACTTGAGTCGTGCCTTCATGTGTGACTTCAAGTAGCTTCTACACTTCATTAGCCGTTGTGCAGATAGACACCCTGTTAAATTCAGTTTTGTCTAAAGCACAAAATAGAGCGTTAATAGCACGTGCGTCAAGACTGACCTTTTTCTTTTTCTCCTCTGTATATCTGTTATGGGGTTTTTCAACTAAAACTCCATCAACATTTATACGAGGTAGCTTTTGATAGCCATCAATAACAATAGACCATAAATCAAAGTCAAATGATTTCAAGAAGAAACTCATCCGTGTTTTCCAATAGGTATAATTCGTACCATCAAACAGTGGAGGTCTGTTTGTGGCCTGGCCTTCACTTGTGAATTTCACAGTTGCCATGTGTTGTACTGTGATCTATATAACAATTAATTAAATGAATAAATAATTACAATGTTACCTTGCTTTACCTGTAACACCCGCTTTGATACCAATTGTAGGAACGAAATCGTAAAGCACAATACTCTAGAGGGGGGTGAATAGAGTTGGCAGCGGAAATATGCTAATTAAAAAATGTTAGCAGCAAGATCACAGAATAATAATCACAACTAAATAATGTAAAGGCAAAGATAAGAAAGCAAACGCAAAGACAGCGATGTATACTGGTTTTCCTCTGTTGAGGACTAATCCAGTCGGTAGAACTCTTGCTACCAGTTGAATCTACTATTGGCAAAACCGCAAGTTTTCTTACGAAGTCCTTGCAACTTCTACAACGCGAGCTTTGATACGAAGAACTCGTCCAACTTCAATTGTGAAGAGGTATTCTTCAATCAAGCCTTCTGATTACAATCTCTCAGAAACTTCTAGACCGCACCGCACTGGCAAATCGACTAGAGGATTCTAATTGGCTTGGGATCTGAAATTTAAAGCTCAAGAAAACTCTTTGGAAGACTGAAAGCTTTTAGATAGAGAGAAGATTGAAAGTGAATGAGTGAATTGAAATGATCGAAATCCTTCTCTATTTATAGGAATTCCAAAGACAGAATTCTGGCAGAATTCGGACAGAATTCGGACAGAACCCGATGAGAAAATCTCGGTCAAATCTGCAACTGCAGGAGGACCAAGTTCCAGAGAATTCAAAAATCAAAACGACTACTAACCGAACTCTGGCCGAGTTCTGTCAGGGTTAGGTTAGGTTTTTAAAATTAGTTTTTGGAAATTTTTGAAAACCTTTTTGAAGCTTTTGTTAATAAGAATGTTTTTCAAAACTAAGGACATTTTTAAAAATATTTTGAAATCATTTTGGAATAGCCTATTTGCAGTACGACTCGGTGTACAACGTATTCCTAGACTCAATAAAATAAAAAATACATTGCTCAAAGAAATACAGACTCGAACAGGCAAACATTGCTTCGGTCTTGAACTGTGTAGATAGCTTTTCTTGATCATGTCCAAGAGTCCGAGATATCCTGACTAGCTTCATATATCGAGACAGAGTTTGATCAATTATTAAAATCAGTTTGACCATATGACCAATGGGCCAACAGCATCAAAGTGTTCTTCGGACGTGGTGGGAACGTGTTCTTCGGACGTGGCGGGAACATTTGATGATCCCGGCTGCTCCATGTTCAATATTTTTCTACATTAAACACATTATTCAACTTTTATATGTGAAATTCATGTTTAAAACATTAAACATATATTAATTCGATGACTTACCAATAAATGGGAGAAGTCAATGACCTAGAGTTGGGGGAGAGAACAATTTGAAAAAAAATGTAGGGAGAAAAGAAAAGAGTTGTGGTTAAATTCTTTGACCTAGAGTTGAGGGATATAAGAAAAGAGTTGAGGGAGAAAAGAAAAGAGAAGTGAGAGAGAGAAAAAGAAAATAAAAGTTAGTATTTATACCTTTGCTTGGACTAGCCCCAAGTAAAAAAATTTGATGACAAATTTGTAATATTTTGGAACTTTTTTGGGCTAGCCCCTAGCAAAAAAAGATGGTGCCCTTAGAAAAAATCAAATTATTTAGTCATGTTTGATACTATTGCTGAAGTTTCCATTTCATCATTTATTTATAGAAAGAAACGGATGAACAAACTTTCTCTTCCGTCATTATTACAATTTATTGTCTTCTTCCACGCTGTCTGCCATTCTGACTTTTTGGCCACGCTATATTCTTTCTTGTTTTATTCTTCCCTTTTGTTTATTAAATAACAAAAAATAGTCAAAAAAGGAGTGCCAAAAGACATGGAGGGATGATAATCGTAAATCCCATTTTTCTAATATATATTTATTTTTTCAACTCCTTTGGAATTGTCGTGAGAATCTCCACACGATTTGAAGATTGGAATCATCGTCCAATTTTCCTTTGAAGAACACAACGTGGAGGAGGTTGAGATCTGTTTCTGAGTTTGTCAATTTTTCTTTTGGGTTGTTAATTTTCTTTTTTTGGGGACCAATTAATTATTTTTCTTTTGACAGGAATGGGAAATGCTTGTCATCTGGAGAGAAGTTGTGTATGATTTGGGCAAATGGGTAGCAATCAAGAAAATCGCGAAAACCATAGAGGTTTATTCCTTGATTTCTGCAATTTGTTTTTTTTTTTTTCACTAGTGATTTTATTTGATTGAGAAATTTATGATTCATGGAAAATTTTGAATGTTGTGAACAATTTAACTCTGAGCACAATCATTTGATAAATTGATGTTGTGTATGCTCAACAAAAAGTAGAGGAGGATGTAGGTATGCTACAGGTCTGTTGTGGCTAATGGAGGCACTTCTGAGTTCTGAGTTTGGATAGTAAAAAAAAAAACTTAGTGGCACAAAGTTGTATGAGATATCTTGGAAGAAGTCTTGTTCTGCAACGAGGTTGTCGATAACCTGAAAGTGTGCTCCACAAATAGTGGAAGAAGATAAAACTGTATGTTGCAAGAATACCAGCACGGATACGGACACGATATGGACACGTGATCATACATCTTCTAATAGGTAGAAAAGCAGTTAGCTATGTAGCACAAATACAGCCACGGAGACGAGTCTGGGAATGATACAAATATAGACACCATTTTACCGTGTCCGTGTGCAAGACAGGCTTTCAACAATTACAAGATAAATTTGAGGCCAGCACATGTGAGGAGGAATGGAGAGAGGTGCTAACAAAGAAAGTTGGAGTGGAGAGACGGTAGCTTCTTGTTGTTTATGAATGGAAGAGGATGGAGTAGAAAATGAACTTGGTTAAGTATTACGATCCACGTAAGGGTCGACAGTGTAATCTAGTATGTAATTCCTTTTGTAACCCTGGGACTCATCCTCAAGCGTCGACTGTACATCTTCTTTCTAACTCTGCCCTCATTAGTAGCGTTTCCTCGGTTGCATCATGCTGCAAAGATGCCATTAACTCTTCTCATTGGATGATAGCTGTTGTAAGTTGGCTCCTCTCTGTGTCATGTTCTCCCCCCTCCTCCATGTTAATCATTTCGCCATGCAGGCCTTTGTTCTCTAGATCTCTAGCAGTAGGTCTCTTCTTTGCCTGATGTTGTAGGTTATCCCCTTCCTCCGCATGTAGAGCATCTAGCTCGTCCCTGCTCTCCTCTCCTCTACAACTATCCTCCGTGTAGTCACCCATCGTCCTCTGGTCCATCCCCTTGCCTATTGACCCAATCAGACCCACATACTAGCAGTGTGTTGGTGGGGCATGTTTCCAGTTTTATCGCATCAGGGAGCGAGTATCAGAGTTATCATCTTCCTGCCGTCTTCCTACTCGATTCAAACCTATGTTTTCCCAGGATGCTAGGATGTTTGGTCTCTAGTTGAGTATCTGCTTCCACATTTTCGTATGATCCTGGGTTTCCTCACCTCCTGCCGTTTCTTGATCGTGGTCATCATCTTCCATATCAATATCCTCGGCGTCCTTAGTTAGATCGTCCTAGCCATGGAGCCATCGTACTGATTCCGCACATGACCAAAGCATGAGCACATAGAGCACACCAGGGGAACCCGCTCATATTCAATGTCTTGTTCTATCCGCTCCCCATGGGCAGCTTCAAAGGGATTCGCCTCGACAGAGGGTCTGCAACTTGGACTTCCACAAAAACTCTAGCATAAGCTGATTGTTACATTCTCGTTGTTAGCGCGTCGGTCCTCAGAGGGGTACCACCCATACTAGCCATCTTAATAATTTAGGACGCAGTCCATAATTGTAGAGATAGCCACGGGAGCCTTATTTATATCGGGACGAAGGATAATCTATCCCGCTCGAAGTTGGTGGAAGGATCCCACCTCCGCATCACTATTAACCTTCGGTCGAAGGTCCACAGTCCACTCTCTAAAATTATAGTCAAGTCCTCAAGAAGAGCAACAAATTTGATAAATTAAAAACCGTTCTCTCATGATAATATCTCCATCTCTCCTTTGGGCCTCTATTCACGCAAGAGATAAGCACGTAGATAACCATAGAACCGTTTGGCTCGCATTACGTATAATACCATTGATTTTTTTTTTCCAATATTAGATAGGCCCTACGAGATCATCCAAAGTGATCTCCGCCATTTGGGTGCCATCGGCCAGCACAAGCTCCACATATTGGAGTTCCAATTCTCCTAGATTTGGCATCTTTGCACAGTGTGGCCCAAGAGATCGGTCAGGTGTGAGAAATCCTCACCGGGCATGACTTAGAAGGGGATGTCCGAACCGTAGGCGTCCGCTTGACTCGAGGCCCAAATCGAGTCTTTGGTCCCTAGCACCCTCCTCTTTTGCTACTAGATTGGGGCCTATGTCCGAGTCCGGAGTTACTCTGTACAGCCTCCCCATTGTGCCTCGAGACTGTCTGCTGACTATCTCACTTGATTGTGGCCTCGTGGTCGATGTATGAACATGTAGCTTTCCTACTGTCACCCCACCTTGCCCTAAACTCCGCTTGGGGGAGCCCTCTTTTCCCGCCGCCTTCATCCACGTCTTCCTCATCTTGATTGTCACCTACTCCCACAGGAGTTCCCCCTTTAGCCTCACATGTTCTCTTTTCTCCCCGAGCACCAGACCAGAAGTTTCCCCTTTCTCCAATTTTATATATATATATATATATATATATATATATATATATATATATATATATATATATAGTGAGGACAGCGGTCAGGGTGGGACGGAGAGAGTGTGGAAGGTCAATCCTAAATGGGTGGCTGTTCTTGCAAAGCCTCCCCCACAGGGGGACCCACACGGGGCTGCGGCCCCTACTCTGCCCCTCCTTCTACAGGGGGATGGAGATGAGGATACCAGAGATATGGAGGTTGCACTCTCCCCGGGTGCTCCTTCAGAGGATGTTCAGGGGACCCCACCCGCGGTTTAGATGTCGGCCCTTGCCTGGAATGTCCGGGGGGGTATTCTCTGGGGAGATGGAGGGAGATTAGTGAGGTGCTGAGGAAGGAAAAGTGTGAAATCTCGATCTTACTGGAGACTAAGATCAGGGGGACGAAAACTCTGACCCGTAGAACTCCTACGGACTGGGTCCAGCTTCACAACCTTGGTCTCTGTGATATGGCGAGGATCTGGGTTAGATGGAATGGAGCTAGTTGGGAGGGTGAGGAGGTTTTCATGTCTGACCAGCTGGTGGCTATCTCCTAAACCAACAAGGGGGGGTTCCGTTTCTTACTTGGTGCCGTCTACGGGCACAACGACAGGAGGCGGCGAGAGACCTTGTGGCAGGACATCATCAGGCTGAGTTCTTTAGCGATGCATCGTCATCTCCCCTTACTTATTATGGGAGACTTCAATGCTACGCTATACCGGGGAGAGAAGCTAGGGGGGCGGCCGGTCCCGGACCAGATCCTCTCGGATTTTCAGTCTTGCTTGCTCCAGTCCGGGCTCAGGGATCTGGAGAGGATAGGGCACATTTGGACTTGGCACAACAAGGCGGTGGTGAGCAGGGTGGCTTGCCAGCTGGATCGTGCTTTGGGGAACAGTGATTGGTTCCGCCTATTCCCCGCCTCTGTGGCTGAGGGGCTCCCTGCGGGGACCAGTGACCACTCGTCGATCCTGGTGCGCTTCGTGGAGAGTCCCAGATGGAGGGCCCGGCCGTTTCGATATGACAACAGTTGGTTCCTCTCGGCTGGATACGAGGAGACTGTGGTGGGAGGTCTTAGCCAGGAGGCGATCGGCACTGCCCAGTTTTGTATGGTTCATAGGCTGAAGAAAACCAAACGCGCCATCAGAGACTGGGTGAGGGCACTTCCCCGGACTTCCTTACAGGAGAAGGAGGCGGAGTTGAGAGACCTGCAGTCAGAGCTTCAGGGCGACATGATGAGTGGGGAGATGGCGGCTAGAGAGAAGAGGTTGGCTGCAGAGGTCAACACCTTGAGGCTACAGCAGGAGATTAGTGCGGCCCAACGGGCCAAATGCTCCTGGCTCAAGGATGGGGATCGCTGCACCAAATTCTTCTATGATGTCATCCGGGCGCGTCAGCACCGGAACCGTATTCAGAGACTGATTGGCAGGGACGGGCGTCTTGTGACCGACCAGGGTGCTATCCAGGAGGAGGCTGTCCGGTTCTACTCTGAGCTTTATCATCAGACGGACTATCCCCCGGTTTTCCCGCAGCTGATTACGAAGACGTTGATCACGGAGTACGGCAATAGTCTTCTTATGGCTCCTATCCGGATGGCGGAGGTGGAGGCGATTGTGATGCAGGCAGATGCTTCCAAGGCTCCTGGGCCGGATGGGTTCTCCAGTGGCTTCTACAAGCGCCATTGGGGTATCCTCAAGGCCCCGGTCCTTGCGGCTGTTCAGGAGTTCTTTGTTGCGGGCAAGCTCCTGAAGGAGCTGAACCACACCTTCCTGACACTTGTGCATAAGAAGGAGGGGGCGACTTCTCTTGCTGACTTTCGACCGATTGCTTGCTGTAATTATTTGTATAAAATAATTACTCATCTTATGTGCAGGAGGATGGAGGATGCTATGCAGGGTCTGGTTTCTCGGAATCAGACGACCTTCATTAAGGGGCGGTCTATTGCGGAGCATAGCCTACTGGCTCATGAGCTGATTCGGGAGTTCCACAAGCCTGGAGGGATGAAAGCCTGTGTGAAGCTCGACCTGAGGAAAGCCTACGACACCGTCAACAGGGACTTCCTCTGTCACTTGATGGGTGCGATGGGCTTCTCCGAGACTTGGGTGGATAGAGTCAGAGAGTGCATCACCTCTCCTACTTTCTCGGTCCTCATTCAGGGCATCCCTTACGGGTTCTTCGGCAGCAGCAGGGGGCTTCGGCAGGGGGACCAGCTTTCCCCCTACCTATTCACCCTTGTGATGGAGTATTTCACCTGTTTGATGGACATCGCGGTACATCGGGAGAGGATTGTACCGATATACAGCAGGGTCTCTCCGGTGGTCTCTCATCTCATTTATGCAGGCGACCTTTTGGTCTTGTTGAGGCCTTCCATGCGAGGGATGAGGGAGCTTGCGGCAGTGATGGAGGAGTTCGGACAGCTATCGGGCCTTCGGTTAAACAGGGACAAGAGCAAAGTCTACTTCAGCAACTCCTGCACTTTGAAGGAGGAGCGGGCCATGGAGCTTGGGGTGGAAAAGGGGGACCTCCCGGTGAAATATCTAGGGGTGCCCCTTTCCGTCAACTATGCGAAGGACCGTGATTGTCAGAGTCTGGTGGATTTTGCACAGAGGAGGGTAGAGGGCTGGCAGGCGGCTGGCCTATCGTTTGGCGGGCGTATTGAGCTGGTTCGTTCGGTTATTTCTGCTATTGCTCTGTTCTGGCTCCAATCGATTATGGTCCCCTTGGCTACTATCAGAAAGATTGAGGGCATATGTGCCAAGTTCATTTGGCATGGGGGGATTCATGCCATCTCTTGGGAGCAGCTATGTCGGCCCAGGAAGGAGGGAGGTGTGGGTCTGCGATCTCTTGTTTCTGTCAGGGAGGCGGCGGGGATCAAGCTAGCATGGAGGTTCCTTCAGGGTGATTCTCTATGGTCGGCCTGGATGACTAGTCGGTATCTCCGGGGCAGGAACTTCTGGGTATGTGAAATTGACAACAACTTCTCTGTGTCTTTCAAGCATATCCTGAGGAACCGTCCTGTACTTCGGACGGCTATGCGGAGGAGGATGAGAGAGGGAGGGGAGACGGACCTATGGCTGGATCCATGGATCTCGGGTCAGTCGCTCCTGGAGATGCTGGGTCCCCAGAGGGACGGCGTGGCCTACAGAGGTCTGACTTGTAGGCACATCATCCGTGGTGGGGTCTGGAGGCCAGAGGAGTATCGTTTCACTGCTCCGTTAGGTGAGGAGATCAGACAGGTGCAGATCACCCCTACGGTACTGTCTGATGTTTGGATTTGGGCCCCTCCCGGCCGCTCGGAGGGTGCAGGGGAGTTCCGATTTAGCAGCTGCTATGACCTTGTCCGCCCACACTTCGATGATATTGAGGAATACGACTTTGTCTGGGGGAAGGGGCTTGCCAGGAAGATGCAACTGTCTGCATACAAACTGGTGCTGGGCCGGTTGCTTACTAGGGACAGACTGCTTCGGTTCGGGGTTTCTGTCCCTGACCCTAAGTGTGTTTTGTGTGAGACAGAGACTGAGTCCATTGGGCATCTGTTCTTTCAGTGCCATGTGGCGTGGAGCATCTGGGCAGAGCAGAGCCGGAGACACTTGGGAGGGGTTGGAAGGGAGCGTGACTTCAGAGAAATCCTTAAGTGGATTGGGGATTGCAGAGGCAAGGAGCAGAGCTGGGCCAGGCGTGCTAGGTTGAGACTTGCTGCATCAGTTTGGCATGTCTGGCGGGAGAGGAACCGGCGCATCTATGGGGGACTGTCCACCCCACTGGGGGGCATCCTCCATAACATTGAGTCGGATGTACTAGTAATGTCCCCCTGAGATGGGATTGTATCTCTATGTTGTAACTTTATTGCGTTGATGGAATAAAATTTACCCTTTTTCCAAAAAAAAAAAAAAAAAAAAAAATATATATATATATATATATATATATATATATATATATATATATATATATATATATATATCAATGACTAAGTAATGCATCTTCATGACTATGCGCCTCAGCTGCCCATGCGTGCCCCTTCCCTCTGCTACCGCTTGACGCCCCGCGTAGCAGCTTCTCCCTGCCGCTGTGCTCTGCCCCCTCTTCCCCCCCCCTCTCCTCCACCTCCTCCATACCCTCCCCTCGGCCTCTTTCCGTTTCTGCTCCTCCCTCTCCTGCTCCTACTGGGTCCATCTCGAAAGAGGGATGGATCACGATTGGGAATCATCGGGGAGGGACTGCTGGCGCAAGAAGGGGCTCTGCCGTGGCCTCTGGCCCGAGGAGGCAGAACCCCCTTACTCCTTCTCTACCTATCCGTCGACCCAAGGCACCTACTCCTCCTCCGGGCATCGTCGCGTCTAAGGTGCTCGATAATATGTCTAAGAGGTCCGTCTTTCCTTTCCGACCGTCTAGCGATGCTCCCACTTCGTGGGCGTCTAGGTGTAGATCTGGTATAGATAGGGAAGTCATTGAGATGAGTTTCGTGCAGCCAAAAATGTTGAAGGAAGGACGGTGATTGGGATCGTCAAGGATGATATTTTGGAGATGGAAGAGTAATACCACAGTTCTCTATGTTATGGGAGTTAGACCGTTTAGATTTAATAATGCTTGGGTTCATAAGGAGGGCTATGAGGAAGTGGAATGTAGTAGGAGCTGATAAATCAGCCCAAGAGGAGGAAGAAAAGAGTGAGGTAGGATGCACGGACTCCCAGAGGGTGGTGGTTCTGTATGGAGGAGATAATCAACAGAGCGGAGAGGGAGAGAAAATAACTGAGAGGGTGGATTCCAACATGGTTATCTTTAGGGCCAAGAATGTTGGGCAGGAGGGGGACCATGTCATAGTTAGGAGAAGGTTGGGAAGTGGATAAGCTGTGCGCTTTGTTCCGTCGGTTGGTCAGGATAATCTTGATAGCCCGGAAATGACAAAGACGATGACTGCAGAGCCTTCCCCACAAGCTTTGGTTGTGTCTAACCTATCTGGCAGGCCAAAGTGGAATCTAAGACTGGGAGTGATAAAAACTCGTTCGGGTGTCAAGATGGAATCTCTTCTCCCCTTAGAGAGAGTTTGCATGTCAACAAGGGAATCAACAATCATTTTTTTATGACGGTTTTCACCTGGAATGTGTGGGGTGCCAATTCGATAGGCAGGTGGAGAGATATTATGGACTATGCCAAGAAATCTAAAAGCTCTATTATCAACAATTTGGAGTCAAAGATCAAGTCGGTCCACAAGATCAAAAGGAGAACCCCGATGCATTGAGATTCCGTTCACAACTTGAATTGAGGAGATGTGACTCACATTTGGGTCATATGGGACACTAGCATTTGGGCCGGGGGGGGGGGCATGGTTCAATGTTTTGACCAAATGATCACCATTAAATTTATCAACAATGGTGGGCTTGAAATAGTGGTTGGGACGGTATATGGACATAATGATCGTATACATCGATTGAGGCTGTAGAGAGAAATCAATGACATCAGTAACAGGGTGAGGGACATTGTGCCTTTAGTTGTCGTGGGGGACTTCAATACTACCATGTATGCCAGTGAGAAGCAAGGGGGCAGCCGGTTCAGGAAGCTATTCTTGTCGAATTCCAAAAATGTCTTTTCCTCGGGGCTTAGCTGTATGGCTAAATCTGGACATATCTGGACGTGGAACAACTGGGTTATTCTCAACCGTGTCTATATTCAACTTGATCAAGCTCTCTGCAATGGTCGCCGCTAGAGTTTTTTTCCATTTATCAGAGCGGAATGCCTGCCTCCGGGTAGTAATGATCACTCGCCTATTGTAATCAGACTAACAGATCAATCTATTTCCAAAGGTAGACCGTTTAGATTTAATAATGCTTGGGTTCATGAGGGGGGCTACGAGGAAGTGGTTCACCTTGGCTGGAATTATGAAGTGCTGGGATCCAATACAGGCTTGTGTCCAAGCTTAAATCCACCAAACTTCGGCGAAGGTATGGAACATGGAGAGTTCTTTCCCACCTCTTCAGGATCTTGAAGCAAGCTTGCTAACATTCAAATTGGAGTCTATTCGGATCTCCTGAACTCTGCTCTTACTGAGGAGGAAGTGGCCCTACGAGTAGTGATGCGTAGGGAGAGATTCCTAGATAAGGTTCAGGTTAGACAATGGGTGAAATGTAATTGGCTTAGAGATGGAGACAGTTGTTCTAAGTTCTTCCATGCCACGGTGAAAGCCAGACAACATCGAAATGCCATCCACGGTCTCTTGGACTATAATGTGGATCTCATACCGAGGCCAAGGTCATTAGTGATGAAGCTGTTCGCTTTTTCCAGGATCTATACAATCAATCCTGCTACTCGGTTACCTTTCCACACTTTGAGTTCAAGAAGCTGATTACTTGCTACGACAATCAACTACTGCGAGAACCGATCTTTATTGAAGAGATTGGATTAATTTTCAAGAAGTTTGACCCGAATAAATCTCCAGGACTGGATGGGTTTGGAGCTATTGGAATCTGCTTAAATCAGATGTGCTGAAGGCAGTCACAAAATTCTTTGAGTCGGATAAATTGCTCAAGGAACTGAATCATACCTTTGTCGTGCTTATTACTAAAATTGAGGGAGCTACTTCCTAGGAGATTTCAGACCTACAGCGTATTGCAATTTCTTGTACAAGATCATTATCCATCTGATGTGTGACAGGATGAGGGCAATTATGCATGAGCTTATCTCCCTAATCAAACTGCTTTTATCAAAAGTAGGTCGTTCTCATGGAATTGCTTGTTAGCCCATGAAATGGTGAGGGACTTCAACAAACAAGGGGGAAAACAATGCAGGTTTAAATTGGACCTCAGGAAAGCGTATGATATAGTTAATCGGAAATTCCTGTGCCATATTATAATATGCATGGAATTTGATAGATGGTGGGTTGACAGAGTGAGGGAGTGTATTTGCACTCCCTTGTTCTCTATTTTGATTCGGGGCCAACCAGAAGGATTCTTCAAGAGTTCCAGGGACATTAGATAGTGCGACTCGCTTTCTCCTTTTCTTTTGCTATTGTCATTGAGTTCCTCACATGTGTGCTTGACGAGACGGTTATGGATGGAGTTGTCACCCTCTATTTAGGAAGACGGAACCGGTGGTCTCTCACTTGATATATGGGATTACCTGTTAGTTTTTGTGTAACCAACGAATAGGTCGCTTGATGCTCTTAAGAGTATATTTGACAATCTTGAAAGGTGGTCGAACTTGCAACTTAACAAGAATAAGAACATTATGTTCCTGAACTGGACCTGTGGGCAAAAGGAGACGTGGCTGGGAAAGATGGACATTAATAAAGGCACGTTTCCAGTTAAATATTTAGGTTTGCTGCTCTCTATCAGCTATGCCACTTATGCAGATTGTGAGGGCATTCTTAACTATACTCAAGCTAGACTAACAGGTTGGCAAGCACAAGTTATGTCCTTTGGGGGGCGTATTGAGCTTATTAGAGCGGTCATCTCGGCTATTGCGCTGTACTGGCTCCAGGCTATCATGATACCTAAAGGCACTATAAAAAAGATAGAACGAATGTTTGTTGACTTTCTATGGAAAGGAAGAATACATGCAATCAACTGGGAAGAGTTGTGTCACCCAAAGAGAGAGGGAGGTGTAGGCCTAAGAGCGCTTACACTCTTTAGAGATACTGCCTCCTACAAATTATCTAGAGATTAATCACTGGAAAATGTTTATGGGTTGAATGGATCAGAGGGAGGTACTTCCTAGGGTGATTTTTGGTCGGCCATGACTAATAAGAATTACTCGGTTACAGTTAAATTGTTCCTGGGATTGAGAAGAGCGGTCAAACCTAGACTTACTAGAGTCATCTGCTCCGGGAATCAGACTAGCCTATGACATGATCCTTGGTTTAACCACAACAGTCTGATGAATAGAGAGGGTTGGCATGTTTATGAGCTAAGAGGTTCCACAAAGTTGGTTAGTTTGCCTTATTATGGGGGGAGAATGGGACTTCCAAGGCCGCTTGATAGAGGCGACACATGCGGTGGATATTCAGGCAGTGGAAATTGATAGGAGGGTACTGAAGACTATTGGGTTTGGGAGAACTTGGAAAAAGAGAATTTCAGATTCCTGACAGCTTTAAACCAAAAAGGATCGAAGCTGAGGAGGTAGATTGGACAGAACTGGTTTGGATCAAAGGAGGGACGGCCAATAATTCGTTATGTCTCTACAAAATGCTTCGTAACCGCCTGCTTACTAGAGACTGTTTGAGTAGATTTGGGGTGGAATGTACGGATAAGATGTGCTGCTTGTGTGGGCAAATGTACGAGTTCAGGGATCATCTATTCTTCTGTTGTGACTTTGTTTGGGAGATCTGGAGTCAACAAGGCACATGTTTGGACCTCCCTATCATGCATAATAGGGATCTTGTTTCGGGTATGAATGAAGTAAAAGCACAAAAAGGAAAAGGAGATAGAGCATACAAGCGGATACGGCTGATTTTCGAAGTTGTAGTTTGGCATGTTTGGCGTGAACGAAATCGTCGTATCTTTGAGGGTCTTGCGTTTAGTATATATGTTGTACAAAGAAACATAGAGGCTGATATAGCTATCCTTGGCCCCAGATTATACATTTTGGGTCTTGTGCGGAATTATAGTTCTGTAATACTATATTTCTCGATAATATTTACCTTCTTAGAAAAAAAATGCATCTTCATGACTTTATAACTAAAACTAAGAGTCTAAATTTCTTTCATTACATTCATCAGCTGGATTTTAGTTTGAAAATTATGTAGTTTAAGTTTAAAATAAAAAAAAAGATTGATTTCATATATAAAAGGGGTAAAGTGAAAAACAAATCCTCCTTAGATTTGCCTCGTTTGCAAAATAAGACTCATTAGAAAACTAAAGCAATTGACCCCTCCTTAGATTTTTCGCGTGAGCAAAAAAGCCTCTACCGTCTATTAGCCATTAGAAATGACCGTTAATGACTTTTAAAAAAAATACCCAAAATGCCCTCCCTTCCCTACTAGTGGTGGGCAGCCCTCTCCTCCCTCCGCCGGCCGGCCCCGTGAACCCCCCCCCCCCCCCCCCTTTCCCTCCACCGGCCAGCCCCCCTCGACCCCCCCCTTCCTTCCTTCGCTGGCCGGCCCCCTCGACCCCCCCTCCTCCCTCCGCTGGCCAGCCCCCGACCCCCCCCCCCCTCCTCCCTCCGTTGGCCGACCCCCCTCCGCTGGTCAACCACGCTCGACCCGCTCCCCTCCTCCCTCTGCTGGCCGGCCACCCTTCCTCTTCTCTGGTCGGCCCCGCTCAACCCGCCCCCACCACCGAAGAGGGGGGGGAGAGAGAGTGGGGGGAGGGGTAAAATCGTCTTTGTAGACGTATTTTAACAGCCGTTAACGACAATGGTGCAAACTGAGCAAAAATAAAAATGTGAGGGTTTTTTAAACTAGGGGTCTTTAAATGCGAAAATGCAAATCTAAGGAGGGTTTGTTTGCACTTTACCCTATATAAAAGTAGCAAAGCTATATTTTAAAAGAAAGGCTATGTATAATGACTTGCACTAGTAAGTACCCACAATGTATCAAAGAAGTACCCACGGAGTACCCAAAATTAAAATTGTAAATACAGATAAACAAAAATTTGGTGTGCGTGCAGTAAGTACCCAAGGGAGTACCACTAGCTGGTAAGTCCCCGGTATGGCTACGCCTTCCCAAATGGAGCACCCGTGCTTCATAGTTTCTTCTTGTTTTGCTTCATTCTGATGTTGGTCCTCCTCTTTTAATCAACCAAAGTGAAATGATACCTCTATAATTAACTTACATATTTATGCATTTTTGTGTATGATTTTAACCTGTACCAATTGTTTAACCTCTTGGTTTCGTATCTTTACTTTCTATGATTAACACACAATTGATTGGCCTAAGGATACATTTTGCTCCAACGTTGAATACATGCACACTTCTATTTTTATATCCTTGTTGTTGTGCTCCCTTCATGCAAGTACTACTGATATTTGAGTCAAAATACAGTGTTTATTGGAAGTATCAGTAGTCCTTCAAGCTACTTACATGATCCCAATCTTTGTGTGCCTCCCTTCATTATTGAGCTGATATTCACCTAACCTTTGGCCTAAAACATTGAGTTATATAATGTGTATTCCCCATTGGCTCTAAACACATGTCTACTGATCTTCTTACAGTTTTTAGAGTATTCATTTCATCTTGCTTCTTCCAGGTGGACATCTTAGTTTATCTCCTCAGTAGCATGAAAGTATGAAACCTCTCCCACTGCCTAAGATGCTAAGTTTAACTATAATCAACCCTCTACTAAATAATGCATCTTGAGGAATGCCGGTTTTCTTTTTAAACAATCATTAATTACCGGGATTGTCATTCTTTCACTTTTTTGCATAATGTGTCATAGATGAATGCAATTCCCAATAGCAAATCGTATTATCTTACATGTTCGTCTAGACTCTTTATAGTCTAGGGGAACGTGGAGGGTGCTCCTTGGTTGTATGAGCTTAAATTACATATCCAAAATGTATGTCTACCTACCTATCAACTGGACGCCTAGGTTCTATGGCATGACCCTCTCATGCTCATAGTTACCCTGACTAGGAATTTAGCACCAACATAAAGCGTGACATGATAAAAACTTTGTCAAACCTTTCATGGAGCTTTGTTATGCTCCATAGTCGACCCCATTTTGATGGGAGAAGGCTTGTATGATGACCATGATCATGATTAATTACATAACTTCATGATTAATTACGTAACTTTTGTCCAAGATCTCTTGCTCAAGGAAATTTTTGCTTTCAAGTCTTTACCACCCTTGTTTTTTATGGCTGTTGTTGTTAGTCTTGAATCGTAAGTGTAGTTTCACTATTTACTTATGGACCTGTTATCATTCTGTTGGGCATTTGTTGACCGATACAAGTCTTCTTTAGCATCTTATTCCATCATGTGGTTGCATTTGCTGACATCATATTACAGCAAGTCTTTTCCATAAAGGCTATGGGTGAGTGAGTCTCTGTGTGTGTGTGGTTGGTGGGGTGGGGGGAGGGGGAGAGGATATTCTCCCTCTCTCTCTCTCTCTCTCTCTCTCTCTCTCTGTCCCTGTGGGTGTGTGCACGTGTATATTGCTAGCGAGATTATCACATGTCTTATCACTTAATTCTTACTTCATTCAACAGGTCCCTCAGGTCCACTACATAGTCTGGAAAGTATCTTGAGGCAACATGGTAATAGAACTTACTGTGATTATCATATATCTTCGGATTAAGAGAAAATCTTTAAGTAGTTAATTTCTTTTTCAAATTTAGCTCCAGGTCCACTTAAAAGGCTGGGAAATTTTTTGAGACAGCAGGGTAACAGAACCTGTGCCGATTGCGGCTCTCCAGATCCTAAATGGGTGTACGTATCTGATTTTAGTTATGCATAGTTTTTATTTAGACTTGTACCCCTCCCTCTCTCTCTACATACATATTTAGACTTGTACCCTCCCTCTCTCTCTCTCTCTCTCTCTATATATATATATATATATATATATATATATATATTTTTTATATATATATATATATATATATTTCACATAATACTTGGCCCTTTTTTAAGATGTTCTGAAATTTCACAAGTAAAAGCAATCTTGTCTAGGAAAGTCATTATTGACAAGGCAGTCATAATCTAGAATGACCATAGAACATATGATTTTTTTTTGTATTCTCTGATTGAAATTGTGATAGCATCATATTTCTTCCAGTGAGAGATTGCCATGCTTAAAGATTGTAATGATCAGATATGGTGCTTGATCTGGTGTATTTTGATACCAGTTACTTTCCTTTATCTGGTATTTTCCCTTCTTTATGAACACCGTCTCCATTTTCGAGTGGAGGTTTTCCTCCATTGGGAACTTCCTCTTGTTGTTATATTACTGGATAGTGCATACAATGGCTTAACTTAAGCTGTAGTTATATGCTTTTTTTGGTCGAAGATCCTGCTTATCATTTGATAATTTGGAGCCTTCACTTGTCAAAGGTGCTGCAGAAATGTCTTTTTCTTTGATTAAGTTTATATCGTCTTCTCTCTCAGATAAAAATTAAAATTAAAAATGCAGGTGCTCTTAAGTTGTTGACACGACCCAACAAAGAAACCTTATCTACGTTTAGTTTAAGTTGTTGGCCTTAACTCGGAACTACATTAGAGGCACCAATCATTGGATTTTAACACATTAGTTCAGTCTCTTGTTCAGCATCACTTCTGTTCTGCATCTCCCTGTTTGCAATTCCAAGTGAAACTCCTTTGCTTTTGGTCTGTGTAAGACTAAATTTTAGATAAGTTGTGGCAATTGGTTGCCAACTAGCAAGTCTCCTATTATTTAGTCATACTTGGACCAATAGCAAATTAGCAATGGAGTTGCAACCTGAGAGATGCAAGCTATCATATCTCTATCTGGTATTTCGATTTCATTTCATACTCCTTAATGTAATATTAACATTTTCTTTTTGTGAATATGAAACAGTTCATTTTTTCTGATACTATATTATCTAATTGGAGCATTTTTACTAAATCAGGTCACTGAGTATTGGGGTAATTATTTGTATAAAGTGTTCAGGTGTTCATAGAAGCCTTGGAGTTCATATATCAAAGGTATGGAGTTTAAGTTATCATTTCCATTTGTTGTTAGGAGCAAAATTAAATGTATTATGTTTTAACTTTTATTTAGTGATTGAACGTCTCAAGTTTCAACATTAATTGATGGACCAGAAAAGGTCTTCAATTTGATTTAGATTTGTTTTCATTGTCATGCAAGCATGCTTGAGAAGGTCCTGGAGCTTTTCATGCAATTTCTTCTTCTTGTATAGAATTTGTATAAACTTTGTAGAATGGAATAAAATAGATGATTTTTTTATTGAAGAGAGACTACACATATATATAGGAGAGGCTAGCCTCCTCTCCTATTACTCTAAGCAATGTGGGACTAAAGCCCAACAACTAATAATTCTAATATAACACTTAACACCCTCCCTCAAGCTGGAGCATAGATGTCAATCATGCCCAGCTTGTTACATAAAAATTGAACCCGGGGACCCAGAAGAGGCTTTGTGAAGATATCAGCTATCTGGTCGCCGGTCCGTACATGTTGAAACTTTATCACTCCTTTTGTATATTCATCACGAACAAAATGAATGTCAATTTCAATATGCTTCGTCCGTTCATGAAATACTGGATTGGTGGCAATGTGAATAGCAGATTGGTTATCACACCATAGGTCTGTCACTTGAGATCCTGCATCTTCTCCCAGTTCTTGTAGGAGATGCTTCATATATAATATCTCTGACGTGCCATGAGCAATAGCTCGATATTCTGCTTCCGAGCTTGAGCGTGCTATCACACTTTGTTTCTTGCTTTTCCATGATACTAGATTTCCGCCAACAAATACTGAGTAGCCAGATGTAGACCGTCTATCTGTCAAACTTGCCCCCCAGTCAGCATCAGTAAAACACTCAATGCGAGTGTGTCCATTATTCTCCATTCGAATTTCTTTTCCTGGATTCTTTACTAGATAACACAATTCTGAGAACTGTCTGCCAGTGTGGAACTCTTGGAGAAGCCATGAATCTACTTGCGATGCTTACTGCAAACGAAATATCCGGACGCGTCATGACTGCCAAGTAGTTGAGTTTTCCAACCACTCGACGATACTGATCTGGATTGGTCATCAGGACCCCTTCGTCTGGGAGTAATTTTGCCCCTGGATCCATAGGTGAGTTTGCTCCCTTTGCTTGCATCATGCCTGCATCATTTAGTATATCCAGTACATATTTTCTTTGAGACATTACAATGTCCCGCTTACCCCGTGTGATTTCAATGTCCAAGAAATAGTTCAAGGATCCCATATCCTTGGTTTAAAATTGTTCTCCAAGAAACTTTTGGAGACTTGCAATACCCTGGCTGTCATCTCCCGTGATTACAATATCATCAACGTAGACACCAAGAAGTATTCTTCCAGCAGATGTGTGTCGATAGAAGATTGAATGGTCCTTCTTCGACTGACACATTCCAAATTGAGTAACCACCTGTGTAAATCTACCAAACCATGCACGAGGTGATTGTTTCAGGCCATAGAGGGCCTTCCTTAGACGACACACCTTACCCTCCCTTGCAACGAATCCGGGAGGTTGCATCACATATACTTCTTCATCAAGATCCCCGTGGAGGAAAGCATTCTTTATATCGAGTTGAAGTAAAGGCCAGTCATAGCGAATGGCCAAGGCCATGAGGACACGAACGGACGTCATTTTGGCCACAGAAGAAAAAGTTTCGAAGCAATCCTCACCATAGGTTTGAGAGTAACCTTTGGCCACCAGATGAGCTTTCAATCGGTCAAGAGTGACATCCGGTTTTACCTTAATCGTGAACACCAATTTGCAGCCGACTGCCTGTTTACCATGAGGTAGATCGACTAAGTCCCAGGTATGATTCTCCTGGAGAGCCTTCATCTCCTCGTGCATAGCAGCACGCCAACCAGGATGTCGGAGACCCTCCTCAGCGGTCTTGGGGATCTGAATCCCATCAATAGTAGCTACCAGAGACTGAGTGTGACTGGTAAGTCCTTTGTAGTTGTTAACATACAAGGGATGATCTCGACATGCACGACGAGGACGTTCTGGAGGCGAAATCGTCGGAGCTGCTGGCAGAATTGGTGGAGCTGCTGGAGGGACAGATGGAGGCAACTCACTGGAGCCGGAGCTGCTGGTGGAACCAGAGGAGGAAGATTCTGTGGTTGATGTCGTTAATGGCTGAATCGGTGTATGTGGACCATCATCCTGGGAGATTGGCTCGGTAAGGGAGGGCACCCGTACGGGGGTTGTTGTGTTTGAGGAGGAAACAATACAAAATCTTCTTCGGGATAGATCAGGGGAGCCGGGCCTGTTGATTGGGGGAACGGAGAAAATCTTATTTCGACAAAGGTAACATCCCGAGTGAAAAAATATCGCTTTAAGACAGGAGAGAAACACCGATACCCTTTCTGATTTTTAGGATACCCAAGAAAAATACATTGTATAGCCTTAGGATCCAATTTAGAAAGGGTTGGTCGGGTATCCCGAACATAACATAAGCAACCAAAGATGCGGGGAGGCAGAGGAAACGGCTCTCTTCCAGGAAAGAGCCTAGAGAAGGGAGTGCTACCATGGAGAACTGACGACGGCATGCGATTAATAAGATAACAAGCTGTAATGACCGCATCCGACCAAAATCTCTTGGGAGTACGTGCTTGAAACATAAGAGCACGTGTTGTTTCCAATAAATGACGATTCTTGCGTTCGGCTACACCATTTTGTTGTGTGTACGCACAAGAGGTTTGGTAGATGATGCCGTTGCTGGCCAGATGTTTATCAAGATCACGAGATAAATACTCACGACCATTGTCACTCCGAAAGGTTTTGATTGGAAGACCAAATTGTGTAGTTATCTCGGCATGAAAGTTACACCAGATGTTAAATAATTCAGCACGACTTTTCATTAAATAAATAAAAGTGACACGTGAGTAATCATCGACAAACGTGACAAAGTACTTAAAACCCATTACAGATTCAGTCGGACAAGGTCCCCATATATCAGAATGTACCAACTCAAAAGGAGCGGTTGCAAGATTATTTGGACTCACCGGATAAGAAATCCGATGATGCAGCTAAACTACATGGCTCACAATGAAAAGAAGAGGAAATAGCTAAAGATGGGTACATTTTCTGGAGAACTGGAGACGACGGATGACCTAACCGACAATGTAACTCGACCAGATCAAGTTTCATGCTTGCACAAACAACATAAGGAGTTGCGTCAAACAGGTACAAGCCTCCAGCCACATGTCCCTTACCAATAGTCTTTCCAGTTGTCAGGTCCTGAAAAACACAATTATCAGGAAAAAAGGTTACCGAGCAATGAAGTTCACGAGTAAGTTGACTGATAGAAAGTAAATTGAACGGGTTCCCAGGAGTAAGTAGAACAGAGGTAACTGACAGTCCGGGAGAAAAAGTGGCACGTCTACGGCCGCGGACTGCCAGAGAACCGCCATTGGCAATAGTAATGCCAGAAGCACGACGGACAGGTACATAATCATGTATCATACCTGCGTCACCAGTCATGTGTGAGGATGCACCAGAGTCAATTACCCACTGCTTGGGTTTTACTATGCATGCTGCGGAATATCCGGCTGTGGAACCAGACGTTGATGCTTCATCAGGACGTTGAGCCTGGAGCTCAAGAAATTCTGCGTAAGAATCGTCGTTCATCTGAACCGAACGAACGCTATTATCAGTAGCATCCGAAGTAATATTGGCAACAGGAACTTTAGGGCACTGCCACTGGAAATGTCCCTGTTGGCCACAGTGGAAGCATGTTCGTAGTCGTCCCCCATCACGACCACCATTGCCACGTCCGCCATCGCGACCATAAGTTCGACCACCTCGTCGTCCACCACGTCCACCACGAACGCCAGGACGAGCAACGCTACCAAGGGCAGATCGATCAGCAGGAGTATCTCCCGGAGTGGTCTCAACCACCTTTGCGGTCCGAAGAACACGGAAGTGGGCCTCCATCAAAGATGGAACATCAGATCCAGCAATGATCTGGGATCGAGCCGAGTCTGCATCAGGACGGAGAGATGCAAGATATGCCATAACATGAAGCTGCTCGCGTTGAGCCCGAGCTTCATTGATATCCGACGTCAGAGGAAGAACACGATCAATTTCATCCACCATAGCCTTGAAGGATCGGAAGTGGTCCTTATGAGACTTGTCTCCTTGAGTTGCTCGGTAAACGCCAACAACCGAGTCGTATATGCGAGACAAGTCGCGTTTTCCATCAAACGCCGTTGCTAGGACCTCTCATAGCTCCCTGACCATGTCCGTGTTTTGAACCATGTCCTCGACGGACGGTTCCATGGAGTTCATCAACTGTGTAAACAGTCGACTATCATTCGTCTTCCACTGTTCAAATGTAGGATCAGTCGTCGCCGGAGGGCTGTCAGTCAAATGTTTAGATAGCCGCATCCCACGAAGTATTTTCTCAACTTTCTTTCGCCATGTTGAGTAACCATCTGGACTGTCCAATCGACGGTCGACAAGTCGAGTCGAAGAGATCGTCGTGCCAGTGCTCGTTGTGTTGTTGACACTGTTACCATCATCTGCCTTCGAATCTGTCATCCTAAAATGGAAGCAACCGTCGCGAGTTCTTTCCAACCCCAAAAATCACACCAACTTTACGAATGTGCTATAAACGTGGTCAACACCGTCGCGCACATAGAAAGTAAACACGTCAGACACAGGAGAAAACACGATCATTCTCTGTGTAGATTTGGATGTGAAGATTAGGGTAGGAAAATAATTTGTTAAAGTCCAAACGGCTTAATCTAGGAATAAAGCATTGGACCACTGACTTTTTTTCTTCTTTTTTTTCTTTTTTTTTCTTTTTTAAACTAGGGTTCGGAGGGTGTGTGGTGGCTGATAGAAAATGTTAGGATTTTGAGCCATCGTGGGTGATCCGGGTATCTGCACAGCAGATCCGGGACGTGGGGGGATCCGGGTGTCCGCACAGCAGATCCGGGGTGTGGGGGAGCCGGGTGTCTGCACAGCAGATCCGGGAAGTGGGAGGGAACCGGGGGTCTGCACAGCAGATCCGGACAGGGGGGCTGGATCGGGGGGGGGGTCGGCGAAGGGGGGGTGACTGGGGCGGGGGGCGCTGGACAACAAGGGGGGGGGGGGTCGGCGAATGATGGGGGGCAGCAGGGGGGGTCGGCGAAGGGGGGGAAATTTTTTTTGTTGTGAAAAGGGGGGGGGGGGTCGGCGAAGGGGGCGGGAATTTTTTTGTTGTGGAAATTTTTTTTTCTTCCTTCTATGGCTCTGATACCATGTAGAATGGAATAAAATAGATGATTTTTTTTATTGAAGAGACTACACATATATATAGGAGAGGCTAGCCTCCTCTCCTATTACTCTAAGCAATGTGGGACTAAAGTCCAACAACTAATAACTCTAATATAACACTTAACAAACTTGAATGCTGAATGGAATATACGGAATCATGTAAGGACTCAAAATTTGGGATAAAATAAATCATTATTTTTTGTTATTAATATAATTAAATATGAATGGTAACACTCATAGTAAAGTACAATCATCATTTAACAAAAATCTGAAGAATCAAAGATACTTCTCTAAACTTCAAGCTGTCATCGTTTTGTATAGGGAAAGAATGTTTTGATCATGCCCAGGCTATAGCCAAATATACATGGGTATCATTATGTGGACTTGCCAATGTTGTCGTATCATAGAAAGAAAGGGTCAAGAGTGCCAATATATATATATATATATATATATATATATATATATATATATATATATATATAAAACTTCCGATGCCAGGCGATCGGGCGACCTCTGCGAGCGCGAACCCTAGGGTTCCTGGACTGCCACCGTTCCCTCCCCCCCGACCCCCCGATCCGCTCGCGGGGAGGGGGCTTCGCCGGCTGGGCAGCGGGGGCGGAGGCGGCCGCGGCAAGGGCGGTGGCGGAGGCGGGACCCCCCCAGGCGGGGGGGGGGGGTCGGGTGGCACGGGCGGACCTCCCCTCTGCCGGGGAGGGCAGGGTGGTGGCGGCGGGACCCCCCCAGGCGGGGGGGGTCAGGCGTCAGCGGCAGCAGCATCCCCCCAGGCGGGGGGGGGGGGGGGGTCGGGCGTCGGTGGTAGCAGCACCCCCCCAGGCGGGGGGGGGGGGGTCGGGTGACGGGGGCGAGAACCCCCCCGGCGGTGGAGGGCAGGGGAATGGTGGCGTCACTTCTGGAGGAGGTCCCATCTTCGAGTTCGGTTCCGGTGGAGACAAATCTGGAGAGGGTGGCTGGCAAACCGTGACAAGACGTCGGACTGTTGTACGGAGAGGGCCCCAATCCCACTTTCCGGGAAGGACGGGGACTGGAAACCAAGGGACTCGTCCTATGCACGGCGCTTTGGAGTCCCGACGACGTGGGGGAGGTATGGTGAGAACGGTCCCGGGGTGGAGGCCAAAGGCGACGGCGGCGGAGAAGGGGAAGGGTGTGGTTGTCGATAATGGCAGATCGGGCCAGGACGCTGGGGCCCCCCCAACCCAATCCTCAACTGGGGAACAGAGGCCTCGGTCCTGGAAGGAGGTTTGCACCCCAGTGGTGACAAAGAGCCCGATGTCTATGGAGTATGTGCCCCCGATGGCGGTTGGTGGAAGACTCCGGGCGTACTTCCCCGTAGATGAATTAGCGAAGGTCGCTGAATCTTGGAAGAACACATTAGTGCTATATGTGTTAGGAAATAAGCCGTTCTACGGCCAAATCAGGGGATACGCGGAGAGAGTATGGAGACCAAAGGGTAGCATGGAATTCTTTTTTCGGGAGAATGGTTTTTACTATGTCAAATTTGGGCTGGCGGAAGATGTGACTAGGATTGTGCAGGGAGGACCATGGTCGTTTGATGGGAGACTTATTATATTGAAAGAATGGACACCTGAACTGAGGTGTGAGAAGGAGGTGTTGAATGCTATCCATGTCTGGATCCGGTTTCCGGAACTCCCCGTCCAATTTTGGAGCATCCCCCTCCTCATGAGACTTGCCAGCCTAGTGGGGAAGCCGATTAAGGCTGATGAGGCCACCACCTTCCGATCCAGAATAATGTTCGCCAGAGTCTTCGTGGAGATCAAGGCAGTCTCGGAGCTCCCGAGCATGCTTGAGTTTCAGGTTCCGTCTGGAGAGGTCCTGACGCAGGCTGTGGAGTATGATTGGGTCCCCCCCATGTGTTCCCACTGTGCGTGCTTTGGGCACACCACGAGTGCGTGCAGAAATAAGGGGAAGGAGGCCGCCAGACCACAGGAGGTACAGACAGGGACTTCCCGGCCGGAGGAGGAGCAGACAGCGGCACCCGAGGAGGAGGAAACCCACAGCCACATGCCTGAGGAGAAGGCACCAGAGGGACAGGTGGAGGACGACACAGTTATGGAGATTGACAGGAGACCGGATTCGGGGAGCCAGGAGAGTCTGCAGGGTGCTCTTGTACCATTCAGGCCACGGAGGACTATGACGACCAGGGGTATGAATGCGGCGAATGGTGATCAGAGGGAGGCGGAGGCTTCAAAAGAAATTATGGTCTATAGCAGCAGGAAGAGGCATGCTCCGGCTACTCTGGAGGATCTCCCTCAGATGAGGGAGATGGATGAACTGACCGACCCCAATCCGGATTGGACTATCACACTTAGCAGGATTCAGGCACATCTTGCCCCTTCCTCTATGATTGATGCTGAGCTGGAGCAGACGGATGAGACACTTCCCTCGAGTGTCGATCCAGAGGAGTTACAGAGGGGCCCACCATCTTTTATTTAGATGTCGGTCCTAGCGTGGAACATTAGGGGGGGGTGTTCCATTGGCCGATGGAGGGAGATCAGAGGGGTGCTGAGGAAAGAGGCATGTGACATTGCTATTCTGTTGGAGACGAAGATTCGAGGGGCCGCTATGCTCTCACGACGGACGCCAGCAGGCTGGGACCACTTACATAACTTGGATCTTTGCGGGGTGGCACGGATCTGGGTTAGGTGGAATACAGGTAGCTGGGTGGGGGTTCAGACTCATATGTCTGAACAACTCATTGGTATCACTTTTGAGAATAAAGGGGGGTTCAGGTTCATCCTGGGTGCTGTATATGGGCACAACGACCGGCGACTCCGGGAGGCCCTGTGGGAGGACATTGTGCTTATGGGCAGTATGGCGGACAACATGCGTCTTCCCCTACTCATCATGGGGGACTTCAATGCTATGTTGCTCCGCCACGAGAAGGTGGGGGGCAGGCCTGTTCCGGACTCGATTCTATACGACTTCCAGAGTTGTCTTCTTCGATCAGGTATGCGGGGGCTGGAGCGAGCTGGACATATTTGGACCTGGCACAACAAGGCTACTCAGAATCGCATTGCTTGTCAGTTGGATAGGGCTTTGGGCAATAGCGAGTGGTTCAGATGGTTCCCGAACTCGGTGGCAGAAGGACTGGCTGCGGGTACTAGCGATCACTCTCCTATCAGGGTGGGCCTGTGTGAGAGACCCACTTTCAAGGCGAGGCCGTTTCGGTACAACAACAGCTGGTTCCTTTCTCCTGGGTATGAGGAGGTGGTTACACGTGAGATGCAGCACTTCCGGGATGGCACGGCCCAATTCCGCATGGTTCACAAGCTCAAGCAGATCAAGCGAGCTATCAGGGGGTGGGTGAAACAGCTTCCTCGAAATTCTCTGGCGGAGAAGGAGGAGGAGCTTCGGGAGACTCAGGTGGCCCTTCAATCTGACATTATGAATGGGGTTCTGGCGGCTAAGGAGAGGTCCCTGATTGAGGAGGTTAGCACCATGAGAATGCAGGAGGAGATCAGTGCGGCTCAGAGGGCCAAGTGCACCTGGCTCAAGGATGGGGACCGCTGCACCAAATTCTTTTACGATGTGATCCGCACCAGGCAGCATCGGAACAGCATCCCGAGGCTTCTGAATGCTGAGGGTCGTCTGATTGGAGACCCGGTGGCGATTCAGGAGGAGGCCGTCAGATTTTACACAGATCTCTATCAGCAGACAGACTATGCTAGCATGTTTCCGGCCCTGGTCACGAAGAGACTGGTGTCTCGGCATGGGAACAGTCTTCTCTTGGCGCCGGTGAGGATGGAGGAGGTGGAGGATATTGTGATGAAGGCTAACCCAAACAAAGCTCCTGGTCCCGATGGCTTCTCTTCTGGGTTCTTCAAACGTCACTGGGGTGTGCTCAAGGCTCCTGTTCTGGCTGCGGTTCAGGAATTCTTTGTGGAGGGCCGGCTTCTGAAGGAGATGAACCATACTTTCTTGACGTTGGTTCCTAAGAAGGAAGGAGCGACCTCTCTTGCGGACTTTAGACCCATTGCCTGCTGTAATTTCCTTTACAAGATTATTACTCACCTTATGTGCAGGCGTATGGAGGGGATTATGCAGGGATTAGTGTCCCGGAACCAAGCAGCGTTTATCAAGGGCCGGTCGATAGCGGAGCACAGCCTGCTAGCTCACGAGATGGTACGAGAGTTCAGCAAACCGGGGGGGATGAAGGCTTGTGTGAAGCTGGACCTACGGAAAGCTTATGACACGGTCAACCGGGACTTCCTTTGTCACTTGATGCTTGCCATGGGGTTTGACGGGAGGTGGGTGGCGAGGGTGAGGGAGTGTATCTGCTCTCCTACCTTCTCTGTCCTCATCCAGGGCACACCGTATGGTTACTTCAGTAGCAACAGGGGGTTGAGGCAGGGCGACCCACTTTTCCCGTACCTCTTCACCTTGGTGATGGAGTACTTTACTTGTATGATGGACTTAGCTGTCCATAGTGGGAGGATTATTCCCCTCTTCCGGCTGGTGAGTCCTGCTGTATCTCATTTGATTTATGCTGATGATTTACTGGTGCTACTTCAGCCGACCATGAGGGGTATGAGAGCTCTGTCTGACATTATGGAGGAGTTTGGGCGACTTTCTGGGCTTCAGCTGAATCGGGAGAAGAGCAGAGTTTACTTCAGTTCCCGGTGTACTCTTCAGGAGGAGAGAGCCTTCGCTCTGGGTGTGGACAGAGGCGAGCTTCCAGTGAAATACCTGGTAGTCCCGCTTACGGTCAATTATGCCAGAGAGCAGGACTGCCACAGCTTGGTAGACTTTGCCCAGAGGCGAGTGGAGGGCTGGCAAGCGGCGGGCCTTTCGTTTGGAGGTCGGATTGAGTTGGTACGGTCGGTTATTGCGGGCATTGCTATGTTCTGGCTCCAATCTATTCAGATCCCCATTGCTACTATTCGGAAGGTGGAGGCTATTTGCGCCAACTTCATTTGGAGGGGAGGGATCCATGCGATTTCCTGGGACCAATTGTGTCGCCCCCGGGAGGAAGGAGGAGTAGGGTTGAGGCCTCTACAGGAGGTTAGGAGGGCTGCTTGTGTGAAGATGGCTTGGAATTTCATCAAGGGGGGGTCGCTCTGGTCGGATTGGATGGCTAGCAGATATTTACGGAGGACCAACTTCTGGGCTTGCAGAATTGACAACAATTTCTCGGTCACATTTAAGGCCATCCTGAGATGTCGACCGGTGCTCCAGACAGCTATCTGCAGGCGCATGAAGGATGGGTCGACTACCGACCTATGGAGAGATCCTTGGTTGGGTTCCAGATCCCTCCTCGGGATTCTGGGAGAGCAGATGGACCGGGAAGCAGGAAGGGGGCTCACCTGCAGTCGGATCATCAGAGACGGAGTCTGGAGGCCAGAGGATTACCCTTATACTGCTCAGCTTTCTGTCGAGATACACCTTATTATCATCGATGCTAGCCAGACGGAGGATACATGGAGCTGGGTGGGCCCAGGTACGGGTGGAGGGTCCGGACTTTTCTGTTTTCGCAGCTGTTATGAGTTGGTCCGGACCCATCACGATCAGGATGAGGAGGCAGCCTTCATCTGGGGCAAGGGCGTTGCACGGAAAATGCAACTCTGTGCTTATCGGTTGCTGCGGGGTAGATTGATGACGAGAGATAGACTCCTCCGGTTTGGGATGCAGATCCCGGATGCTAAATGCGTGCTATGCAAAGTTGAGAATGAATCCATTGGGCATCTGTTCTTTGGGTGTCCGGTGTCATGGCACATTTGGACTGAGCAGTGTGCTCAGCTGAGAGGAGGAGTTGGGGGGGATCGAGACATTCGGAGCATTCTCAGCTGGATTCGAGACAGTGGAGGCCGCGAGCCGGGGTGGGCTAGAAGAGCCAGAGTTCGACTTGCTGCGTCTGTTTGGCACATCTGGAAGGAGAGGAACAGACGTATCTTTGAGGGCTTAACTACCCCCCCGATTGGAATTCTACATAATATAGAATTCGATGTATCTGTAATGGCCCCATAATCATCTTTTGGGGCATGGAGAGTTGTGATGTTGTACTTTAATACCTTTACCGCTATTTGCGAGGAATAAATTCACCCTTATTCCAAAAAAAAATATATATATATATATATATAGAGAGAGAGAGAGAGAGAGGTAGTCAAAGGCACACTCGAGACGCAAAGAGTCTATGTCGTCCGAGGCGCACTTAAGACGAGGCGTAAAAATTAAAAATAATAAAAATATACATAAATAAATAAATAAATTAGTAATGTAAAAAAATAAAACCACATAACATATTAAAACAAAAAAAACAAGTTAAAACATAATCAAGTGAACTAGTAGAACTAACAAGAGTTTGTATTCTTCCTATTACGCTTTTAGTAAATTTAACCAACTTTGGCAATCGTGGACATGGCTACCTCTCTCCCACTTGTACGAGGTAAGGGCTATCTCTCTGTCTCAGAGAATTTTGTATAAAATAAATAATAATAAAAACTATAAGGCGCGTCTAGATACGTTTTTTCTTGGTTGCGCATTGCTGAAAGACGCGTCTTGGGTGCGTCCGGAGAAAGGCGCCTCATTTAGTGAGGTATGAGGCACAACTGTTGCGCCTTTCTGCGAGCCGTGCCTTTGACTAATATATATATATATATATTGGAACCAGGTAAAATTTTATTAATAATAAAGTAATGCTACATGTATCATCATGTCATCTCTGGTAAGCCCATCCATCTTACATCATATTCTATGTTATGCACTATCCCTATAATCATCGTACTAGTGCTCATAAACACCCTGTTATTTCGTTCCCGCCATGTGCCAGACTGCTGACGAAGCCTTGCACACGCTTCTCGGTACCATGTAGCTCCTCTTCCTTTGGACGTCCAGATGCTTTGGATCGTCTCTTCGATGCCTTCTCCTGTACTTGCTGTCAGCCCAAGTTTAGCCGGTTGCAAGTTCCATGCCTCTGGACATCGGACAATTAAAGTATAGATGAGCAATGGATTTTGTGTCTCGCTGACATAGCGAACAAGAGTCCGCTAGCTGCACGCCGAATCGATGAAGTCTGTCTTTAGTCATTAATCTCTTGAGCATGAGTTTATAAACACACAACTGCATCTTACAAGGGATCCCCGCCATTCACACGATGTCTCCGTTAGTCATCTTTTCATGAGGCACTCTAAGTTTGTCAACGATTTGTTTGAATTGGAGCCCAGTATCCACTGTCCGCCCAAACCCAAGTTTCGTGGTGCCCGCGCGTGCTCCGCTCGATCCAACGGTCGAGGACGACGGGACTCTCGATCCGGAACCTCTCTCTCTTTCTGCGTGAAAAAAAAAAAAAAAAAAAAAAAATATATATATATATATATATATATATATATATATATATATATATATATATAAGCTTGCTTGACTTTTAAAAAGAGGTGCATATGACTTCCTCTAGCGCTGGGGCTTCCCATGCGGATGAGGTGCGTCCCCCTCCTCTCCCTCCCGACCCCCCGTTCTCCGGTAGCCTGTCGCCGGGTGGCTCCGGCCCAGGTCACCCTCCCTCCTCCCCCTCCTCTGTTCCCTCCCCATCTCGCCTTCCTCTATTCTTCGGTGCGGAAGCGGGCTGGACAACGGTAGCGCCTCGTCGGCGGGGTGCTACTTCAGTTCGTAGGGGCTCTGTCGTGGCCTCTGGCCACCAAAGGCAGAGCTCCTGTTCTCATACTATCGCCTCCCGCCGGCCTATGGCACGTACCCCTCCGGGTATCTACACAGGCAAGGTGTTCGATAATATGCCTAAGAGACCCGCTTTTCCGTTCCGTCCATCTAATGACGCTCCCGTCTCGTGCACAGATAAGTGTCGATCCGGTACGGATAAGGAGGCCATCGAGATGTAATTTGTCTAACCAAAATATGTCCAAGGTCGAATGGTGATCGGAATTGTCTAGGAAGACATCATGGAGATGGAAGAGTATTGGAAAAATACCATTGTTCTATATGTCATGGGAGCAAGACCGTACTTCGGCCATCTTAAGGGGTTTGCTTTGCGGATGTGGAAGCCAAAAGGAAGCATGGAGCTTTTCTTTAGAGAAAATGGATTCTATTTCATGAAATTCGGACTCGCAGAGGAACTAGAGAAAGTTATTCAAAATGGACCGTGGAATTTTAATGGTAGATTGCTAGTTATGATACGGTGAGACCCATCAACCAATTTTGAGAGAGATCGTCTGGCTACTGTGCCGATTTGGATCAAATTCCCGTGGCTTTCCCCCCAGCTCTGGTGCACCAAGGCTATCATGAAACTGGCCAGTGGTGTCGGTAAACCGTTACGTACTTATAAGGCTATTGTTAACAGGAAGCGCCTATCATTTGCGAGAGTCTTGGTTGAAATTAAAGCGACAAACAAATTATCTGATATGCTTGAGATCAAATTACCGAATGGAGACATCATCTCCCAGAAAGTTGAATAGGAATGGGTTCTGTCTTGCTGTCAAACCTGTAAGAGTTTTGCACATGTTATTCGCAATGCCCGGACGTGGAACACCCTAGTATGGAGCGACATCAAGGAGATGGCTCTCGACCGGAAGCTGTGACACCAGAGAAGAGGGGTACATCAAATTTGGAGGGCCCGTGTAACAATGGAGAGAAGAATGCTACTAGCACGGAGACCACCCACATGGAAACTGAGATGCATGAGGTTCACAGGGTTGATACACCTATAGTTCGGGGGAAAAAGAATGTTGCAGGTACTGATAAATCAGCACAAGAGGAGGACGTAAGGAGAGAGGGTGGTTGCATGGATTTCCAGAGGGCGATGGTTCTGTATGGAGGGGACCATCAACCGAGTGTAGAGGGAGAGAAAATGCCTGAGAATGTGGATACCAACATGGTGATCTTTAGGGCCAAAAATGTTGGACAGGAGGGGGACCACGTCCGTGTTAGGAGAAGGTTGGGAAGTGGAGGTGTTGTTCGCTTCGCCTCACCGGTTGTTCAGGACAGTCGTGGTTGTCCAGAAACATCAGAGTTGTCGGAGACTGAGCCTACCCTACATGATTTGGTTGTGCCCAACCCTATCTGGCAAGCCAAAGTGGAATCTAAGATTGGGAGTGGTAAAAACTCCCTGGGACATCAGGATGCACTTTCCCACCCCCTTAGAGAGAGCTCGCGTGCCAACAAGGGGATCAACAATCAGCATATATGACGATTTCTACCTGGAACGTGAGGGGGGCACTCAATAGGTAGGTGGCGAGAGATTATGGATTATACCAAGAAGTCTAAAAGTTCTATTCTCAATATTTTGGATTCGAAGATCAAGACGGGTCACAAAATTAATAGGAGAATACCTATGCATTGGGACTCCGTGCATAATTTGAATTGCGGTAGTATGACTCGTGTTTGGGTCATATGGGACACTAGGGTGTGGCGGGGGGGGGGGGGGGGGGGGGGGGGGGGGGGGGTGGAATGTTTCACTGCTCTGACTATCAACAAGGGTGGTCTGGAAATTGTGGTTGGGGCGGTATATGGGTACAATAATCGGATACAACGTTTGAGGCTGTGGAGAGAAATCACTGACATCAGTAACAGGGTGAGAGACAACATGCCTTTAATTTCATAGGAGACTTCAATACTACCATGTTTGCCAATGAAAAAATAGGGGACGACAGGTCCAAGAAGCTATTCTTGCAGAATTTCAGGACTATCTCCTATCATCGCGACTTAGTTGTATGACAAAAACGGGCCATACTTGACATGGAATAATCGGACTATAATCAACCGCATCTATATCCAACTTGATAGGGCTCTCTGCAATGATCGTTGGCTCGAAATTTTCCCTCTTCCAGAGCAGAGTGCCTGCCTCCGGGTACTAGTGATCACTTGTCTATTGTTATCAGAGTTCAGACTTGCTGATCAACCTGTCTCCAGAGGTAGACTGTTCAGATAATAATGCTTGGATTCACAAGGCGGGCTATGAGGCAGTGATCCAGCTGGAATGGAATACTGAAGTTCAGGGCTCTGTCCAATTCAGGCTTGTGTCCTAGCTTACATCCACCAAACTTCGGCTTAAGGTTTGGAACAAGGAGTGTCTTCTACGTCTCTTTAGGATCTTGAAGCCAAGATTGCTGACATTCAATCTAGAGTCCAATCGAAACCCCTGAACTCTGCTCTTGCAGAATAGGAGGTATCCCTGCAGGAAGTGGTTCGCAGAGAGAGATTCCTGGATGAGGTCCAAGTTAGACATCGGGTGCAGTGCAATTGGCTTAGAGACGGAGAAATGTGTTCTAAGTTTTTCCATGCTACAGTGAAAGCCAGACGGCACCGGAATACCATCCACGGTCATTTAGACTCTAATGGAGATCTCATTACTGATTCTGAGATCATTAGTGATGAAGCAATTCGTTTCTTCCATGGTATATACAATCAATCCTGCTACCCGGTCACCTTCCTTCATTTTGAATTCAAGAAGCTGATTACTGATTACACCAATCAAACTCTACGGGAGCCGGTATCTATAGAAGAGATCAAATCAATCGTCAGGCTGGCTGATCCAAATAAATCACCAGGGCCGGATGGGTTCGGAGCTGCTTTTTTCAAGACTCTTTGGGATTTGCTAAAATTAGATAGCATGTTGGCTGTCACGGAATTGTTTGAGTCGGGTAAACTTCTCAAGGAACTCAATCACACCTTCGTCGTGCTGATTGCCAAAATTGAGGGAGCTACTTCCCTTGGAGATTTTCTCCCTATAGCATGTTGCAACTTCTTCTACAAAATCATTACCCATATGATGTGTGATAGGATACGGCCTATAATGCAGGATCTGATATCTCCCAATCAATATGCTTTTATCAAAGGTAGGTCGATCTCTGAGAATTGCTTGTTAGTTCATGAAATGGTGAGGGATTTCAACAAGCAAGGGGGTAACAAAGTATACCTCAAACTGGACCTCAGGAAAACATATGACATGGTTAATCGGAATTTCCTTGTGCCATATTATGAGTTGCATGGAATTCGACAGTTGGTGGATTGATAGAGTGAGGGAATGCATATGCATATGTGCTACCATAACATGGAGAAAGAAACTAACTAATAAGATTAGTGGGAAAACTAATTACAAACATGCTTAGAGGATGGATATAACAACATAAAGTAGTAAGTAATGTAGGAAGACTCATCTTGATATAATGCAACGGAACAACTATCTACAATTTGAAGGTCATAGGAAGTATCACAAGGAGTGAGGGTTGTAAGAGAATGTTATGTTTCTCCTTGTTATTTTTTTTATTAGGCAATTCCTTTTAGTCCTATATCAATTAATATAATATGGGGTCCTTAATCCACATCATATAAATAGGGGTCGATACTCAAGAAAGCATCACATTTCTCTCTCTTTCTTTCCTTCTAACCTTTAGCTCTCACCACAATTCTAGACGTTTGGTATAGTGGCAGGAACATGGTACCAGAGCAACCAATATTCAAATATCGTCTTATGTGCATTTTAAGCTGATTTTAGAAAAATTATGCTGTTGCGTGAATCCGGCCCCAACCCATAAAATGGGAATTCGACCTGCAAGGCGTATGGGAATAGTATAAATATACAATCCTCAACCTTCGTCACAACTAGTGGTGAGCATTATTCGGTTTTGTATCGAAAATCGAACCGGACCGAACCGAATAAGAGAGATTCGGTTTCGGTTTTGAAAATACTAAATTTTTTTATTCGGATTTCGGTTTCGGTCCAAAACTGAAAACCGAATAAGATTTATGAAATTATGTAAATACCCTCAATTCTATACATATTCTATGATTAAAAATGTGTATACTTTGAAAACAACAATTTTATATATGTATTTTGAAGTCCAACTTTAATAATTTAACAATTAGTCCAACTTTGGACCCAATTTTGAATACACAACAAATGTGTGTATAAAAATTACAAATTTTAATATAATTTAATCACGATCCTAACTTTAGACCGGACCCATTAAACAATAGACATAGCCCAACCGAACAAACCGAATCGGTTATTTGGTTCGTTTTTTGTTTTGGTTAATTTCGGTTTGGTTTCGATTTCGGGTTTTTAGAATTTTGGTTGATTCGGTTTTGACTATTTCGATTCAGTTGAAACTGAATAAAGCGAATGCTCACCCCTAGTCACAACTCCAAAGTTTTTGTCTCGTGATACAGATTTTAACATGTAAAAGGAATATCAAACTTTCAAAGGTGCTTTCACTGAGCAGATAGCTTTGGCATTAAGCCATTTTGCCACCAAATTTAGATTATAATGTACGGATTTAACTACTGACTTAGTCCCCATCTCCGCAAATATACTCGCCTTCTTGCCTACGGTTTTAAAATTGAAGAATTCACTATAGCTCCTCAAAATTAACAATGTTACATGGTTACTCAACAATTTTTCTAGGTTTTGTTTTCAAAATTCCACTTTCATCTTGCTCAAAAGTACTTCTCGTCTCCTCCTTAGGTTCCTGCCTTCCATTTCTTCCGTCTAGAGTTCCACCTCATCTCCACATACTTCCCCGCTTGAGCCAGGCACTCCTTCCGACCACTCCAACATATGAGAAAACACCTATACTTTAATTCCTTCAGCCTGCCCCAGCCCTGCTTCCTCCAAGGCCCCAATTGTGCAGCTGCTCGTTTGTCCAACAACCATCCCCCCTCATATCCAAATGCCTAGGTCCGCCTCACATGGCCATACTTGCGCTGATGAAACCAAAAAATATATTAAGAATAAAGAGCAAGGTTCTAAACGGCGGTAGGCGGATGCACGGCGGAGAGAGTCCGCCTACCGCCTAGGCGGTCGATACATTTTGAACATTTTTTACTATTTTACTACTGTTTTTTGTATAATATGAATATTTTAAGGGCGTTCCATGCATAAGTAAGTTGTAGAACGAAGATTTATAAAGTTTTAGTTTTGTAAAAGTGAACCATAGGCCCATAATGTTTACAAAATCTTTTTGGCCAAAATATTTTGTTAAGTTTTGCTCCGCCTAGGCGCCCGCCTACACCGCCTCATATCCGTCTATGCCGGCAACTTCCGTTGGCCGCCTACTCCACCACCTACCGAAAAGCGGTGCGGAGAGAGACCGCCTACCGCCTAGGCGCCTAGGCGGACGCCATTTAGAACACTGATAAAGAGGACCGGTAGTGAGTTGGTCAATTACTATTTCATACCATGTATACATAATTTATAAATCTGAGCTCATGTGAGTGGTTGTGTTTCTCATCTTTAGCGTGCACTGCATCCAAACAGGAGTGTGATTTTTGGGCTTTGGCTTTAGGTCTTATCTGTGAAGCTTGATGAGTGGACAGACGAACAGGTTGATTTTTTGATTGATGGAGGAGGGAATGATGCCGTAAATATGAGATATGAAGCTTTTATTCCTGAAAATGTACATAAACCAAAACCTGATTCTCCCATAGAAGAACGTTCCGATTTCATCAGGTACAATATCAACACTACACTTGTTAAACTTGTGAGCTTTTCATATACTGTATAATAATGACATTTCTTTGAATTTCAGGAGAAAATACGAGTTTCATCAGTTTACAAATTCAGACTTACAGATCGCGCCTGCCACCTCAGCTACTACAAGCATAACTTTGCATAACAATGTCTCCAGCACTAAACAGTATGAAAAACAACACACCGGAATACGTGGTGTATTTCGAAACAGTTGGAGAAAAAAGGAGGCGGAGCAGAAGGCAGTAATGAAAACGGTGTGAATACAATGATCCACAATGATCCTTCTTGTAATAGTTATGGAGTATGCCTTGGTGCAATTTATTCTACTTTTAATTTTCTTACTGTTCTACATCTTACAATAAAACTCCTTTGCAGATGGGCATGATTGAATTTTTGGGGTTGATAAAGGTCAATATTATCAGGGGTACTAACCTAGCTGTCCGAGATATGATAACCAGTGATCCATATGTCATTTTAACACTAGGGCACCAGGTAACACAGCTTACAACTAATCAAGCCATTTTTTTGTGTCGTTGATATCAGGTAGATATAAATAGTTCCATTTGTTTTGCTCACTCTTTCAGTCAATGAAAACACGGGTGATAAAGAGCAGCTTAAATCCAGTTTGGAATGAAAGGCTAATGTTGTCAATACCTGATCCAGTCCCTCCACTAAAGTTGGTAAGTTGTATGATTCTCATATCTTCAAACTGATTTACAAGGTAGGTATTTATAGAATTTACAAAGGAAGATAAATAGGAAGGAAATCTGAATCTCTAGGAATAACATTTCTCCTAAAATATGCACGACTAAAAAAATCCTTATAGTTATTGATTCTCATAGTGTCAACAACCATCACATCATATCTCAACACATAAGATTTGAAATACTTTCCAAAACTCTCCTCAAGTTCGTTTGAAGATATCTTCCATAGCCAGCTTGCCAATTAAAAGTTCGAATTGCCTCTTTGAAAGTCCCTTTGTGAGCATGTTCGTAATTTGTTCAACACTAGGAATGTAAGGCATATACGTGTCCATTCTTCGACTTTTCTTTTATTAAATGTTTGTCAACTTCAACATGCTTCTTTGTATTATGAAGCACTAGATTATAGGCCATAAAAATAGCAGCTTTGTTGTCATGCTTCTTGCAATGCCAAGTGACAAAATTTCCTCTAACAAAGCTGCAGCCAAAGGTTGACTTTCTATCTGTTACTCTCATCCCAGTCTGCATCATTATGTACTTATACTTGAAGATGTCAATGATTTTAAAACAATAGACCCTTACCTGGAGTTCCCTCCAAGTATCTGAGAATTCTGTAAATAGCATTAAAGTGCTCCGGTCCAGAAGAACATGAATTGACTTACTATACTGAGTGCAAAAACTATATCAGGACGTGTATGTGAGAGATATCAGTCTCCCAACTAGTAGTTGGAATTGGTCTCTATTGATTACATCTTCAGGCTTGGCCGGTTGTAGTTTCAAATTAGCATCTATAGGTGTCTCAGTTTCTTTACACCCTAATAGACATGTTTCCGTAAACAAGTCAAGCACATATTTATGTTGTGAAACAGATCCTTTTATTTGACCTGGCGAACTCCATACCAAGAAAATACTTCAAGGTGTTTAGATCTTTGATTTTGAATTCATTGTCAAGTGCCTTCTTTAATCTCTCAACTTCGATGCTGTCATCCCCTGTCAAATTATATCAACATAAACAATTAGAATAGCAACATTTCCTTCATTTGAGTATCTATACAACATAGTGTGATCAGCTATTCGGCTTGGCCCTGACAATAACAATGACTCTTCACAGCCTTGCCAAAACGTTCGAACCAGGATCTGGGGGATTGTTTGAGCTCATAAAGAGATTTGTCAATCTACATACTTTTTTCTCGCCCAATTTACCTTTGAACGCAGGTAGCACCTCTATAAATACTTCTTCCAAGTTCCCATTTAAGAAAGAATTCTTTACGTCTAACTGGTGTAACGGACAGTTAGAATGTACAATCAAGGATAGTCAGACTCGCATTGAATTAATATTGGCAACTGGTGTGAAGGTCTCCCGGTTGTCTATTCTATATGTCTGTGTAAAGTGTAAACCCTTTAGCTACAAGCCTCGCCTTGTATCTCTCTACACTGTCATTAGCTTTGCATTTAATAGTAAACACCCATTTGTATCCTACAATTATTTTTTCCTTTTTTGTAAATCAACTAACTCCCAAGTTTCATTGTCTAGAAGAGCATTCATCTCTTCTAGAAGTGCTAATTTTCAATTCGGATGACCAAGTGATATTTAAATGGTTCTTGGAAGTTGGAACAAATAAGAGAAATATTGGAAGTAAAAGCCTCTATGGTTATTGGAAAGTCTATGATAAGAAAGATATTTAGTAATAGGATGTTTAGTACAAGTTCTGACTCCTCTCCTAAGAGCTATAGGAACATCAAAGTTTGAAGGCTCATCAACGGGAAGTATAAGAGATGAAGTATTATCTGGATTTTCGAAGTGGCCAGTTTTTAGGGACGACAATTGACTATGCTCTGGATTGTGAGATGATTCACTATTTCGATGAAACATGCGCCTAGTATAAACACGAAGCTCAGGCGAAGGCTCATTATTTAATATGGAAAGTAATTCCCTATGATAAATTGTATCATCATACCTCTACCTTTTCGATACTCTTTATACTCACTCTAGGGGAACTTGGAGGGTGATCGTTGCATGAGAGCTTAAACTGCAATCCAGAAGATGTCTACCTAACCTGCCAGCTGGCCACATAGATTTTATGGCATGACTCTCTCATACTCGTTCCTACATTCACTAGGAATTTGGCACCAATATAGAGGGTTGACGTCAGGTCGACAGCCGGTCATAAAATTTGTTCATTATGTATGGAGCTTTCTTATACACCATAGCCGACCCCATTCTGAAGAGACAAGGCTTGGTTGTTGGCGATGGTCTTATTTGCAGGACCATTTCATCTGTGCTCTATAGATTAGACCCTCATTGAAGAGTATCATTTGCTGCTCTCTTACTAGCTGAGAGAGTAGAGAATTCAATTGTTTTTTTTCTTTCTTCTCTCTTGAAATATTGTTTTCTCACCGCTCCAGAGGAAGAATTATTGAAATTATTGCCAAGCAATGCCCACCACTTATTTCTCAAAATGTGGATACCATATTCTTCTTAAACCCTTTTTTTCCTCTAATTTTATGTTCTTATTCTCTCTCACACTGATTTTTTTTTTTGTTCTTTTACATGTATGCCGGTAGCAAGTGTATGATAAGGATACATTCTCCACGGATGATCGCATGGGGGAAGCCGAGATAGATATCCAACCACTGGTTTCGGCAGCCAAAGCATATGAAAATTCGGAAATCTCCGAGTCTGTGCAGCTTGGGAAATGGATGGCCTCCGAAGACAACACCTTGGTCAAGGACAGTATAATCTCCCTTGTGGAAGGGAAGGTAAAGCAGGAAATCAGCCTGAGGCTTCAAAATGTGGAACGTGGCGTGCTGGAGATTGAGCTCGAATGTGTACCCCTCAGTCAATGATGATGACCAAATAGACTCGAAAAATAAAAATAAAAATTAGAGACTGATAAATCCCTCGAGATCGTTGTATTAATGAGAAGCCGTGTTAGTTGTTAGTTTGTGGAAGCATCTCACTTCCAAAGATATAGAGAAATCAATGTGAACTTGTTCCATATGATCATCTGTACCCAGTAATCAGTCAGTTTGCTAAAGTAGAAAGTACAATGTTTGATGGAACTTGTAGAGTATATTGTTGTGCCATGGTTTACAAATCCTTTTGATAATGAAGTTGAAACAACTATAAATTTCTTTCTTCCTTGACTATGAGAATCAACCAATTTTGAAGATTCTGAACCTTCAGAGAGGTACTGACTGCTGGTATTTTGTAGATGGAACTTGGTTGTGGATTAGGTATTCATTGTTTTGAGAATGTGGTTTGGAATTGGTTGTACTTATTAAACTCATATTACCTTGAGGCCACATTTGGTTCACGGAATCATGGCATTAGGAAAGGAAAGTAATTTATTTCCTATGTTTGGATGCCAAAGAAAATGTTTGGGAAAGGAAACTGATTCCCAAGGGAAAGGAAAATTGGGTAGGGATTCACTTTCCCACTTTAGAGATTCATTTTCCCTCCCAATTTCGTTGGCCTCCGAACACCTGGAAAGAAAAATGAATGGAAATTACAATTTTCCAAAGGAAAGAAAATGAGCAAGGAATTGATTTTCTTTCCTTTCCGCGAACCAAACGAGGCCACAATCTATCATTAAGCGTAGAAACTGGAGGGCTTAAACATTTTTTTATGTTCTTCATTATTTATATTCTGTTTAGTTTATATCAATTAGGTTAACTGCTATAAAAAATTACACAGGAAAAATTATTCTTATCGTAACAATATTTTGATATTGTATTTGCAATGTCTTCTTTGGCAGAAACAATATGTCAAAAAATTTAGTGTAGTTGAAATAAGAATGCTAAGATGGAAGTACCAATACATTGAAGGATATGATAAGAAATTGGTATATCGACTTTTAGGTACTAAGGAGTAACATTTTTTTTTTACTTGAAAAGTTGGAGTTGATGCTTCTGTAAGTAAGAGCAATAATATAGTAGTTAATGGAAACGTTAGGAGTAGAGGTGGGTCTAGACGAACATGATTTAAAGTGGACATGACCCTTAACAAAGTCTGAGTGGGAGAAGATGATACAAATTGTTGACCCCATAAATTATGGATAACTACTATGTTTGTTGTAAAATCACCTTTGGAAATGAATAAGTCGATAGGACTAAATGTGAGAGAAAAGATGAAAATAAAACGTCTATTATTATTATATGTTTTTCTTTTTGATAGAAAAAGATTGGGATTTACACCCACAAACATAACTTATTTACCGCAATTAAAAAAAAAAACAAAATCAAACGGTAGGAAAAAGTAGGAAGAAACAAATGTAAATGGTAGGTTCTATAAAAGACAATTGTTGAGAGTGGGATTTGAACCCACGCCCTTTCGGACCAGAACCTTAATCTGGCGCCTTAGACCAACTCGGCCATCTCAACTGTGCATTTTGATGAGTTTAATTCATTATATGATTTATTATTAAGCTTGAGCTTGGCTTGGTTTGAACTCAAACTTGGCTTGATAAGGAAGTTTGATTCAAGCTTGATAAACAAGCTCGATAAGCTTGAAATCAACCTTGTCGCTCAACTTTAATTCAAGCTCATTAAGCTTGATTTCAAGCTTAACGAGCTTGATTTCAAGCTAGTTAAGTTTGAATTCAACTATCTGAAATATTAACAATTCATTTATAAAAATTTAATTAAAAAAAGTTCCTTAATATTACTTATTAAGGACATATATATATATATATATATATATATATATATATATATATATATATATATATATATATATATATACAACAGAGAACAAACGAGCTTCTAAACGAGCCAGCTCGCGAGCTCAATCGAGCCGAGTACTTCCAAGCTTGAGCTTCGCTCGTTTATTAAACGAGCTCAAAAATAAAGCTTGAGCTCAGCTTGTTTACTAAACGAACCGAGCTTTTATCGAGCCAAGCTTCGAGCAGCTCGCGAACGGCTTGGCTCATTTGCAGCCCTACTTGTTAGCAATCACCAAAATAAAATTCGTATTATACGCGATTTTTTTCATATCTTTTATAAAAGTATAATACTTGCATACTTTTGAAAGATTCAAATCGGTACGTAAATTTAAACATGCAATATTCGTATAAATTATTGAAAATTTTGACCCAAAAAAAGGTGGTAACATGTTTAATTAACCAAATTTGATAACATATTTAAGAATGTGAAGTTTCTAACCCAATATTTTCATTATTCGAATATTTGACCGAATTTTTAACATATTTTATTTGTACTGAACCGATTTATACTCACATTTTTGCCACCCCAAAATTTTCTTGTTTGCCGAATTGCTAACTAGGGGCCATCCATCATTGTCCCTTTTGCATGATAAAATTATTCCCAAAAGTTGCAGCATATTGAAATTAGCGATCATTCTGGTCACCCATCAAGCTAATTCAACCTTGCACAATAAGGAACGTTTGGACGATGGTTTTGTATATCTGGGAATCTATTTTATATTTCTTTTTCATGAAAAAGAATTCAACATTCTCATATATATGTTTGGTTAGGTTGAAGCTATGTAGTCCGAAAATTTTAATTTTTTCATTCACATATTTGGTTCAAACATGTTTTGTCATACACCACTACCGACATAGTCTACCTCTACAATCGATGTTCTAAAAGTAGGTCTAGATGGCCTAGATGCTAGACACTTGGTGTCCATCCGATGCTGCCTAGGAGCCCACCTAAGCCTCCGATTCAGATTACGTATGTTTTGGGATTTATGGACTTTTTTTTTTTTTTTTTTTTTGCAAATTTAAGTAGATTTTTTGGAGGATTTGTTTTTAACCGCGTCAACCTAGACATCCGTTTAGGTGGACTAAACGTCCGATGCCCGTCCGACTAGCACCTATCGTCTTTTTACAACCTTGCCTACAATATCAGTGTTAAACATATGGTATGTATAGTGCATACCGAAAAAGTCCAACGGTATATAGTTGCACCAAAAAGGATTCTTAAACTACGCTAATGCCATTTTTGGTTTACGGAATCGGGGCCTTAGAAAAGGAAACTCATTCCTTTCTAGTGTTTGTATGTCAAAGAAAATGAGTAGGAAAGGTAATTGATTTTCAAGAGGAAAAAAAAATACAAGAGAGAATGGCTCCCTCACTTTTGCACATTCTCGCCCATTTTTCTTCATTTTTAAACATCGAAAAAAAATGATTGAAATTATAATTTTTTAAATGAAAGAAAAAGGATAAAGAACCGATTTTTTTTCATTTATGCAAACCAAACGAGACATAAGGATAAGAATAAAAAGAAGAAGGTGACCTACAATATAGCTTGTTATAAAAGTAGTTACTTGCATCGTTATATTTCATGTTGGATGACATTTTGAATGTTATTAGATCTCCGAGAAGTAGATTCAAATTTAATAAACTTTAAATATTTTGCATTATTAGTTATATTGAACTAAATTATGAATGTTATTTTGAACTACACTATCTATTGATTTTAACCAAATTAACTGATCAACTGACCGACCGATCGACCGGTACGTCTAGCTGATTAATCCAATTGTTCGATTACAGAGGATATGCATGTCATGTTTAGTTATATAATTTGCATCACCAAGTTAGTCGGCTCTGCCATCAAAGTTGTATATTGGTCGGTTAACCAACAAATTTACACCCTAGTATTTGGAGTTAACTAGGGGTGAGCATTATTCGGTTTTGAACCAAAATCGAACCGAACTGAACTGAATAAGAGATTCGGTTCGGTTTCGGTTTTGAAAATACTAAAATTTCTTATTCGGTTTCGATTTTGGGTTTCGATTTCGGTCCAAAACCGCAATATATATATATATATATATATATATATATATATATATATATATATATATATATATATATATATATATATATATATATATATATATAGTGTAAGCCCCTGATTTTCAAATTCATTTTTTAATTAGTGTTAATTAATTTTTAATGTCAATTATAGCCTTAAATAATTTTTAGGAATTTTTAGGAATTTTTCTAGAATTTTTAAATAATTTTAAATGAGTTTTTATATATTAAAAATATCAGTTTGTAATTTATTCAAATGTTTTAATATCATTTTGCAAATATTAGAATTGTTTTAATATGGTTTTGCAATTACTAGAATTGTTTTTATATTGATTTGTAATTAATGAATTGTTTATGCAAATTATAATTTGCATTTAGTTACAGCGGGGACCTATCTGTAAATTCCTAAAGTCTAGGGGTCTCCCTGCAATTTTACCTACCCACCCCCCGACGACTGCCCCGACTGCCCCGACGACCGACCTACGCTGCCCCCGCCATTTCCGGCCAGCGCGACAGCCCCCGACCGCCTCGACCCCCTATTTAAACACCCCCTCTCCCCCTGAACCAAACCCTAACACTAAAACTCCCCCACGACCACCGACCACCCCCCTTCTTCCCCAATCTTCTTCGCCGGAACCCTAGCTCCGACGAACCCCGTTCTCCCCATCCCGACGACCTCGCCGTGAACCACCACCACCCATCGGTTCGCCCTGACGTGCTGGACGCAGCGCCGCCCAAGCGCCACGACGCCGACGTCTCCTCCGCCCGTTCGCCCTCTCGAAACCCTTCTTCTCCGCCGGACACGTGGGTAACTCTCTTCCCTCTGTGTCGTACGTGTCTCAAACTGAGACACGAGACTCGCCTGGACACGGGGGACTCAACTGTGGTGCTGGACACGTGTTAGCCGAGTCGTACGTGTCGTGCTGGGCACGGACACGTCGACTCTGTGTCAGATTCGACTTCTTGTGTCCTGGACTGTATGGACACGAGACAAACTGCGAAATAGAATAACGGGTTGGGCTTTGATTAACGGGTAAAAAACCCATTTAATTTCTAACCTAAATAAATGTTAACTAAGACCTAACCCTAACAGACTTAGCGGGCTGACCCACTGGCCAGCCCGAACAATTTAAAACCCCCCCCCCCCCCGCGCTGGGCTGAGTTCGAGCCCCCTGTTTCAGTTTCTTTTTCTTTTTCTTTTTCTTTTCTTTTTCTTTTACTGTTTATATATATATATATATATATATATATATATATATATATATATATATATATATGTATATATATATATATGTATATATTAGTATATAGGTATATATATACTGTTTTAAACAGTATGTATGTATATATGTATATATTTTATGGTTAGTAAATTATATGTATATATGTTAGTGTTTATATATATATATGTACACATATGTATATGTATATATATATATTTTCTTGTGTATGTATATATATTATTATATATATATATATATACTTTATAAATTAAGTATTTTCCTTACAAAAATATATATACTTTTAACACATATATTTAGATTTTTCACTATGTAAAACTTTACCTTATTAAAATAATAATATTTATTTTGACTATTACCAACTTGTATTTTTATTGTATTTAAATTACTGCAACCATTTGATGTCCAAGCCTAGCATGGGTATTTGGGCTCAAATGTGTTTTCACACATTCAAGACCTGTACAAGTCATATTAGACTTGATTCATGGCCTTGGGTCCTGTATTTGAACTTTGGTTCAAAGTATATACATGGACAAAATACGCAGATAATTAATTATTATTGTGCATGGCTGTCTTATGATTTTCTAAAAATACTTAGAGTGTTGCTAAAATTATGGAAAAATAGTTTTTAGATACTTTGTTAAGTTGGCTAATTTAGTATAATTTTTGTAGTATTTAAATTACTGTTTTGCCACTAGTTTGGCATATGAAACCAAAACTCACTTTCTGTATACTTAGGAAAGCTGATTTTTATAAAATATTTGCACTGGTTAATAAATTCCAGAAAAATTATAATAAATTTCTATGATTAACAAGGATCACTTTGATACTTTACTTTAAGAAAAACTAGGCTTTTTGCCTATCTCAAAAATTGTTAGAACACAATAGTCTTTGGATTTATTTATTGATTAATTACGACTTGTAGCTTTTGTGCTATATTTGAGTTTTAGCCGTATTAAACCCCATCCCTCACTAGTGTAAAGACCCTGGAATGTTAGTTAACATAGTGTGTCACCCCCACATTGGTCTCCTAGTCCAAGTCATCATTTTGGCTAGGTGCCCAGTCACAAGTCGTGTCACACCAGTTTAGTGTTCTAGTAGTTTAGCTTAGTGTAAAAGCTAAGTTATTACATTTATTTCTACAGTGACGAGTTACTGGACATCCATAGCATCGTTATCGCAGCTTGTTTTATTTTGCTTTGCTAGAGGCAAGTACTTTCTACGAACTTTACATGTTGTTACATAAATGAACTGCAAAACTCACCATGTTAAATGCTGATCCTTGGGGTAGCAAGTTAAAATGTTACAAGTTGTACTTTCCATTACCACTATGTTTAGAACCATCTTGATGTATCTCTTACATGATAGAATATGGGTTATGGGGAAACTAGTAGCCGAGTACGTGATCATGCCCCTTTATATGTATCGAGCAAAGTATCATTTTACATGTTACTGCGCCGTAGGCCATTACCCGGCATTTCTGTACGGAGGTACACCTATGCTTGTAGACTTGTACGTATGTACATTTTATTTACATTGTGCCTCAGTACATTGTACACCTATTGACCGATCACGTACCTGCTACAGTTTTAAACATTACATATACATCTGTTTCTACAACATATGTATCCTTGCCATGATAGACTATGTGATGCCATGCTTTCCAGTTATTCCTCTCATGTTCATTTCCATGTTTCATATGCTAGTTTGTTAGATTTAGTACTTGCTCCCGTCCTGACAGGATAACGTTGTAGGTGTCCTTACTGAGGAGGAGTTACTCTGCGACTCATACTATGGAGTTACAGCCGAGGACCCGGCTCTGCTTTATGAGGATGTTCCTGCGGGGAACCTTGCCTAGCTGTCTTTTGTTTACTTAGACTTGAGAGTAGACATGTATTAGGCTATATCATTTTGTAACTGGACATGTATCCAGTTTTACATTTCAGTTTACTTGTACTTGGACATCTTATTATATACGACGACTTTTGTGTTTGGAGCATTTATGATTCTTCTTCACTTATAGAACTGTTAGCACATTTAGTCTTATCCTGTTGTCTTTAGAACAGCTTACTACGTTTTATCTCAACGTAGGCTGGGCATGTCTCGGCCTGGCCCAACAATTTGGGTAGCGGGTCGTGACATGTTTTTAGTGGTGGCCCACGCAGGTCCCGACTAAACTGTTTGGTTACTTTATTGTACCAAGCATACCTGCAATTAGGAACTTAAGGTAATTAGACAACATTAGGAAAGACGCTTAGTACACCTAGAGGAATGCTAGGATAGCTGAACCCATGACGAAGCTGACGCGGAAGGACGCGGAGTACATCTGGTCAGAGGACTGCCAGGCGGCATTTGAGGAGCTGAAGAGGAGGCTGACGACCGCTCCAGTTCTGACTTTACCTTCAGGTTCTGGAGGTTTCACCATATACAGTGATGCTTCTGGGAAGGGGCTAGGATGTGTTCTACAGCAGCATGGGAAAGTAATTGCTTATGCATCTAGGCAATTGCGGACTCATGAGAGGAATTATCCTACCCATGACCTCGAGTTAGCTGCGGTGATCTTTGCACTCAAGTTATGGAAACATTACTTATACGGAGAGCGTGTGGAGATCTTTACTGACCACAAAAGCTTGAAGTATGTGTTCACGCAGAAAGAGCTGAACATGAGGCAAAGACGATGGTTGGAGTTGATGAAGGACTTCGACATCGATTTACAGTATCATCCCGGGAAGGCAAATGTAGTGGCAGATGCGCTGAGCAGGCATCCGATGGCATGGTATCTGATGATTGATCGACATTTGCGGGAGGATCTGGAGAAGCTCGGTATCGAGCTAGTTCGGCCAGGATCAGTGATGCAGATGATGGCGCTTGACATTCAGTCAGGTTTGATGGAGCAGATCCGGGAGGCACAGTCTACAGATGAGAGCCTTCGCAGACTTCAACCCCAGGCACTAGCTGGATTGCTGGATGACTTCACTATCGCGGAGGATGGATCCTTGAGGCGTGGCAGCCGATTGTGCGTACCGAGAGGAGAGCTAGTAGAGGCAGTATTGCAGGAGGCGCACCGATCGAGATATTCTATTCACCCTGGTGCTAACAAGATGTACCGTGACTTGCGGGAACATCTTTGGTGGCACGGGATGAAGAGGGATGTATCACGCTTCATTTCGAGATGTCTAGTTTGCCAGCAGGTCAAGGCGGAGCGCCAGAGGCCAGCTGGTTTGTTGCAGCCATTACCCATTCCCGAGTGGAAGTGGGAACATATTACGATGGACTTCGTTTCAGGGCTTCCTCGTTCCCAAGGAGGGAAGGATGCCATCTGGGTCATCGTAGACAGGCTGACGAAGTGTGCGCACTTCATACCCTTCAAGGTGGGGCTTTCCACCGAGAAGCTGGCGGAGCTATACATGCAGCAGATAGTTCGCCTACACGGAGTGCCGGTGAGCATCGTGTCAGACAGAGACAGCCGATTTACATCCCACTACTGGAGGAGCTTACAGGAGGAGTTGGGCAGTAGGCTCAAGTTCAGTACGGCATACCACCCGCAGACAGATGGGCAGTCCGAGAGGACGATACAGACACTGGAGGATATGCTGAGGACTTGCGTGCTGGACTTCGGAGGATCATGGGAGAGCCATCTGCACTTGGTAGAGTTTTCATACAACAACAGCTACCAGGCCAGTATTGGTATGTCTCCTTTCGAGGCGCTATATGGACGACGATGCCGGACACCGCTCTTTTGGGATGATGTCGGAGACAGAGTCATGCTTGGGCCAGAGATGATCACGGATGCAGCAGAGAAAGTCGGGATGATCAGAGACAGGCTCAGAGTAGCTCAGGATAGGCAGAAACACTGGGCTGATGCTAGTCGCAGGCCGATGGAGTTTGCGGACGGTGATATGGTGCTAGTGAAGATATCACCTACTCGAGGGACGATCCGGTTCGGACGAGGAGGGAAGCTGAGCCCCAGATACATCGGGCCATTCGAGGTACTTGGCAGGATCGGAGAGGTAGCTTACAGGGTTGCACTTCCACCCAACCTAGCAGGAGTTCACGATGTCTTTCACGTATCTCAGCTGAGGAGATATGTTCCAGACCCCAGTCATGTGCTAGATCATTCAGAGTTGGAGGTCGGACCGAGTCTTACAGTCTCTGAGCAGCCAGTGGAGATATTAGACAGGAGAGAGAAGAGGCTGAGGAACAAGGTTATACCCCTAGTACGAGTAGCTTGGAGCCGTCACTCCCCAGGTGAATCTACTTGGGAGAGGGAGTCGGACATGAGGGAGAGATTCCCTTACTTGTTCGATCCAACCGCTGCGAGGGAACCACCCGTTCCCGCTTGATACCTTAGAGGTTAGTTTCGATTGCAGCCTTAGTCTTTTGTTGCATTGCTTGCTATGTTAGAATATTGTAGGGTCTTCAATCCTTGTGAATTTCGAGGACGAAATTTTTCAAGGAGGGAAGACTTGTAAGCCCCTGATTTTCAAATTCATTTTTTAATTAGTGTTAATTAATTTTTAATGTCAATTATAGCCTTAAATAATTTTTAGGAATTTTTAGGAATTTTTCTAGAATTTTTAAATAATTTTAAATGAGTTTTATATATTAAAAATATCAGTTTGTAATTTATTCAAATGTTTTAATATCATTTTGCAAATATTAGAATTGTTTTAATATGGTTTTGCAATTACTAGAATTGTTTTTATATTGATTTGTAATTAATGAATTGTTTATGCAAATTATAATTTGCATTTAGTTACAGCGGGGACCTATCTGTAAATTCCTAAAGTCTAGGGGTCTCCCTGCAATTTTACCTACCCACCCCCCGACGACTGCCCCGACGACCGACCTACGCTGCCCCCGCCATTTCCGGCCAGCGCGACAGCCCCCGACCGCCTCGACCCCCTATTTAAACACCCCCCTCTCCCCCTGAACCAAACCCTAACACTAAAACTCCCCCACGACCACCGACCACCCCCCTTCTTCCCCAATCTTCTTCGCCGGAACCCTAGCTCCGACGAACCCCGTTCTCCCCATCCCGACGACCTCGCCGTGAACCACCACCACCCATCGGTTCGCCCTGACGTGCTGGACGCAGCGCCGCCCAAGCGCCACGACGCCGACGTCTCCTCCGCCCGTTCGCCCTCTCGAAACCCTTCTTCTCCGCCGGACACGTGGGTAACTCTCTTCCCTCTGTGTCGTACGTGTCTCAAACTGAGACACGAGACTCGCCTGGACACGGGGGACTCAACTGTGGTGCTGGACACGTGTTAGCCGAGTCGTACGTGTCGTGCTGGGCACGGACACGTCGACTCTGTGTCAGATTCGACTTCTTGTGTCCTGGACTGTATGGACACGAGACAAACTGCGAAATAGAATAACGGGTTGGGCTTTGATTAACGGGTAAAAACCCATTTAATTTCTAACCTAAATAAATGTTAACTAAGACCTAACCCTAACAGACTTAGCGGGCTGACCCACTGGCCAGCCCGAACAATTTAAAACCCCCCCCCCCGCGCTGGGCTGAGTTCGAGCCCCCTGTTTCAGTTTCTTTTTCTTTTTCTTTTTCTTTTCTTTTTCTTTTACTGTTTTTATATATATATATATATATATATATATATATATATGTATATATATATATGTATATATTAGTATATAGGTATATATATACTGTTTTAAACAGTATGTATGTATATATGTATATATTTTATGGTTAGTAAATTATATGTATATATGTTAGTGTTTATATATATATATGTACACATATGTATATGTATATATATATATTTTCTTGTGTATGTATATATATTATTATATATATATATATATACTTTATAAATTAAGTATTTTCCTTACAAAAATATATATACTTTTAACACATATATTTAGATTTTTCACTATGTAAAACTTTACCTTATTAAAATAATAATATTTATTTTGACTATTACCAACTTGTATTTTTATTGTATTTAAATTACTGCAACCATTTGATGTCCAAGCCTAGCATGGGTATTTGGGCTCAAATGTGTTTTCACACATTCAAGACCTGTACAAGTCATATTAGACTTGATTCATGGCCTTGGGTCCTGTATTTGAACTTTGGTTCAAAGTATATACATGGACAAAATACGCAGATAATTAATTATTATTGTGCATGGCTGTCTTATGATTTTCTAAAAATACTTAGAGTGTTGCTAAAATTATGGAAAAATAGTTTTTAGATACTTTGTTAAGTTGGCTAATTTAGTATAATTTTTGTAGTATTTAAATTACTGTTTTGCCACTAGTTTGGCATATGAAACCAAAACTCACTTTCTGTATACTTAGGAAAGCTGATTTTTATAAAATATTTGCACTGGTTAATAAATTCCAGAAAAATTATAATAAATTTCTATGATTAACAAGGATCACTTTGATACTTTACTTTAAGAAAACTAGGCTTTTTGCCTATCTCAAAAATTGTTAGAACACAATAGTCTTTGGATTTATTTATTGATTAATTACGACTTGTAGCTTTTGTGCTATATTTGAGTTTTAGCCGTATTAAACCCCATCCCTCACTAGTGTAAAGACCCTGGAATGTTAGTTAACATAGTGTGTCACCCCCACATTGGTCTCCTAGTCCAAGTCATCATTTTGGCTAGGTGCCCAGTCACAAGTCGTGTCACACCAGTTTAGTGTTCTAGTAGTTTAGCTTAGTGTAAAAGCTAAGTTATTACATTTATTTCTACAGTGACGAGTTACTGGACATCCATAGCATCGTTATCGCAGCTTGTTTTATTTTGCTTTGCTAGAGGCAAGTACTTTCTACGAACTTTACATGTTGTTACATAATGAACTGCAAAACTCACCATGTTAAATGCTGATCCTTGGGGTAGCAAGTTAAAATGTTACAAGTTGTACTTTCCATTACCACTATGTTTAGAACCATCTTGATGTATCTCTTACATGATAGAATATGGGTTATGGGGAAACTAGTAGCCGAGTACGTGATCATGCCCCTTTATATGTATCGAGCAAAGTATCATTTTACATGTTACTGCGCCGTAGGCCATTACCCGGCATTTCTGTACGGAGGTACACCTATGCTTGTAGACTTGTACGTATGTACATTTTATTTACATTGTGCCTCAGTACATTGTACACCTATTGACCGATCACGTACCTGCTACAGTTTTAAACATTACATATACATCTGTTTCTACAACATATGTATCCTTGCCATGATAGACTATGTGATGCCATGCTTTCCAGTTATTCCTCTCATGTTCATTTCCATGTTTCATATGCTAGTTTGTTAGATTTAGTACTTGCTCCCGTCCTGACAGGATAACGTTGTAGGTGTCCTTACTGAGGAGGAGTTACTCTGCGACTCATACTATGGAGTTACAGCCGAGGACCCGGCTCTGCTTTATGAGGATGTTCCTGCGGGGAACCTTGCCTAGCTGTCTTTTGTTTACTTAGACTTGAGAGTAGACATGTATTAGGCTATATCATTTTGTAACTGGACATGTATCCAGTTTTACATTTCAGTTTACTTGTACTTGGACATCTTATTATATACGACGACTTTTGTGTTTGGAGCATTTATGATTCTTCTTCACTTATAGAACTGTTAGCACATTTAGTCTTATCCTGTTGTCTTTAGAACAGCTTACTACGTTTTATCTCAACGTAGGCTGGGCATGTCTCGGCCTGGCCCAACAATTTGGGTAGCGGGTCGTGACATATAGCATATGTGCACGTGCTTGCACGTATTTTAACATTTCTTAATTAATTTAGGAAGACTCTTTAGGAAGACCAAAGGATAGCTAGTCTTCCTAATTACTAAGTTGTTCTTATTAAAATTAATGAATTATTTTTAATTAGTATAAGTATGTAAGGGTATTTTCGGAATTCAAAAGTTTCACCATCTAGGTTTTCCTATATATATATATATATATATATATATATATATATATATATATATATATATATATATATATTAATTATAGGTATTTACTAAATATATATAGGTATATAATAAATATATCTAGGTATATTTAGTTATTATATATATTAACAAAAAAAACACAAAAAAACCCAAAAATTGAATAAATCGAAAATCAAACCGATTTAATTCGGTTCGGTTATTGACCAATTCGGTTCGGTTTTGCTTATTCGGTTTCGATCCAATTCGGTTTTCGGTTATTCGGTTCGGTTGGAACCGAATAAACCGATTACTCAACCCTAGTGTTAACGGTGTAAACGGGTCGGGTTCGGGTAGATCATTACGGGTCAACTCGAAATTTAGCCGACCCGATTGCCAGCCGTACCTAGTTCACATGTTCGATTCGCAGAGATCGTGAGGTTTATTTTCTCGTTCCGACTCCTAAACCCTAATTCTCTCAATTTCTCTCCTCCTCTCCGGCTAGGGTTAGGGTTTCGACGCCAAAATGATGTACAACGACCACCATCAGCAGCATCAACAGCATCAGCAGCATCAGCAGCAGCATCAACATCAGCAGCATCCACAGCAGCAACAGCAGCATCAACAGCAGCAGCCGCCGCCGCCGCTGCGTCAGCCGTCTGCGTCTTCCACCACTTTGCAATCCGACTACGCTCAGAACCACCCCTACCCCCACCCCCCTCTTCCTCACGATGGTACGTCCCAACATTTCCTCTTTCATAATTAGAAGAACAATGCCTCATTTGTCGAAAGATTTGAACAATGACAGATCCGGTATTGGTAGACCTATGCCGTGTCCGTGTCCCCGTGTCCGTACGGCCCATATGGAATCTCATGTACCTACTTTATGTTATTACTAGTTTGAACCAGTGATGCTTGAAAGAAGAAGCATATGAAGTAGAGGCTTGATACCCTTAACAATTCAATAGTCGACAAATTACTATTTCATTTGGCAAAGTAATGAGCTTTACTTTAAAACGACACTTATATATAGATATTGTTATTGCCGGGGCACAATTTTTCGATGGAAAACTGAAATATCGTAACAATTGTACAAACAATCGTTATTACGTAACACTTCACAGAAGGTACGTAAGAGAAATTTCAACTAGTGCTACACTTCACAGAAGGTGCACAGAACGTAACACTTCACAGAAGGTACGTAAGAGAAATTCCACTAGTGCTACACTTCACAGAAGGTGCACAAATAGAATTATGATAATATCAACGCAAACACTTCACCGAAGGTGCGCTAATAGAATCCAGAAAATACCAACAAAGAAGGTGACAGGCGAAAGATGGAAAAATTCCTGCTGGGGTGAATGATCACCGTTGCTCAAAGCTTTATTCGCCCCACACGAATAGCTTCCAGGAACCAGCAAGTTCGTCGGAGAACTTGGAACACTGTTGCTCTTCTGACTCCTCGGATGAACACGAACTCCCGTGCAAAACTCAACGCTAGTACAAAACCTCTCTTCTCTCTCACAGCCTCTAAACACTTGTAAACTTTCTGTCTACTGCTTGTGTCTCTGTTCTAACCTGTGAGAGAGAAGGAGGAGGCCTTATATAAGTTCCAGCAACAACTGTCCGGTTAGCACAATGTTAGGGACGTGGTAGTAACCACCCCGAACATGGAGCAACCGCTCAGAACATGTAAAGACACGTTCTGCTGCAAGTTGTGCCACTCACGTAACCAGCGTAATTTGCACTTTACGCACACAGTCCCTTTACGCACCCTACGCACACTACGCACTCTACGCACACTGCGTACGCTGTGCACACTGCGCACTCTACGCACGCTGCTCACACTGCGCGCACTGGGCTGCGCACTGGGCTGCGTAACTGGGCCAGCGTAACTGGGCTCGCGTAACGGGCCGCGTAACGTGGTCGCGCAAGTGGCTCGCGCAACGAGCGTAACTTAAGCGCACTATGCGCCTAGCGACGATGCTGACGTGCTAAGTACAAAGTGCGCCAACAAAATGCCACATTACGCCTCATAAGCCCTTGAGCCCGAGTCCGAGCCCGAGCCCGAGTCCGAGTCCGAGTCCGAGTCGCTAAGCCCCTACGGGGCTTAGCTCCTATGGAAATAAATTTTCCAAGAGCAAAAAGCATGAATGCTTTAATTGTTGATTTTAGCCTTTTTCCATTAGAAAAATAATCCCACATGGCAAACCCATGTGCACCTCCACACCACATGTGCATCCCAAATAATAGCAAAGCTAATATATAGAGATACAAACTCTTTGGCCTATCCGATGTGGGACTAAAATTTCTAAAGGAAAGGCCAAAACTAACAATCCCCCACATATCTCTATATATATGGGTATAAGTGTTTTCCACAGTAACTGTCCATCATGCATTAGGAGAGATGTCGCTGACGACTTGAATCTTTCCGCACGGGTCAAAAATTATACTATAATACAAGAATGGACTAAGCCTTGAATTATGCATTATAGCTGAAATTTTTTCCACTCACATAATGTAGTTACATGTGCTTCTGGCTACACATTAAAGGCCCTGTGCCAGCCTGGTTTCAGTGTATAATTTCGGACGTCTACAAGTTTACCCTCAAGAGACGGCCTGTTATCTCTTTGTCCATACACTATAGGTGAGTTCATTATAAAAAGACATGGCATGAAGCGCTTTGCGCTTCCCTTGCGGTGCTACGCCGCTATGACATGGCTTAAAGCCGAGGCCTTATCCCGTACCGGGAACCTCATCGTAGTGTCATACTACTGTAGCATGAGACAACCGCCTCTTTGTAGTGCCAAACTACCCAGCATGAAGCCTTAGGCTCCCTTGCGGTGTTAAGCCGCAACGACATGGCTTGCAAGGCCGAGGCTTTATCCCTAACCGGGTATCTCATCGTGGTGTCGTGCCACTGTAACATGAGGAACTCCTCCTCTTTGTAGTGCTGACTACACCCCTCTTTATTTTAACATACAGTATTAGGCTAACTGCCTATTTGCGGTGCTACGCCGCTGTGACTTGGCCTGCTAAGCCGAGGCTTTATCCTATTCCTGGGCAGCACCCCACATATAGGAACCTCATTGTGGAGTCACCCCACTGTAGCATGGAGTTTCACTCCTTGTAGTGCTGCTCTACCGTGCTTCCTGTAAAGCACACCAGGCATTCACTCTGCCTGAGAACTTATTAAGGCAATTAAGCCATCCTTCCTACAGGAACCGTTTTCCGCAAAAAACAACAGTAGACAATAGTGGTTGTAGGTCCGTAACCTCTCCATGTCCAATAGAACATGTACCCACCGTTCCTGATATTCTTCCAGTTAATGGTCCTCCCTTGAACTAAAAGCTAGATGCCTAGTAGATAAATCTTTGAACTAATAGCATAAAATTTTATGGTAGGAATACAATAACTAATATCAGAATGCCTTCAAGCCCATTTTACATGCTGAGTCATCGACCAGCTGGCGCTTGAGGCCCTTGGTAAACGGATCCGCCAGATTTTTCTGACTCCGAACATCAATTACTGCAATTATACATCTCTTAATAAGATCGTGTACTGCCCTGTGCTTTAACCGCACAGTCCTCTTCTTTCTGTTGAAAAGGTCATTTGATGCCACCGCCGCAGTCGCCTGGTTGTCGCAGTATATCGGTATTGCCGGTATTTCCGTCCTAACCACTGGAAGATCATACATGAGCTCCCGAAGCCATTCTACTTCCTCGGCTGCGGTATCAAGTGCAAAGAACTCAGATTCCATGGATGACCGCGAGAGCATAGTCTGCTTCTTCGATTTTCACGATATAGCAGCTCCACCCATTGTGAAAATATATCCACCTGTGGACCTCTCGCTCTCCAAATCTGAGCACCAGCTGGCATCACTGAAGTCTTCTACTACCTGCGGATCTCCGCTGTAGTACAATGCATATGTCTGAGTCTTCTTGAGATATCTCATAACCCGTTTCACAGCCTTCCAGTGTCAACACCAGGATTGCTCGTGAAACGACTCGGCATTCCCACGGCGAAAGCTATGTCAGGCCTTGTGGCATTAGTAGCATACAACAAACTCCCGATTACGCTTGCATACTCCAGCTGCCTGACGCTTTTCCCTGAATTAGGCTTCAACTTCACATCACACCTGTACGGCGTATCGATCCCTGGAAGATCCTGATACCCATAACGAGTGATCATTTTCTCAATATAATGAGACTGTGACAGCGCTAGTCCAGTGTCTGTCCGGATGATCTTGATCCCTAAGATCACATCAGCTTTCCTCAAGTCCTTCATACTGAACTTGCTCGAGATGAACTTCTTTGTCTCCGTGACACAGCTCATATCCGTACCTAGGATAAGCATGTCGTCCACGTACGGACAAACGATCACACCTCTTCCATCAGCGAACTTCGTGTAAACACACTTGTCCGTCTCGCTGACCATGTAGCCATTTGACCTTATAACCTTGTCAAATTTCTCATGCCACATCTTGGGAGCCTGTTTAAGACCGTACAAAGATTTCACCAACTTGCAAACTTTGTCTTCAAGACCCTTGACGACAAATCCCTCTGGCTGTTGCATGTAAATCTCTTCGGTCAGCTCGCCATTTAGGAAAGCCGTTTTCACATCCATCTGATGTATCACCATTTTATGTATTGTTGCAAGAGCAATCAACATCCTGATGGTGGTCATCCGGGCAACTGGAGCATACGTGTCAAAATAGTCAATCTCCTGCTTCTGAGAAAACCCCTTGGCTACCAACATAGTCTTGAACTTGTCAATAGTTCCGTCTGCTTTCATCTTCTTCTTGAAGATCCATTTGCATCCGATAGGTTTCGCTCATTCAGGAAGATCAACCATCACCCAAGTGTTATTTGAGGTGATGGAATCAATTTCATTGTCAATCGCCTCCTTCCAGAAAATTGCGTCTCTGGTCTTCATCGCCTCATCATAGGTAAGCGGATCTGCTTCCACATGATAGGTGACAAAGTCACTTCCGAAGTCCTTCGGCCTCCTCACACGCTTAGCTGACGGCTCAGCTTGTTCTGGTTCAAATGTTTTTCAACAACATCTTCTTGGACCACATCTTCATTGAAGACTTCAGTTGCTGCGCACCCTCATTGTTCTCCGGTACATCCGCAAGAACATATTCTTGTGCCTTGCAAATTTGTCTTCAAAATATTCTGCGTCGCAAGATTCATGATATGATTTGATTCAATATCAAGAAATCTCCGAGCATCACTTTCTCGGCATACCCCAAGAAGATCGTCTTAGTAGTCCTTGTCCCAAGCTTTTGAATCTTCAGATCTGGAAGCTGACATATGCCAGACACCCCCACACTCGAATGACATTCAAGTTAGGTCTGACCTTGAACCAGAGTTCATGGGAGTAACGTCTGAAGTTGCATGAGGCACTCTATTTAGAATAAAAGTGGCCGTCAATGCAGCTTCACCCAGTAGCACTTAGGAAGGCCAGCAGTCAACAACATTGAGTTAATCATTTCTGTTAACGTTCTGTTCTTCCTCTCTGCTACTCCGTTTGATTGAGGAGAGTACGGAGCCGTAGTCTCATTGACAATTCCATGTTCTTTGCAGAACGATGCGAATTCATGAGACCTGTACTCCCCACCTCGATCACTTCTTATTCTTTTGAGTTGTTGTCCAGTCTGCCGCTCAGCTTCGGCTCTGAACTCCTTGAACTTCTCGAATGCTTCGTTTAGCCTTCAGCAAATAGACGAACGCATACTTTGAGAAGTCATCGATGAAGATTTAAAATACTTCATCCCGGCCTTTGTAGAGAACTGTTTGAAGTCACAGATATGAGTGTACTAACTCCAGAAGATCTGTACTTCGAATAACCGAGGAAAGGGTTTTCTTGTGATCTTATTGAGCACAAACTTCACATTTCTCTACTTACCCCCACACTTGGAGATAAGCCCTAGACAGACATTCTGTTAATTCGTTTAGAATGAACATGTCCTAGCCTATTATGCCACAACTCATAAGTATAAGCAGAATGAGTGATTGTATTAACATTGAACTGATTTACAAGCTGAATATTGAACATTCCTTCGGTATAAAAAGCTTTCCCGAAATATGTTCTCTTGATAGACATCACCATCTGGCCAGCATTGATGTCCATCCTGAGGCCTGCGTTGCAGAGTGGCCATCTGAGATCAGGTTCTTGGCGATAGCAGGTACGTGCTTCACGCCTTGAAGCGTCAGAGACTTCCCCGAAGTCAGCTTCAACACCACTGTCCCGATCCCGAGCACTTCAGCTTGTGCCTGGTTCGCCACCATAACCACATCAGAAGTAGGGGTGTAGGTGGTGAACCACTCCTTGCTGGAGCAAACATGACAGGTGGCTCCAGTGTCTACCACCAGTCAGCATCAGTTCCTACCGCATCAACCTGCGCAATCATAGCAACAACATCAGTGATCATAGTTACCTTACTAGGTTCTCCTTGCTCCGATTGCTTGATTTTTGCTTTGCACTCATTCTTAAAGTGGCCCTTTTGCCACACTTGAAGCAAGACATTTGAGACTTGGCTTCTTTCTTGATAGAAGTTTTCTTGACTTTTAGATTGTCAGGTTCCTTCTTCTTGCTGTGGAAAGCCGCCTGCTTTCCCTTGGTTCCTTGGTTTGAACCAGATTGGCGTTAGCCAATTGCTTGACAGTGTGTCCACCTTCAGTTGAGCCCGCATCTGGTCCTCAACATAAATTTCTTGCAAGAGATCTTCAAGGCTGATTTCAAGCTTCTTCTATGCAGTTTGCATAGAACTTGCTCCACCCAGCGGGGAGCTTTGAGACAATCCCTCCAACAACAAACTTGTCGGAGAGGGGCATTGCCTCGTCTTCCAACTTATGTCGCAGTTTCAGGAACTCCTTCACCTGCGGCAGCATAGACTTTTCGTCCTCAAAGAACCACTTGTGATATTTTCAACCACAAAATTTTACTGCGGTTCTTGTCTTCTTCGTAGAGTTTTTCTAGAGACTCCCATATGTCTCTAGCTATTCTCTTAGAATAGGATTCTGCAAGGGAATCTTCCATAGCATTCAGGATAAGCAGCCTGCAAATACTATTTTTCCTTCTCCATTTTGCTTGAAGTTTAGTAGCCGCGGTAATTGCGGCAGCAGACCCAACATCTGGAACAGTAGGTTCTTCCTCCAGAAGCACGTGATCTACGTCTTGAGTTGAGGGTTAGATATACCTTCCTCTTCCAGACTTGGTAATGTTTTCCATCAAACTTTTCTAACTTGCAAAAGTCAGAATTGAAGAGTGAAACATTAACGTTTCCATCGTAGCAATAAAACTTTGAGATTGTTATTGCCGGGACACAATTTTTCGATGGAAAACTGAAATATCGTAACAATTGTACAGACAATCGTATACGTAACACTTCACAGAAGGTACGTAAGAGAAATTCAACTAGTGCTCACTTCACAGAAGATGCACAGAACGTAACACTTCACAGAAGGTACGTAAGAGAAATTCCACTAGTGCTACACTTCACAGAAGGTGCACAAATAGAAATTATGATAATATCAACGCAAACATTCACCGAAGGTACGCTAATAGAATCCAGAAAATACCAACAAAGAAGGTGACAGGCGAAAGATGGAAAAACTCCTGCTGGGGTGAATGATCACCGTTGCTCAAAGCTTTATTCGTCCCACACGAATAGCTTCCAGGAACCAGCAAGTTCGTCGGAGAACTTGGAACACTGTTGCTTTGACTCCTGGATGAACACGAATTCCCGTGCAAAACTCAACGCTGGTACAAAACCTCTCTTCTCTCTCACAGCCTCTAAACACTTGTAAACTTTCTGTCTACTGTTTGTGTCTCTGTTCTAACCTGTGAGAGAGAAGGAGGCCTTATATAAGCCCCAACAACAACTGTCCGGTTAGCACAATGTTAGGGACGTGGTAGTAACCACCCCGAACATGGAGCAACCGCTCAGAACATGTAAAGACATGTTCTGCTGCAAGTTGTGCCACTCACGTAACCAGCGTAATTTGCACTTTACGCACACAGCCCCTTTACGCACCCTACGCACACTGCGTACGCTGCTCACACTGGGCTGCGTAACTGGGCTCGCGTAACGGGCCGCGTAACGTGGTCGCACAAGTGGCTCGCGCAACGAGCGCAACTTAAGCGCACTATGCGCCTAGCGACGATGCTGACGTGCTAAGTGCAAAGTGCGCCAACAAAACGCCACATTACGCCTCATGAGCCCTTGAGCCCGAGTCCGAGTCCGAGCCCGAGCCCGAGTCCGAGTTCGAGTCCGAGTCGCTAAGCCCCTACGGGGCTTAGCTCCTATAGAAATAAATTTCCCAAGAGCAAAAAGCATGAATGCTTTAATTGTTGATTTTAGCCTTTTTCCATTAGAAAAATAACCCCACATGGCAAACCCATGTGCACCTCCACACCACATGTGCATCCCAAATAATAGCAAAGCTAATATATAGAGATACAAACTCTTTGGCCTATCCGATGTGGGACTAAAATTTCTAAAGGAAAGGCCAAAACTCCAACAGATATAGGAAATAAAGCACAGTTTCTGGAGGTGGTAAGTGTACTCGGGAGTCGGGAGCCAAGGCCCTTCGGGGGGGTGAAAAGAGCGCAAAAGTGAGGCTTGCTCGAGGCACGTGTACAAGGAGAGGAACAGAGTCCCCTCAACCTAGAACGTGTGTTATTCTGCGTTGCTTTGTTACATGTCATGTTTGTTGGCAGCAATATAGGGAAACTCCAACGGCACTTGAACCCTAGATGGGGAGGCTCGGTGATGCAAAAGAAACGCCCACACGTCGCTGAAGCAATGCGGGACCTAGTTTGGCGCTGTGCTTCTTGGCGAGGCACGTGTATAAGAGCAGTGTCATTAACTAAATTAAAATGCACATAAGCAATGACGACAGTGTTATCCATAAATGGGATGGTCATTGTGGTACATCTCCAACTGGGTCAACTTGTTATCAACTAACTAGTTAGGAAATTGAACATGGACGGAGTTATAATGAGATCTCTAGAAAAGTGAAGAGATGTGCAAAAATTGGTTGCTTAGATGCAATAGAGGTGGAGAGTGGGATATATTTAAAAGAGAAGCATGTGAAGGCAGGGGAAAGTTCGATGATTTTTGTTAAGCGTTGTTTCCATATGAAGCCATCCTTAAAGTAAGAAGTAGCTGATTACCAATGCCTCTAGTTGTGAAAGCTGTCCTTATATCACATTAGGGAGAGCAAATTTTGTTGGAACGTAGATTTTGGCATGCTCATGAGGCACAAAAGTGTAAGTGGTATCTAAAAAGCATGCACTTCTTATGTTAGAGCTTCCTGCCATAGGTTACATGATAAATTGCAAGGGTATGTCTTGAAGCACTATAAAGCTAGTTTTGTTACTACAGTTGTAAACATGGGTTTGAACCTGATTTACTGGAGCTTGATTCTTGGAGAGCATGTATTCTTGGAGTGAGCCAACAACTTGTTGGGGCATAATTGAACACTGTATGCTACATTTGTGATGGTTTATAGGTGTACCGTGTATTACACTACATGTCTGCATAGAGCACATGAAGGCACACGATCAAGGTTGGAGCCAGAATGTTCATGCAGGATACATAGTAAATAATAAAGTAAAGTTTATAATCAGTCATTCATAAATAAATCATAGTACTAGTTGTTCAAGGAATTACGATTCATCACAAAGGAAAAGAATCTAAATTCTAGAATATCTAACAAAGAAACTCAAATTCAAATTGGACAAAATAAGTTGTGAAAAATATTGGACCAACATAAACATGAAAGAACAACAATACATCACATTATAAGAGGAGAAATGGTAAATAAATAAAAACCCATCTTACTTGATGACGAGCTGATAGTCCTGACCCTCATTATACTATAATAGTCGGAATAATAATAATATTCATACACAATTATGATTTTCTACTTATAACATTGTCTTTAATCAGATAGATCTAATTTCTTCTTGAAAGAAGTTTAGGTCTTGAACTTTTCAAATGTTATCTACTTATCTCCCTTTTAAGCTATGAAGATACAAATTGTACCTTTTTTTTATGCTACCCGATTTTCATCTAGTGAATTGAGTAACAAATGAAGTCTGCATGACATAAAATGATATTTTTTTATGCTTTTAATACAGCTCATGGGGACAGTTTTGCTGCTAAAAGAATGCGGAAGCTTGTTCAACGGCGAGCTGTTGATTATACTAGTACTGTTGTTCGGTATTTGCAGGTGACATTTCAGATAATGATAACTTTCTCATAGAGCTACAACTTTTTTTTTTTTACAACTAATGCTGATTATTTCTAGTTATTGATTCTCTAATTGACTGAGTTACAAGTTTTCTTTTATTTATGTTGAATGGTGCTTCATTGCCTTTATATCTAGATGGGCTTCTACTCTTTCAAGTAAATGTATGTTAATTTTTTCTTTCCTAGGCATTTAAACTAATTAACTTTATCTTGGGGTTTTGCTGACTTCCGACTTGTGCCGCTTAATACAGCTCGAAGCTAGTTGTCTTTCTAATAATCAAGTTTGTATGGTTGGTTGGATATTTTGACCTGAACATGCCTCTCATTTACAGCTTGCACCATTCTTCTTGTCAATCCTCCATAAATGATTCAGATCTTTGGGCTAAACATCCCCTTGTTCTCTACCCGCTTCTAAGTTGGCTCTCAAATTATTAGTTATTAGACTATAGTTGGGAGGTGCTGTGCAGCTACAGACTAGTGTTTTCACTTGAGGACTGATTAGTAGTATCATAACATCTCTCTTGCATTGGAAGGGGTGGGGGGGTGGGGGTATCGATCAAAGTTCAAACAAACTAGTGTGGCAAGGTTTGTGTCAATAGTCACTCCTTATTTGCAGGAATACTTCAAGTTTCAGCTGATCCTTTTTTTTCTCACCTCCTGCTGGGAGCCTGGGACTATATCCGTTTGCTCATGGTTGAACTGCTTCCATCTTAATCTGTAGAAGATATTTCACTGAACCAAGGGCCAACAATGTTTTCTTTGTCTAAAATAAATTATCAGATAATTTGATACTTTCTTCTTTGTCATTGTAAAATCTGCTCAGGCATGTGCTTTGCATAGTTAGAGGGAGAAACTATAATTGACATTGGATACCTTTCTGCACATAAGGATGGAGGCGTCAAACTTTTGAACGCTGAACTTTTTTTAGGACTACTTATAGATGTAGTTCCATATATTTTGTCCAAGGAAGTGAGAGTAGAAAGTGATGCATGTCTAGGTTCTCAGATTTTTGCAAGGATTTTGCTATTCAGTTCTCACCCAAAAGATAGATGGCATGGTTGAAGATGAACACCGAATGAAGGTGTTGTACTAGAGTAAAGAACTTGAAGGACCCAAGGAATATGGAAAAGTTAAATCCGTAGACGGTTTTTGATACCAGATAACCTGGAAGATTTTTTGACCTCAGTTGTTTTTATATCTTAATCATACAAGTTAATACTTGGGTAATGGCTTGGAAACCTTGTGAATTTCCTGTAATTATTCTTAATTGTGCAGATATCTATATAAACATAAGGAGTCATTTTGCAGCATTCCTAGCTTCTTTTGATCTGTGTATAAACCAAGGTTCGCAGTATCGGTTCGACACTTTCAGGGTGTTTTGGAGGTTTTGGATTGTTGGTTTTTAGTATAGGTTCGCCCGATACTGCAAATCTTGGAATTATAGGTATGATCTAATTTCATTAAAAATATTGGGTTATTATTCTAGAAAGGCATATCTTCAGTTCAATTACATGATTACATCTTGTCTTTTCACTATCTTGCTTTTGTATTTCCACGTTTTTTTTACCAAGGGTCATATATTAGCCAGCAGACTGTCCTAGTTTAATGGCAGAAACTTCTTACTCCACTTTATCTTTGGTGATCTAGAATAATTATGCTGGTCCTACATTATCAATTGTTATTTAGCTAACTTGGTAATTCTTGATCTTGTAACTTTTGTTCCACGTGGTCGCTTCCTGGAGAACTCTATAATACATAAAAACCCTTTACGGTTTTACCTCCAGGCAGTTAGGTTAAGCCGCTTTACCAATGATTGTTTAGTTCATTTTTATCATTGGTGCATTTAGTATTTTTTTGAAAACTATTCTTTGAAATGGTGTTTAGAAAAATATTACCAAAATAGAGTAGTTTCCAAAGAGTGTTTTGATAATGACTTATCTAAAGAAATCATATAACTTAGTATTATATATACTGCTACTATTATATTGTACTATTATATCCAAAGAAATTGTATGATGTTAGTTTTAGACTCCTTTTCTGGATTGTATATGCTCGTCAATTCCTAGTATACAATTTTATTGCCAACCATATATTGTAGTTCCTTTCACATATAATCATATGAAGTAGTGATAAACTTGGGAGTCATCTGATCAGTCATGATAAACTTATGCAGGTGCGCCTGTGGCAGTGGGATGCAAGAGACAGGACCGTGTTGCAACCTACTTCTGCTGCAGTCTTAGATGTGAGTTATTTAGCTGATCCTGCAGAGTGATTGGGGGATTTTAGGGTTTCCTGTATCCCTATTTATACCTTGTTATCTTTTATTATCTCTTTGCTTTTGTTTGTGCCTGTTTGGAATAAGTCTGATGAGTGTATAACCTTTGTGTACCTACTGTGCTGCTACAGCCTTTTTTCTTCTTCTGAACATGATTGTTTGACCTTTTGTATCCCTCTTGTTTCACTACGTTCCATGATGTTCGAGTGATATTTTTAATTTCAAGGACTTTTTCATTTTTTGATGATGTTGAAATTTGTTTTGGATGCAGATGTTACCAACAGTTGCATATGCTGATAATCCGTCAACAAGTTTTGCTGTGAAATTCGTTCATGCTTCAACAAACAAAAATAAATGTTCGATCAATCGTGTTTTGGTAAGGGTCCTGAAATCTGTTTTCTTTTCTTTTTTTTCGCTTGACAAAGTACGATCTTCTTGCACTGTGTAATTGTTTTGTATTTTTCAAATTTTAATCTGTCCTTGGATTGCTAGTTATTTTTCATTTGCTGCTATACTACTAGCTATAAGCTTGGATTTTGAAACTTAAAACTTAATTATGTTGCTGAAGGCTAATTCGGTTACGTATCCAAAGCAAAATGAGAGATGACTATTGTTTTTGTTGGTTGTGAGCAGCTTCTTTCTTGTTATTGAAAGCAACTAGGTTCTCCCCCCACCTAAAACTGGCTAACTGAAAAATCTAAGGGGGGGCTATATGTAAAAGCTTTCTTGCTTTGTGGCTTGAAAACTGCTAAATTATTTTATCGTTGTGTGTGTCTGTGTGTTATGTAACCTGTGTATACAGATAGATAGAGCGAGGAGGTCTTTCTTTCTGTTTGTGACTATGTATGTCTGTTTGTCTATCATTTGTGTATGTTTCTAAATAACTACAAACCAACTAACTACTAACCTCTAGCTGAGTTTTCATCATAATCTTCGTCTATATGTAAAAGCCTTCTTGCTATGTTACTTGAGAATTGCTAACCTATTTTCTGCTTGTTTGTGTGTGATCAGTATATGCATGTATATAGAAATAGATTCAAAGATATAGAGCGAAGTCTTTCTTTCTGTTTGACTTTGTTTGTTTGTTTAACATTTTGGAGAATTGAGTATGTCACATGAAATAGTGTCCCAAGTCCTAACCTACTTGATTTGATGTCCTACACCTCATATATATATATATATATATATATATATATATATATATATATATTCTTTTTGGGGGAATTTTTTAAGGTTTACATGGATCTCGATCCGATCCAAGCCCCTTTACGATTCTACGGTCCGATCCGATCTTGACAACATTGCTCGTGCTTCATTCTTATTACAAATATTAAACCTCACTGCTATGTAGCCCTTATAACATACATGTCACAACCATTATCATGGCATAAGTTGAAGTAATATATTAACTGACCAAGTATAATCAAGTAAAGAAATATTAGGATATTACATACACTTAATGTTATATGACATCTGTGTATCTGTATTGTGTACAGTGGACACCTACTGGACGGCGTCTTATCACTGGTTCACAAAGTGGTGAATTTACTCTGTGGAACGGGCAGTCTTTTAACTTTGAGATGATTCTTCAGGTTTAAAGTCCTACTCATTTCCAATTACCTAAGAAGCTTAAATAGTCAGTCGAATAAACTGGTCCTTTTTTTGATATCTTGTTATTTTTCTAGGCTCACGAGCAACCAGTTAGATCCATGATATGGAGTCATAATGAGAATTGGATGGTCACTGGCGATGATGGAGGTTCAATTAAGTAGGATGATTTGTCATATACATAGTTCTGATGTTTTGTTATCATGTATTATTTCCTTATATATAAAAAAAAAATATATATATATATATATATATATATATATATATATATATAGTGTTGCCAATACTTCATATCCCTAATTATTGGTAGGTACTGGCAAAATAACATGAACAATGTGAAGGCCAATAAATCTGCTCACAAAGAATCAATTTGCGACTTAAGGTGCAGTTATTCAGGCTGTTCCACTCTACCCTGTGAGAAGCTGAAAATACTACAACTTTTTAAATTAATTTTTTTGTTTAACAGTTTCTCAAGAACCGATTTGAAATTCTGTTCTTGCTCCGATGACACAACTGTTAAAGTTTGGGACTTCGCCAGGTGTCAAGAAGAGAGATCATTAACAGGTAATTTTTGCAAAATATATCATACTGTTTGGATATGACTTTTTATTGCCATTGTACATGTCTACTTTATACAGGATATGTTAACTCTGTTGTCCATAAATAATCAGTGAAGTGACATGTATGTCTACCGACATTTAGACATTTTGTTGGCAGAAAATTAAGTTGATGGACTTCAAAACTGGTCACTTTATACAAGATATGTTAACCTGTTGTCCATAAATAATCAGTGAAGTGACATGTATGTCTACTGACATTTAGACATTTTGTTGGCAGAAAATTAAGTTGATGGACTGCAAAACTGGTCACTTTATACAAGATATGTTAACCTGTTGTCCATAAATAATCAGTGAAGTGACATTGTATGTCTACCGACATTTAGACATTTTGTTGGCAGAAAATTAAGTTGATGGACTGCAGACCTGGTCACATTTTCTACTTTCATGTACGGATCACTTTGATAATTTGAGAAAACTAGCATCCTCAAACAATAAAGACGAGCAACAATAAGGATGCTATGGGAGATTAGAAAAGGAAAATATAGCAAGCAAAATATGCTGGTGTTTCTTTCCTTGGGTTTCATTTTGTGGGAGTGTATCGAAGGTCCCGCATTTCAACTCATGCTGTTCCATTGATCTCCAATATATTTCTTAGCCCAACTCCTCTCCGCTTTAGATCTCACACTGGTGAATCCGGCCAATGCGTGCTGTTCTTCCAAATGAACGCACAATTGAATTTCTCACTCCAGATACTTTGATCAGTAAGCAGAAGGTCCGAGTCCAATAATTCACTAGCTATACACCAAAGTTCTCACTAGCTCAACTTGGTCAACAATGACGAGAGTTAATTCTTCCATCTCTCTTATTGTAGCTTGCATCTATTAATCATCCAAGACTCTTAGTGCAATACTCAAGGTTGTGAAAAGCGCTAGGCGCTAGTCGGGCGGGCACCTGCCGCCTAGCACCTAGCCCGCCTAGATCTAGGCGGTTCATGAAAATAAAAAAATCCAAAAAAATCTACTAAAAATTGCAAAAAAAATAAAACCTCAAAACATGCATAGTCGGGTGTCGGGGGGACTAGGCAGACGCCTAAGCGGACATCGGGCGGGTACCCGACGCCTAGTGTCTAGGCGCTGCCTAGGCGGCCGCCTTTTAGAACAGAGGCAATACTTCTCTAGATTTATGTATCATACGAAGGCAGTTTGAAGTATTCCATTGGTAAATGCACCTTGCTCCACACCTCAAACTACTACTGAAGTCTTTTCATTATAACTCCTGCTTTATAATAGCGTGTTTTTTACCTACTCAGTCTTAAATCTATAAGTGTAGCAAACTTGATGAGCTTCTTTTTAGCTCTTCAATGAGCTCTGTTCCCTTTTACACAGCACTGCTAGATCATCTGCACTGATTATTATAAAAAGAAGTAATCCTTAAAGCTCCATCTGCTAACTCCATTTCTAACTGATAGAAAAGTACTTCATGCACATAGTAAAATGACGGGAAGAGAGATACTTCAATGAGCTCTGTTCCCTTTTACACAGCACTGGTTGATCATCTGCACTGATTATTATAAAAAGAGTAATCCTTCTCCATCTGCTAACTCCATTTCTATCTGATAGAGAAATATTTCATGCACATAGTAAAATGACGGGAAGAGGGAACAACCTTGCGTCACATCTTCCATAGCAACCTGCAGGAGGTTGTCTCACTATGAGTAAGAAGGAAGCTCTTACATTCCAAACACTAGTCCACCATCTAGCTGGAAAATCAATGACTTGTATCATTTGCGCAAGTGATTTTAACTTTTGCTGCCACAGGCTTTCTTCGGCTCAACCTTTAAGCAATATTTTCTCGCATCATCTTTTTAAAACCTCTTAACAACTGATTAATTACAAATTTACTATCTAAAATGAGTTGACCCTTCAAATAAGCAGACAATTCTGTGAAATGCAACTATGTATTCTATATGCTTAGTTTTAATGATGGTCTTATAAATACAAGGGGATATTGGTTAAAACCGTTCCCGTGTTCATAATAGAAGCTTTTGCACACCTGGGAACCATGGTAAAAAATGCATGATCTGAAGTTTTCCAGAATCCAACATTAACCATTAAGTCCTTGTTTTTTGAGGGGATTAAACTTCCTCACTAGCTGGCTTATCTCCTTCCCATCTGCTTCTCTCTATCCTATCACAAACCTCCTTTTTGATCGATCTCCTAGGCCCAGATACAACCTCCTTGTCCATGGATAGGTCGGAGAAATTATTGGACTTTCCCTTGATTTGGCCAACTGTTGTTTTCGATTAGTTGTCAATAGTGTTATGAGCTTCCCTAAATTTCATCGAAGGGAAGACTCCAAGAGGAACTTACTGTCGTTACCTTCAAATAGCAACATTGTATCCTTCTCTCTGAGTCGCAAGAACTTCTATGTTACCTCAACACGACATGCTATACTACTGGGGACATAGGCACAGCACCAATTTTGGTTTGCCCTTGTGTATTTATGGTGGTTCTTGTCATCCATGATGTGTTTACGATCCTATTGATTTTGGATTGTCTGCTCCGTAGAGCCATTGACATCTAAATTTGTTACCTCAGATTCCTCCTGAAAAACAATCTAATCTTTTCTAACACTGTATCTTATTAATGTACATGTCAAAGTTTGTTAGCTGACATGATGTTAGGTCTGGATCTCCAAAAACTCCTTTTCGCAAACACCGCCTAAGAAGGTAAATAGTCATTCCTTCATTTGGCCCACGACATTAAAGTTTCAATGACACTATTAATAGGATTTCCTCTGATGCTAGTCTCCTAGAGGAATATCTTACATATTAACAAGATCCCTAAATAAAAGTTCTATTCTCGCTTTTGAGGACCAGAAGAAGAAATATTCCCACATCACTTCCTACCTACATGGCCTGGCACTGTTCTTTGACCAGTCCTCTCATCTTGTATTGTAGTGTAGGTGATGGTTTCTTGGGTTTGGAAACTCTAGGAATGCAATCACTCTAGAAGTTCATGTTCCTAGTCAATATAAATCCATTTGTTGTGATTTATGTAAGAGAGACTCCCAACCTTTGGTCTGTCAGTGTCAAACCTTTCAATTTTCCAAATGGAGTCTCTAAAATTCTAAAATTAAATAGAAAAAGCTTTCTGGAATCAATTCTTATCTACTGGACAACCAATGGAATCAGTTATGTTTATAATGTTTATACTGCTTGTTTTTTTGTTTCACTTTACGTTATTTATAGTGGAATAGTACAATAGGTTCCTTGTTCTACATTATTCACCTGTGTCGTAGAAAAGAACTTTTTACTCTTACTTGCATCCTATGTTGCACGGACACACCAAGCTGCCGTTCAGGCCCATGTTCTTTCCCGTGTCAAGTACGTATTGGACACGGATACGGCTGGATACTTCCGGATACGACCAAGATGCATCCGGATATGGCCTGGATACATCCGGATACAGCCGTGACATGGCCGGGTACGACCAGGATACGGCAGGTCCGGCAGGATACATTCTGGACACGGCTTAGACTTGGTTCAACAATAAACCCAAAAGAAAAGAACGTGCCAAATTCGACCAAAGTACTGTTTAGACACGTGTTGATTTTTCATTTAAATCTGGGTTAACTTGTACTTGTTTCGGAACCTATCTAACATAACCCGACCTGACTTTTAAACTTAATGCTCTCTTGCTTTCTCTGATCGACAGGAAAAAATAAAACGTAGCAACAGCCTCCAGAGAGGATAAGGAGAGAGGACCAAAATTTTATACACACACACACACACACTTGTGCAAGAGCTTGCATCCAAAATGATTGTAGCCTCAGATGTTGATTCTTCTCTTCATGTTTTGCATGTGCACCACAATCTTTATACCAAGAACTTTAACCTGAAAATTGAATATATATATATATATATATATATATATATAGGGTCCGGACCGGGAGCCCTCGACCCCATTCCCCCCCCCCCCTCGATCCGGTGGTGCAGGGGGTGCGGGGCTTCGGCGGGCCCCACGAGATGGGGCTTTTGATCCGGATTCATATATATATATATATATATATATAATATATATATATATATATATATATATATATATATATACGGCCGGGGAGGCAAAGGGGATTGCTATCGTCACCCTTTCTCCCGGTGTATGTGAAAAAGAAAGCACTTTTTCTCCTTTCGGTCATAGGTTGGTTGATATATATATATATATATATATATATATATATATATATAGCATCCAAAATGATTGTAGCCTCAGATGTTGATTCTTCTCTTCATGTTTTGCATGTGCACCACAATCTTTATACCATGAACTTTAACCTGAAAATTTACTTGTTCAATTTGTTTTTGTATAATTATGCAAATGCTAATTGTTTAAGCAAGGTTTCCCGAGATAATTTCTCTTAATTCTCCACTGAACTGATTATGCAATTATGCGAAATCATTGCTTGTGATTTTTAGCGATTATGTGACCCAAGTTGATTATATGCTAATTATATCGGTAGAATTTGCACGAGTAACCTAAGATTCCTCTATGTATGCCTTGAACTCAGACAGGTCATGGTTGGGATGTCAAAAGTGTTGATTGGCACCCGACAAAGTCATTACTGGTTTCAGGTGTGCCTTATATAATATTCTTCTATTTCATCATTTGCCCCAAATGTGTGGTTGCTTCGTTTACGACATTTATATCAAACAGGTGGAAAGGACAATCTTGTGAAACTCTGGGATGCAAAAACAGGAAGAGAGCTCTCTTCGTTGTGAGTGCAACTCTTTCAGCTTTTTTTGTTGGTGTTAATTATGTGATTTTGGGTTATTGAAGCATTCTTCTTGGCAGCCATGGTCATAAAAATACTGTACTTTGTGTCAAATGGAATCAAAATGGAAACTGGGTTCTTACAGCTTCCAAGGATCAGATCATTAAGGTGGGTAACCTGCATCTTTTTAATTACTGATTTATGTAACCAGCAGTTGTTGATTTAGAGTAAACTGTTATATTTCATTACTTTCTGCCTCCCGATTTGAATGACATTTTGTTGATCCAAAATTGAACTTGATACTGCGGTAGCATGAGAAAAACGTTTAATTATGCCACTACCTTGCATCAAAATTAAGAACTGATATGATATGGCCAATACGAATCGGTATCGGCCGATAGTGCAAACTATGATGTCATGCTGGAGATGGATGGATTACAAACTTATAGTATGGCAAGTATAACTTTTGGCCTTGAACTTGAGACCTGCATCTTAGAGATCAATTAAGTAGGCCTATTGTTAGAGTAAACCTTTTGTATAGTTATCATTTTTAGACATGTTTTGAACAGAAGGCTGGGTCCGCTTGTCAGCCTTATAGATATGCTTCCACATGCCGACTTCAATAGAAGGCTATCCACAAAATTTAGCTATAACTGCATGGTTCTGGTGAAAGCATGATTCTAACATCTCTTACATTCAAGAATTGATTATTGCTCATTCATTCAATTGCTTTGAGTTCTTGTTATCTTTTAAGAAGCCAGTACTAGACTCTAATTTTTGAAATTGATTCCGTGGAAAATGACATTGTTTCAGCTTCTGCAATCTCTTAAAGATAGCTAGCTACAAGGGTCCTAGTAGCTTAAGGACTCTTCAAGTCCTGTTTTGAGAAAAGAGAGGAGAATTTTCGCAGCCAACTGATATTAGTATTCATTTAGAAACTTGAAATTGAAACTTCTTTGCTTGAAACTTGAATCACGAGGATAAGATACAACACAAACTATGTTATGGAACTGAAATGTAAGATTTATGTGCACTATGAAGAAATAATGTGCTGAGAGAAACGTATCTATAGTGTGTAAGACTAGCAATTACTGCCCCACCAAAACTTATTTGCCTTGAATAGACTTTTGTAGTACCAAAGAAGTGGATCCAAAAGCTCCTAATTCACATAGTGCTCATTATTTCTCTTGGTGTGTAATGTCAATGAGGCACACAAACTTTGTGGTTCCATCTATTCAGATATAAAGGTATTAGCAATACTTGGTTCTGATCTTCTGTTTTTCTTTTCTTTTTTCAGCTCTATGATATTAGATCGATGAAAGAGCTTGAGTCATTTCGTGGACATCGGAAGGATGTGACTGGTTGGTTCAAATTTTCCTTAATGACTACATACTTTATCTTGCTGTGATTTCAATGTAGACACATGGACTTGCTCGTCATGGAATAGTTCAACCTAGGAAGCACGGATGCTCAAATAATTTGGGCTGCATCATAGTGGACATGTATTGGACACAATCCGGACAATCCAAAATACACCAGACACACCAAAATAGGTGCCGTGTTTGTGTCACGGTGTCCTTTCTGTGTTGTATCCTTGTCTGTGTAATGTAGGATTTGACCAATGAATACATGATTCTTATGGATCTTTGTTTTATTTAATTTTTCCCCAAATATACATTGTGTGATAGTTGAATGGTACTCCTCAAACATCAGTAGTAGTTAAATTGAATGGAGATGCTCTTATAGATTCAGTAATATACATTATTTTGGTTACGGGGATGGAGTAATGTGAAGCTATTGTAAGGATGGAGAATGGCAATCCACATAAAAACATACAATGCTGTGATGAGATATATGCTTTGAAGCATAGGTATGGGTACGTCGATACAACAATTTGGGGGTTTAAACTACCCCCGTCCCAGTGACAGGAGATGATTGTATGTCGGGAATGTAAACAGGAGGATGAGAGGAGAAAGAAAATATATTTTCTGATGTACGTGGTTTATAAGAAAATGTTTTAACATAGGAGTTAATTAAGTATAATGTAAAACATGAATACCATTGATGATTGTATGTAGGAAAACGTTTTATGTGTCAATGTAAAACATGAATACCATTTGGTAACTTGAGTCTGCCCAAGTTCTCTTCAGCTTTTTGGCTTCTGACTAAATTTTCTACAAAGTTTCCATTTGTAGTGCTTGAATATAGTGCAAATGTGCTGTTCGGTTTTTGCAACCATTTTTTCACTGATTCTTATGAATTTAAGTTAAGAACATTAAAGTCATAGCTTGTTGACGTTAGAGGTGACCTGCCTGGCATCTTATTCAGTTTGGTATATTCATATTCCTGCTTAATAATTGACTATACATACAAGATGTATTAGCCAACGTACTTCTCAATTAACTTAAACTTGTGATCTTTCCAATCTTGTTTTTACATATATAACATAGTTTGCAGTATCGGCCGATACCAATCCGAAACAGCCGATACTGATACAGTTTGGCATGGCCCGATCCGATACCGGCCGACGTCGATATCGACCAATACCGACTCGGGGGTGACTATTATTTCATTCAATTTCATTCATTTTCATTTGAACGAAAAAGACCAACCAGCAAGGATGTAAAAGCATAGTAAGGCTGTAAAAGCATGTAAATGAAGAAAACTTATCTATCGCAGGTAAACCAATCAACAAGGGTGACTATAATTTCATTCAATTTCAAAACTACAATGAAACAACACACAAATTACTTGTAATATAATATTTTATCTAGATTTATTAGTAATTATTAATTTTCGATACCAAAAAATTCGATACTCCGATCTAAAACCGCTGCCGATACTGCCGATCCCGATACTCATAGGAAGGGTCTGATAACGATTCGGATACCGATACTACGTATCTTGATATAACTTGTTTTTTAATGTTCAATAAGTCTGAAGTGTCTTCTATAATTTACAAGTATAAATGACAGATACGAAAGCCCCAGGATGCAATGCAAACAAAACCTAACTTCTAAAAATTGCAAAAAATGGAAGATGAAAGTTCTGGCAACAGAGACAATCAGAACGTTGAGGGACAGTATCCAGAAACCTGAAATATTTTGCCCCATAATCTAAAGGAATTCATCTTAGAAAATTAGGGATCTTTTAATACACTTATGTTAACCACATTATTCTTGCACATTAAGGGCTTTTCCTTGTACTTGAGACATGCGAACAAGTCTAGAGAAAGGAGTTATCAGTTGAGGTCAATGTGTAGAAATTGCCTTGTCAAGGGACACCTTAGTCTTATATTTGTTGATATCCAATCTCATTGATACAGGATCATGGAAACTTGTCTTCAGTCTAGGTTGAGGAGCGCCCAACTTGTCTTGAGATACCAAGAGGCGGTTAACAATGTTATCATCGGTTGATAATTATTTTTAGCTTGTTGAAAGAGAAGTTTAGGATTGGTAACCGTAGATTGAATCAATTCACTTTTGATGGATACATCATATTCTTTGTTAGGATAATTCAGTAAGTATGAATGCTCGACTGTTGTTCTTGTTAAAAAGGAGAGTTTCTTCCTCTCTACACTCGTATTAAACTTATTTGTTTTGGTATTGCAAATATAGAGTGATAAACCTCTTGCACATATTTCAAACATCTTGTTGGAATTTGTTAGTTTTTTGCAAGGCTTTTGTATGATGAAATAGGATTTGTCAAAAAAAAAAAGAAGAAGAAGGCAACCAAAGTGAGGTGAGGCCAGTCTCTAAGTTTTGAAGGGGTTCATTTGTTTAAGTAAGATGATAAAATAACGTCCTCATGATATATGAAGTCAAGAAACTTGCACTTTTCAATTTTTGAGTACAGAGAGAATGAGGGTGTGATCCGTTTCATGTTACCAATATCGTAAGTATCAAGTTCTTATTTGAGTTCTCTACTTTTTTATCCTGTTAGCTTTGGCTTGGCATCCATTTCACGAAGAATATTTCGTCAGTGGGAGCTACGATGGATCGATCTTTCATTGGCTTGTTGGGTAATTCCTCTTTATATATTGTTTTTATCACTCATGCTATTTCAAAGTTTCCATATGTATGGATTAAATGTTGGAAATTGGAGATAAATTTACAGCACTGTAATGGTTACTATTCAATTGCTGGAGATCTTTATTTGATGTGTTGTTTTTTGGAGTTGATACTGGATCAAATTATATCTTGTTTCTTTATGCCACTATCCTTGGTGTAACCACATATTTGAAATTGACCAGTCTGTTCATAATCCAAGTCCTTATCAAGTGAGGTTAGCTGTAAAGATAATTATAAATTGAGATGGACGTATGGAAGACTAGAGGGAAAAACCCCTTTCTTGAACGCTAAGAAGATAGGACCAAAATTTGTTGAAAATGTCAACTTGATATGCCCTTCTTTACGAGTTGGTGCCAAAATTTGAGCCAAGCCATCTGTTGGAGATACTGAAGTTTGCCTTGAAACTTGAGGCTGAGTGGTTTAGGTGACCTACTTAATATTGTACTGTGCAGGTAACACAACAACATAAGCAGAGCCTTCATTCCAAGTTTTGGGGTTCAGCTACATGAACCTTTTCTTCCATTCAGCTTTAGTGAGTGTCATCTTCTCTCTAACATTAACATCTACCTTAAATCGTTACAAGTACCACAACAATATAAGGTGAGCCTTTATCCCATATTTTGCTAGCGACTACATGATTCCTGACTCCCATTTTGCTCAAGTTTCACTCCCTCTCTAACCATTAGCAAGTCCCATATCATTTTCACAACCTTCATCCATGTCGATATAGATCTTCTCTTCTGGCTGTTCTAGCTACTGTCAATAACATTCTGTCACTTTGCACAAGTGATGCAACAATTGGTCTCAGTTGCACCTGCCTAAACCATCTAGCCCTTTTACTCTCATTTATCCTCATACACCATCTCTAACGTTGTTTTAAAAAGCTCTAGTGTTTAATGTATTGTCACTTTTCCATCTCAACATTCTCATTAGCTATCTTTGTTTTGGACATTTTATCTCGTATTGTTCAACATTTTGATCCATATAATACAGCTGATATTGTGCTTTTTGACTTTTCTTGTATTAATTGCAACTTGCAAGGGTATTCTACAGTCACGAAGGAAATATGCAAAATATGAGCTTAGTCTATTATATGCTCTATTAATATAGTTCACCACTAGGACCCAACTATATGATTTGGCCTAGCTTGCTTTGTTAGTTCCACAGGCTTTTAATGGCGGTAGAAGAACACATGAATATATAATTTTCTAAGTGACAGTATATATTTGGACCTAGATGGAATGATATTTTGATATAATAAGGAGAAATATGCATAATATATTTTGTGGATTGTCATGATTATGTGGTTCTTGTCATCTATAATTTATGCATGTAATTGATTTATTATTTGAATGAATTTTGTAGGCATGAAACCCCACAAGTTGAAGTCCATGGTGCCCATGAAAATAGTGTATGGGATCTTGCTTGGCATCCTATTGGTTATTTGCTTTGCAGGTATGGAGCTCCTTGGGTGACTGACTCACTTTTCAGTTATAGTATTGATGATTAGAATATACCCATTTTTCCAAGGTTTTTCGGATTTTGTTTTAACTTGAATTGTCATATTGTTATTATCAGCTTCTTTTGAGTTTTGACGTGCAGTTTTGCTTTGTAGTGTGTCATTCCGATGGAGATACAACATTTTTTGTTATTGGTTGCATTCGCTAAAACATCTATGAAATATGAACAGAAAGTGTTGGACGTCTTACACATGCATGAGGTGTGTGGGGGTGGGTGGCTGTTTCAGTCATTCCATGTTTTGATCAAACTAATCCAACTGCAACATATCTGTATGCGAAACCGTACCAAATCGATACATTACAAAATTGAACTAAAGCTAAACGGATGTTTAGCAGTTAAAGTTTCCCTTTTTATTTTATGATCTATGGTGTCTTTAAAATTATCATTTGACTGCGAATGAGATAAACACCAAAAATAGTGAGAAAGAGAATTTAATATATGTACAAAAAACTTGAGAAAGAGAAATATTTAAAGGGATAGCACATACAAAGAGATCAAGAGAAAAGTAAAAAGAACAAGGAGATAATTTTTGTGTCATCATATTTGGTGTTATTTATCGGGTTCTTAGGAGAATATCCCTCTTTCTGATTTTATATGTTATTCTTTTGGGTTCATAACTTCATATATGGAATTTTTTGTTTCAATGTTGTCAAGGAGTTGTTGCCATTGTTATTCTTCTTAACTTTTTGTTATAGTCATATCATGTTTCGTAAGACTACCAAGTAATAACTTCTTATGAAAGAAGACCCATAATAATAATTGTCTAAACAAGTCAATCATAAACGTATAAAATAGAAAGATGGAGAGTCACCAAAAACCTTAAGAAGTAAACACCAAATTTGATGGACACGAAAATGATCTCCTTGCTTTTTTTTTTTTTTTTTGATCTCTGTGTGTGTTAGAATTTCTCTCTTTGTGCGGTTCCTTTTGAAGTTTCTTTCTCCTTATTTTGGTATATCGGAAGGAAAGTTCTCTTTTTCGTTATTTTTTATGTTGATCTCTCTTTCCAAAATTACCTGCCAATGTTATATGATCTTTATCTAAATGGGTTTCTCTAAATCTTTCCTTATTCTTTTTAAATATTTCATAATTTTTATATGATCTTTCCTTTTTATATGATCTTTATATCTCTAAATCTTTCCTTTTTATATGATCTTTTATGATCATTATCTAAATGGGTTTCTCTAAATCTTTCCTTATTCTTTTTAAATATTTCATATTTTTTTTCTAATTTATTTCTTTCTCACTTAAATTCCATGGTGGCCCATGAGATACATGCATCATATATATATATATATATATATATATATATATATATATATATTATTATTTTTCATTCTTTTTTAGTTTATACCCATATTGGGACACAATAATTCCTTGATACCTATGTCAAATGGCTCAGGTATGTCTAGGCTCAAAGGAGATCCAAAACTTTAGTTGATAGTAACTTGGCATGATGGTGGTCGTGCCAACCATTACTGAGATGGGAAATTAACATCTTTGCGATGAATCTTTACTAGAGTGCCTTTTGGAACTTAGTTACTAACCAAATCATGCTTAAATATAAATATTGTTAAGATTTAATGTGTAAAATATTTATATAGATATGCCTTGTGTATATATAACTGTATCAATGTCATACCCGTATCCCAATATTTTCAAAAAGCCTCTACATGCCGTTTGAATCCATATCTTGTACATATACCACTATACGACCCTGCCTATGCAACCTAGGTGATAATAGACTTTGAAATGGAACTTCAACCAAAAGTCAAAAAATGGGAGAGTACGTATAGAGATTGAGACTGATGTAACATATATAGAATTATAACAAGATGTGAAATAGATGTGTTTCTGGAGTGCGTGATTGCTGATACCCTTGAAGTTGGAAGAAATTTTATAAGGCAAACTATAAGATTACGCATGTTTTATGGATTGTTGGCTACTAAAGAACATATCCAGAAAAACGGCTTTAGCTGAAATGAGAATGATAAACAGATGAATGGCAATAAGTTGAAAGATAGGATAAGAAATGATTATACTCGATGGAAGTTGGAGGTGGCACCAATTGAAAATATGAGGGAAAATTGACTTATGTGGTTGTGCAACATGGACCAATGGATACACCGGTTAGGAGGGATAAGATATTAGTAAAAGAAGCTGGTAGAAGGGTGGTGAAGAAGGATACGATTTTAGTTAATGTTACAGAGGGCATGGCCTGAAAGTAAGAAAAGGTTTCAAATTGCTGACCCCGAATTTTGGGACAACAGTTGTCTTCTTGTCGTAGGAAAGTGCACCACACCCTTTGTTGTTGTAACATAGCATCTTTGTGTTCGACACATTGTACCCAGCTATGTTCAACACATTGTACCCAGCTATGTTGCATGAACACAGAAACAGTATGTATCTTGTTTGTACTGTGTACCCATATCCGTGTAGGCGTGTCCTTATTTGTGTCAAGTAGGACACTGCTTATTGTACCTATCTGAAAATGTTTGTATCCGTATCGGATCCGTGTTCGTATTCATGCAACATATCTGCCCCGAGACAACAGCTTTGAAATATTGATGTATCCTATGTTGCACGGATAAGGATAAGGACTTGATATGTAAATGAGATACTGACATTTTTAGATAGGTACAATGTACATTATATTTGCATGAATATGGGCATGGATACGTGTACGGACATGATAGGTATGTGGACACCATTTTCCCGTGTCCGTGCATTACGGTTGGTCTGTACCTTGTAGCTTAAACCTTTGTGTGAACTGGGTAGTATGTTGTTAGAGTAGAATGGGTCTTGGTTTTGGATGATTTCTTACACATTTGTTTCCCCATTACCATGGGGAGATGATATAGTTGTCTCGTCTCGTCTTTTAAGTTGAATCTGTAAACACCTTCTAAGATAGTCTTTATGTTTTCCTATACATTGTCGTTTCGGATGTTCCTACACATTTTTTGTAGTTGTGTTGGCAAATTAAAATGAGAAAGTTAGCTGACCATTTTAGTTTCAGGTCATTTACTGTTCTGTGTATAATGTTGTATAGTCTATCGAAGGAACCATGTGTCCTAAATATCATTTTATGTTGACTTCCCCGTTGATATTTTATGGTAACTTCTTCATTCTGACAATCTTCTACCCTGTTCACAAGGATATAACATTTGTCTTTCTTAATAATCAACTGAACTTATAAAAGAGGGTACAAGTGAAACATGTGCAAGTGATTTCAAAGAAGAGATGATACACTGGTATAGCAGAGAAATGGTTGCTTAATCAGTACATGCTCTTACAAGATAGCTATGTGCCTTATCTTGTATGCATTCGTTTGTAACTATAGTATCGTGTGTCCTTAAGCTAAGGAAGTTTTGATGTGAGCTTCTGTAATCACATCCATTAGTTTGTGGAAAAGCTTGTCATTTTGTTAGAATTTCTTTTCTTTTATGATTTGCGGGTAGTCTCTCCTAGCTACTTCCTGTTTGTCTCTTCATTATGGATAGTATTGGAAATGACATAAATTGTAGTTTGTTTTGTTCTTTCTTTTAGATTTATCCGTATTGAAGTTTTATGGTATATATTATCATAATATATGTTACTAAAGGTATTTGTTTTGCTTGCTCTGAACTGGGCTTTAGTTAATTTACCTGTAATTGAATGTTCTTCTGCAGTGGTAGTAACGATCACACGACCAAGTTTTGGTGCAGAAATAGGCCTGGAGATACTAACCGTGAGAACTACAGTGTTGGCTATAATCAAGGTTGTACTTGCATCTGAACGGTCTATCTACCATTGGAATCTTGTTCTTGCAGATATGTATCCTAATTTTCTGTTCTTTTATCAATGCAGGTTACGGTGTTCAAAATTCTATGTTTCCTGGACGGACTATGAG
>JANAVB010031814.1:1249441-1264441 GCA_029216955.1 Iris pallida
TCATGGACGGAGACTGTCTCGAGTAGATCATGTATGATAAGTTGGATTGGAGAAAATGACTAGTCTTGTGCTCTTAATTTAAAAGTCACGATAACGTACACATGAGGATCAAATATAAAAGTGGGAATTTAATAATAATTCAAATGGCCTAATTTGACCCGACAGTTCTGCGATACAAATAGAGCACAAGGGAACAAGTTTGGGTGGGACATGATATATCAATCTGAAGATAAATTTGTCTACATCAAAAATTATAAAGAGCATTTCGAGGGGTTGACATCTCTGGCGCTCAAAAATCAAAGTTACGAATAATATATTTAATTCCTTCCGAATGTGCCCCTTCTTGCTGCAAAAGTGACAAGTCTTGAACTCCTTCGCCTGGCAAGGAACGGCTCTCTGCTGGATGTGCTCTCTTGAATGCCTGATCGGTCCTCCATGTTATCCTCCAGCTAGTGCGTCAGTGATAGCAGGGTACCTCTGAATCAATGGATCCTGGCTGATGGCCTCCTGGACTCTGTCTTCTTCTAACGTCTCCGCATACGAGTTTCTCGCCTGAGTGCGTCTGAACTCCGCATCATGCCCGTCTACAGTCACATTCCTTTGGTGAGTTGGTGCAGGCTGCGGTGCAGGTATCCTCTCTAGGATCGTCGTCATACTCTGCATCAAAGCTTCGGTCTGTTGCCACTGTGCTTGCATCATCATCTGAAAGAACTGGAACATCTCCTACTGAGCCATCTGGGGAGTTGAATTTTTGGATCATGTCTCTTGGAATGATGAATACTCATGTTGTGTTCATGAATCTCATGAACAGAGTCTTTTTATGAGTAATTGAATCAGTTTGTTGTCTTTTCTTTAGATAACAAAAATCTGATATACTCAAGGACTGAAGAAGAACATGAAGAGCATCTGAGAAATTTCTAGGAACTTTGAAGAAGTTTTTGGTAAGCTATCAAGACATGAATTTTCTTAGACAATGTGGTTTTTTTGCCATAATGTCACAAGAGAAGAAAATTTGATAGACTCTAGATAGATAGCCGCTGTGGAGAAGTCGTATATCTAAGTTCAATGGTTTCTTGGACTTGATGGGATACTACTGGAATCTGTGTAGGAATTCGCCAAGATTGCTGAGTCGATGATAAACCTGACTCGAAAGAATGAAGAGTTTGTCTGGACGCATTTAAGAAGCTGTAGAAGAAGCTTACCAATCCTTGCGCTACCCGCAGGATCCGGTGGTTTCACCATCTACAGAGATGTCTCAGGAAAAAGACTGGGTTGTATTCTTCAACAACATGGGAAAATAATTGTCTACATATCTAGGCAATTACGGACTCATGAGAAGAACTATCCCACACATAATTCGGAACTTGTTGTAAGTATCCTTGCTTTAAGGCTATGGAATTATTATGGAAAGGGAGTAAAATTATATACGGACTATAAAAGTCTGAAATATATTTCTACTCAGAAAGAGCGGAATATTGGGTAAACGAAGACGATTGAAGCTGATATCGATGGTTTGACCAAGAAGCGGCACCTAGACATCAGGAAGTTGGGCTGGAGAGCATACTGTCTGAAGATAGAAGGATGGAACTAGATGCTGATTCAGTGTCAATAAAGCTGCAAGTGAGCTCGAGTCTGAAGAACAAAGTCAAGAAGACGCAGTTTCAAGACAAGGCACTTGTAAACTTAGAGATCAAGTGTTGACAGAAACATTTGGGAGTTTCTTTATTGCCAACGATGGAGCTTTTGAAGAATGGTACGAGGTTGTATACCTTCTGGTGAACTAAGAAGCGCAGTATCCCACACACTCTAACCAGATGTATCGGGATGTGTGTACCATTAAATGGTGTTATGTAATGAAGAAGGACAAATTCCAAGAATGAGGTTAGGTATTCTGTCAACATGTGGAAATTAGCAAGATTCCTGCAGACGCTGGATATTTCGGAGTAGAAGTAGGAACACATAAATGGACCTTGTGTTAGGATTACTTTGTTCCTAAGGAGGGAAGATCACCAATTGGATTTTGTGTACTGACTGACCAAGTCAGTTCATTATGAAGTTGCTTTATTCACGAAAGAGTTGGCGGCAATGTGCAAGAGACACATCTACCGGATTCATGAAATTCCAACTGACAGACAATCAAAGAAGTCAATCTAGACGTTTGAAGACATGCTGAAGAATCTTGCCTCCTGGAATCTGGAGGATCTTGGAAAGATCAATTATCTTTGGTAGAGTTTTCTTACAATAAATACCCAGTTAGCATCAGTATAACATCATTGAAGTTTTGGATGTAGTTTTCGTACATAACTTGCATAGGACGATGTAGAAGAAAGAATACTGTTAGATCCAGAGAGAGTAACTGGCGCAGCAGAGGAAGTGAAGATGATCAGAGACAAGCTATGATAGACAGAAGCACTGGGCAGACAACAGTTGTCAACCACTGGAATTTGTAGAAGAAGGCAGTGTCAGAGAAACCAGTAACAAGCATAGTCAGAGGTGAGATGAAGATCAGGCAAAGTTGAATCATTATTCCTATTTCTTTCCATACTCATCTGTTTCATTTTCAAATTTGACATTATGCTTGTTAGCCTAGTTTTGCGAGCTATTCCTTTTTCAAGCTTGATCATGACATTATCTTATTGGAGGCCTCCATTAATATATTGTCTAATCAGAACCGGTACAATGATGGTCTGATCAACCTCATACACTTTGGTTCGCTTTATATTTTATTTTGTCCCTAAATTGTCTCATCCATGATTACCTTTAAAAATTCTTATTGTTTGAACCTGAATTGAACACCATACTCGTGTCTAATTGAATTGTGGGAATCCTGTCCTACCTGTCCTTAAATTTCGAGGACGAAATTTTCTAAGGAGGGAAGGTTGTGAAACCCGTATTTTTAGTTTACTTCTAATTTTTTTTATTTGCTAAATAAAATTTTGTTAGCAATAAATTTTTCTTTAGAATAATGTTAGATGTTAATAATATTTATTTAAGAGTAAATTATTTTCCAAATAGTTAAACTTGGATTTTTGGCATGTCAGCCCGGACTTGAACCCAAATTTGAACATAAAATATTTTTATAAATTGTACAAAAATTTTCTAAATAATATTTCCTTTAAAAATATTTTTAGTTGTCTAAAATTTTCCTAGCCCAAAGCCTTTAAATTTTATTGAAACCCATTGCTTTGGCCATTAGTTTCAATCCTGGCCCAAACTCATTATTTTTCTAAGTCCAATTGGACCTAACCCAAGCCAATTATAGGCTAACCTATAAATCTTGAGTGGGTTTCAAACCCATTCGTATGTCTCAACCCATTAAGTCTATACTTACTCTTGGTATTGAATGACATATATTAAGTGTCTGATGAAGAAAATATTCAATAGCCTTTTCATTCTTCTTTAGTGTTGGGTGCTGTGAGTGGCCTTTGTGAACCGAAGAAGTTTTCTTCTTCTTCCCCACCCGTCGACCCCCTCGCTTTCCATAACCGGCCGACCATCAAGCCATGGTGGCTCTCCATCTTCTTAAATGGTAACCTTCACTACCTATTTCCTATAAAAGGGGCTTTTCCCCATCATTTTTCTACACCATCACCATCTTCTTCATCCTCTTTCCAAATCAACTATTTTCCGGCGATCCCCTTCTCGATCCTCCCCGGCGAACCACTGGCCGAGTTTTCCCGAGGCCGACGCCCTTTCCAGCGCGACCGAGCCGCTTCCCGGCGCTCCCGTCGACCCGCGCGGCCCCGCGTCACCGCCGCCCGCGCCCGACCGGCGACCGCCGCCGTCCACCGCCGGCACCCCGCGTGGCCTTCGTCCGTCGACCCTTTGCTCGCCCCTGTCCATGTCCAGCACTGTCCGTTTTGCCGTTCGGTTCCGCGACCCAAATTCGGGATTTCCTTCGATTTCGGTTTTGGGTATAATTTCTGGAACTCTATTTTCCTTTCTGTCGATGATGAATTCTCTGGTCCCCGAATCCAGCTGGATTTCGGTTTTTTTTTCGGCAACGTAAATTTTACATTGCAATTTCTGTTCTTTCCGAAATTTTCGGAAAGTCGGGTTTCCGAGAACCTTTTCGAAAGGAACTCTGGAGAATGATTATTTTCTGGGTTTTCCTATTCGTAGGCTAATTCTCGAAATTTCCGAAGGAAATACGGGAAATTTTTGTATTGGATTTTTGGTGAAATTATGTTACTTTTATGTTCTGTTGATAGCTATTGTTCTCTTTAGCTATATGAATGTTCTGTTAGTATTTGGATTTCTTTGGTGAAAGTTGAAAATTGGTTATTCTTTTGGGTCATACGGATATGTTGGATTTTGGGTTCTATTGCTGGATTGGGTTCTGTATAGTTTGTTGAGATGGGTTTTGGAAAAAATATAATATTTTGAGGGATAAAAATATAAATTGGAGTTTTGGGATTATTTTTGCAGGTATCGGAGCAAATTCCCAGTTTTTGGGTTGACCAAAAACAGAGGGAATGCTGCCGAAATTTTCGGAAAATTATTTAATGATTTTTAAAATGATTTTTGGTAAAATATTATTTTAATAATATTGGGCGACGACCTTAACGGTCACTGGGCCCCAACGAAATGCAAACGCACCGGTTCGACCGGACGTTGAGGCAGAGTAGTTGAAAATAAAGTTTGGACCAGAGTCTGAGACTTATAATTTTCTTTAAATATTATTTTGGAATTTATTGGTTTTTGATTGTAGATAATCTCGGGACTAACCTGTTTTCTCTTATTTAATTTGTAATTAAATTTGTAAGAGCATAAGCCCAGTTTCTATTAAGTGGTATGTAATATTATAATGTAGCGTTTTTATTTTATTTTCTGGGATTGTGGTACGCATAGGAACAATTAAAATATTCTTATTATTAATTTAATTAAATAGCTCATGATTTCCTCATCTTTAAGTAAAAGAAAATATATTTTATATATAATTGTAGAACGTCAAAGTTTTCCAATAAAATAGATAAGAATACCGAGCTTTTATAAATGATTTGATAAATACAAGTTTTCTTGAAAAACCAATATAAACTGAATCTCTAAATTTTAACCCACTAGTAAACGTCGTGATGTTGTTGACTAAAATTGACTAGGAAAGACAAATAGAGATTGTAACTAGATAACTCTAAGTTTGGCTCTGAGACAAAGTTTTCCCGGAATGTAGGAATTCAAGGAAGAGCGTGACCTTTCGAATACCGAAGTACCAACCTTGTTCAATCGGAAGTTTAAGGCAAGTACATTTTATGTAGATTTTACAATTATTTTCACAATTGTTTCATTGCAAGTTTAAACCACAATTATACACGAACTCCTACGGGAGAAATGATTGTACTGTTGGGGACTGGGGGAATAGTGTACTGGATATGACCAAATCCAAACTTAGGATAATGAATGTGTTAGCTTACCCCTCTCTCACACGGGGATAAGCCATACCGTATCGCTAGGATACAAATGTACCCAAACCGGTCATATTCTTTACCTATTCATATCACTGTACTGTACTATTTCAAAATTGTTCATTTTCAAATTGTTTAAAAATGCATGTTATAAATTGTCATTTTAATTGTTAAAATTTGCATGAACTGTACTTTGCTCACTCCTGACTGGAGACCAACATTTTAGGTTACTCTGAGGTTGATCATTCTAGAGTATCTGGTGGCACAGAGCTAATGTTCAACAATCTTGTTCGGTACCCGGCGGTACTACCTGACGACGATGGATCGGCGTCTCCTTAGATGCTGTTGGTGTTAGCTAGTCTTATTTCAGTTTTTTTGGATCTTTTAAACTTTTGTACTGGACAAGTTTATTATCGAATAAATGTTGTGGTAAATTTTAGTTTAAATGTTGTTGGTTGACCTGCATATGGATTACAGCTTACTGCCGCCGTCTCATCAACGGTGCAGGCTGGGCATGATCCGATTCGACCCAAGTATTTGGGGACCGGGTCGTGACAGTTTGAGAGAGAGAGAGAGAGAGAGAGAGAGGAGTGATAGTGATGGTGATAGTGATGGGAGTATGTTTTAAATATAGGGTGATAGTGATGTTTGGTGTTTAGTGTTTTGTAGAATTACTTTATTGGTGTTGTGTGTGTAGGGGCATGATGAAGGGGTGTTGTCATGGTGTTTGGTGTTGGGTCTACTTGAGTCGGGTCGGGTCGCAATTGGATCTAATTGGGTCCCGGTAATTAAAATAACTTAAATTGGTCAATTATATTCACTGATAAATAAATAGCTCACGGGGACTCAATTGGATGGGACACAAGTGGCGTGTGTGTAGTAGGCTCAGAATTGTCCGTGTCCATAACTTGGGTCGACCAGTTTGGGTCAAACTGGCGTCTCCAATACAAGTTGGAATTAAATGTGACTCGGTGGGGTAATTCGAGATTGGGTCAATTGTCCGAAAAATTGTACGATAAAAATGAAGCACAAAAGAGTGTGTCTGAGTGGGACACGAAGGTCATGGACGGAGACTGTCTCGAGTAGATCATGTATGATAAGTTGGATTGGAGAAAATGACTAGTCTTGTGCTCTTAATTTAAAAGTCACGATAACGTACACATGAGGATCAAATATAAAAGTGGGAATTTAATAATAATTCAAATGGCCTAATTTGACCCGACAGTTCTGCGATACAAATAGAGCACAAGGGAACAAGTTTGGGTGGGACATGATATATCAATCTGAAGATAAATTTGTCTACATCAAAAATTATAAAGAGCATTTCGAGGGGTTGACATCTCTGGCGCTCAAAAATCAAAGTTACGAATAATATATTTAATTCCTTCCGAATGTGCCCCTTCTTGCTGCAAAAGTGACAAGTCTTGAACTCCTTCGCCTGGCAAGGAACGGCTCTCTGCTGGATGTGCTCTCTTGAATGCCTGATCGGTCCTCCATGTTATCCTTCAGCTAGTGCGTCAGTGGTAGCAGGGTACCTCTGAATCAATGGATCCTGGCTGATGGCCTCCTGGACTCTGTCTTCTTCTAACGTCTCCGCATACGAGTTTCTCGCCTGAGTGCGTCTGAACTCCGCATCATGCCCGTCTACAGTCACATTCCTTTGGTGAGTTGGTGCAGGCTGCGGTACAGGTATCCTCTCTAGGATCGTCGTCATACTCTGCATCAAAGCTTCGGTCTGTTGCCACTGTGCTTGCATCATCATCTGAAAGAACTGGAACATCTCCTACTGAGCCATCTGGGGAGCAAGTAGCACGCACGGCATCTGAGGGAGAAAAGAAGGATGGGGAGGCAAAGGAATCTCCTGCTGGATCGGTGTTGGTGAAGTCTGACCCTCCTGGTGAGTTGGTGCAGGCTGCGGTACAGGTTCCACGTGAATCGGTGGAGTCGACGGGAAGGTTGTAACATGTCCCAGAATTTGGTCTGCTGATGGAGCTAGAATCCTGTCGTCACTGGGCTCGGTGTCGGATGCTAAGGCAACGCCATAAGTCGTGCGTCCACTACGCAAATTCATCTCTCTGAAATAGATAGAATTCTATTACAAAAGGGACAAAAGGAAGCAAGATACAAGGAAATCAATAATTGAATACGAGTTGAGGTTCAAAGGCGATAATCACAAGTGGATGAGATCCTAATACTGCTAATCCTAATCGCAGGCTCGAGTCGGCACAGTAACGTAATCGAAACGATAAACGAGACCTGCATGGGCCGCCACTTAAACCATGTCACGCCCCGCTCCCAAAACATATGGAATTAGGACATAACCTGGCCAGCTGATACGACCTAGAGTGAGCTATCCAATTTAATGGACTCACTTAAGCGTACTACGCTGTAAAAATAACTATACTACACAGGCAAGTGGTAACATCTAGATCTCATCCACAGGAACAAAGAAAGTAATACTGAAATATAAAATTAGAAATAACATGGAGTCTGAAATAAATACAACTGAATAGTCTGGTGGGTACAAGCCCACGGAGTACAACACTGAATGAAAATACTGAAAGTAGAAAGATAACTAGTCATGAGCATTGACTAACTAGATAATGATGCTCATAACCTAAACAACATCATACCCTGTGTCAAGGAAACTCCTCAGGAAGCACCTCGTCGTCTTCTGCAGCAAGTCCTGTCTCAAGTCCGCTTCGCACCCAGTCAACTGCAAGTGCTCATCTAAATCTGAAAAACAACCAGGTCCTCAGGAAAAATAGCAAGATACAGGGGAAACATGCCATAAAGTAAATATTGAATAACTGAAAAGGGTGGACTAACCAGCTAAGTGAATACACTTTGAAGACAACCCTAGTACGTATGGGTAGGTAATAAGGCTTTGGCGTCGAAGCACGGGCCGACGTCGGATCACGAGCCGAGGTCCCACTCATCCGGGCAACACGGAGCCTACAAGGGCCCTTACTGAATGTTGGTTGTCCCATACGCCTATTAATTGTCTTCCCCAGCCCCTCGGAAATGTACAAGTCGTATCTACCACTTGAACATTCCGACTCTAAATGCAAGGTCCCATTAACTAGACACAACCTAACCATTCTATGTACCAGGACACGAACCCTTGCATCGATGATCAGTCGAATGCGCAAGCCCGTGCCATGGTATGAACTCACTCAGTGCCGTATCGTAACACATGTCAGGGTCATGGGAATCATGATTATGATTCCACGACTTAAGGAAGGTCACATAAGACTAAGTCAAGTATATGAAGCTCGATGACAATGCCGTTATCGACTGTATCCGAGGTATCACTCGGACACACAACTACGTCCACTCTACCAAGTGCACAATATAAGTATGAATGAATAAACCAGTAATACAAAGCAAGGTATACTTGCCTGAAACTCCGGGAGGCGCAAGCGAAGATCCAAGCTCCTCAATCAAGATCGTATCGTCTGGTGTACCTACAAATACAACAACCACGATTTACGATACGTTAAACAAACATTCATGATTTATATTTATTCACACACAAAGTAGAGGGTACGTATATACGTACTTACGTATATATATATACGTACATGAAAACATATATGTATACTAAGTTATCTATTTGCAAGGGAACACACAAGTTTTACATATAAAAAAAATATATACATAAGTATATACATACGAGGACATATATATACATGAATATATACAAGAATATTTATAAAGAGATTATATCTAATAGTTTTACATGTAAGAAAATATGTTGGTGTTTTATTCTATGAGTTGTGTGTTCACAACATTCTATTGTTAAAAGATAGTCCCACATCGGAAAATCACACCAATATGTATCTCTATATATTACTTATGAAGGAATAGAGAGATGCACATGGGTTGAGGCCCAATGGAGGGTGCCATGTGGGGGGATTTTACATAGAGGTGAGAATAAGAAACCAACTTTTGGCCAAATGTAAATAGATTTAAATCTATTGGAGCTAAGCCCCGAAGGGGCTTAGCGACTCGGACTCGGACTCGGACTCGGACTCGGGCTCGGGCTCGGGCTTGGGCTTGGGCTTGGGCTTGGGCTTGGGCTAATGGGCTTTTGAGGCTTAATGTGGCTTTTTGATGGCACTTTGCACTTAGCACGACAGCTCGTCGTAAGGCGCATTGTGCGCTTTAGTTGCGCTCGTGCGCGAGCCTCTGCACGGCCCTGCATGGCGAGCGGGGCGTACGGAGCGTACGGAGCGTACGGGACGTACGGGTCGAGCGGGTCGAGCGGGTCGAACGGGTCGAGTGGGCCGTTCAAGTTATGTAACGTCCGCTGGTCTTGTGGGCTCAGATCCGAAAATGGCTCAGATCCAGAAAATCCGGATCTGGCATTAAACCAGGGCGTGCGTTCAAAATTTGAAAAGCCCATCTCGTGCCTATAATATCAGAAGCATCTCCTCTCTCCAAGGTTACAGAAAATACTCAGAAAATTTCCAGAGGGAGAGAAGTGCTGCTGCTATTCCGAGGAGTCGACATTTTTGGCCAGCGTTCTAAAAGTTCTCTTCGAACTTGCTGGTTCCTGGAGGCTTGTCCGTAAGGCGGATATAGCTTTGAGCGCCGGTGATCTTTCACCCCAGCAGGCTTTCTTCTTCCTCCGTTGCCTTCGAGAATACTGTGGCTTCTCTTTAGAAGTTATACGGTTCAGTTGCCTTCGAGAAATATTACGAAATCTTTTTAGATTCTCGTAATACAACATCACCTTCTTTAGGGTGTTGTTGATGGAAACATTGTCTTTACAATAGTTTCTGTAATCGTATTTTTTCCATCGATTGTTCGCCAAGGGAATAACAATCTCAAAGCTATATCGAAAAGATGGATAACTCACGTGCATCGCTCGTCAATACCGACTTTAACAAGTTAGAGAAATTCGACGGCGAACATTTCCAAATCTGGAAACAAAAAGTAACTTTAAACATTCAACTCGTGAAAGTTGACCACGTGCTGAATGAGGAAGAACCGCTCGTTCCAACAACCGGAACCGCAGAAGTTATTGCCGCTGCTAAGTCCAAGCAGGCAAAATGGATTAGAGAAAACAGTATCTGTAAACTGTTGATTCTCAATAGCATGGAAGACTCTCTGGCAGAGTCTTATTCCAAGAAGAATTCTGCCAAAGAGATTTGGGACTCCTTGGGGAAATTGTACGAAGATGACGAGAATCGGTCCAAGATCTTCTTGGTTGAAAGATACCACAAATGGACCTTCGAAGATGAGAAGGCTATGCTGCCCCAAGTAAAGGAGTTTCTGAAGCTGCGCCAAAAGTTGGATGACGAGAAGATGCCTCTTGTCGACAAGTTTGTCGTTGGAGGAATCGTCTCTAAACTTCCTGCGGGTTGGAGCAACTTCTATGCAAGGATGCACCGCAAGAAGCTGGACATATGTATGGAAGATCTCCTGCAAGAGATCCATGTTGAGGACGAGATGCGCTCTCAACAGAAGATGGATTCTCTGTCCAAACAACTGGCGAAAGCAAATCTGGTCCAAACCAGAGAGTACAAGGGGAAGCAGGCGGCTTCTCCCCATAAGAAGAAGAAGGACTTCACTAATCTGAAAGTGAAGAGTCCTTCGTTCAAGAATCAGAAGTCCAAGTCCCATGTGACTTGTTACAAATGTGGCAAGAAGGGCCACTACAAAAGTGACTGCAAGGAACCAGAAAAAGGTGAGCCTAGTAAGGTTTCTTTGGTTACTAATCTGGTTGCAATGATAGCACAGGTTACAAATGTGGGGGTTGACTCGGACTGGTGGATAGACACTGGTGCGACATGTCATGTCTGCTCAGACAAGGAATGGTTCGACTCATATGAGACAACTTCCGAGAAAGTCATAATGGCAAACCAGGCACAAGCTGAAGTACTGGGGATCGGGACGGTGGAGCTAAAACTCACATCGGGGAATACTCTGACGCTTCAAGGAGTGAAGCATGTTCCTGCAATTGCTAAGAACCTGATCTCTGGGAGCCTGCTTTGTAACGCAGGCTTGAGGATGGACATCAATGCTGGCCAGATGGTGATGTCCAAGAAGGGTACATTCTTCGGAAAAGCTTTCCAGACTGAAGGAATGTACAAAATTCAGCTTGTTGTAACCCAGCAAAATGATATTAATGCTATTTCTACTTTGAACTATTCTTTTGAGTTGTGGCATAATAGGCTAGGACATGTTCATTGTAAAAGAATTAACAAAATATCTAGCCTAGGACTTATCTCCAAGTGTGGGGGTAAGGTAGAGAAATGTGAAGTGTGTGCTCAGACGAAGATCACAAGGAAACCCTTTCACAGGGTCCATCGAAGCACAGATCTTCTGGAGTTGGTTCACTCAGATATCTGTGATTTCAAGCAATTTTCTACAAAAGTCGGGATGAAGTATTTTATTACTTTCATCGACGACTTCTCAAAGTATGCTTTTGTCTACCTGCTCAAGTCTAAAGACGAAGCATTCGAGAAGTTCAAGGAGTTCAGGGCCGAGGCTGAACGGCAAACTGGACAACAACTCAAAAGGTTAAGGAGTGATCGAGGCGGGGAGTATCGGTCTCATGATTTCTCATCATTCTGTAAAGAACATGGAATCATAAATGAGACGACAGCTCCGTACCCTCCTCAATCCAACGGAGTAGCAGAAAGGAAGAACAGAACGTTGACAGAGATGATGAACTCTATGCTGTTGACTGCGGGTCTTACAAAGAGCTTCTGGGGAGAAGCTGCATTAACGGCTACTTTCATTCTCAATAGAGTACCGTATGCAACTTCGGACATAACCCCTCATGAACTCTGGTTCAAAGTCAGACCTAACTTGAATGTCATTCGAGTGTGGGGGTGTCTGGCTTATGTGAAGCTCCCAGATCTGAAGATTCAAAAGCTGGGGACTAGGACCACTAAGGCTATCTTCTTGGGTTATGCCGAGAAGAGTGATGCTCGGAGATTCCTTGATATAGAATCAAATCATATCATTGAATCTCGCGATGCTGAATATTTTGAAGACAAGTTTGCAAGGCACAAAAATATTGTTCTCGCGGATCTTCCGGAGAATGATGAGAGTGCAAAGCAGACAGAAGTCCTTAAAGAACCAGTAGTCCAAGAAGAAGCTATTGTCGAAGAGACACCAGTTGAACCAGAACTCGCTGAGCCGTCAACTAAGCGAGTAAGGAGGCCGAAAGACTTCGGAGATGACTTCGTCACCTATCATGTGGAAGCAGATCCGCTTACCTATGATGAAGCGATGAAGACCAGAGATGTTGTATTCTAGAAGGAGGCGATAGACAATGAGATTGACTCAATCACCTCCAATAATACATGGGTGCTAGTTGACCTGCCAGAAGGAGCAAGACCCATCGGATGCAAATGGATCTTCAAGAAGAAGATGAAAGCAGATGGAACCATCGACAAATTCAAGGCCAGGCTAGTGGCCAAAGGGTTTGCTCAGAAACAGGGGATCGACTATTTTGATACTTATGCTCCAGTAGCTCGGATGACAACCATCAGATTGTTAATTGCTCTAGCAGCAATACACAAACTAGTGATACATCAGATGGATGTGAAAACGGCATTCCTTAATGGCGAACTAACCGAAGAGATCTACATGCAACAACCAGAAGGATTTGTCGTCAGAGGTCTGGAAGACAAAGTCTGTAAGTTGATGAAGTCTCTATATGGTTTGAAGCAAGCTCCCAAAATGTGGCATGAGAAGTTTGACAAAGTGATAAGGTCAAATGGCTACAAGGTCAGTAAAACAGACAAGTGTGTCTATACTAAGTTTGCTGACGGAAGAGGAGTTATCGTTTGTCTATACGTTGACGACATGCTAATCCTAGGTACGGATTTAAGCTGTGTCACAGAGACAAAGAAATTTCTCTCGACCAAGTTCAGTATGAAGGACTTGGGGGATGCCGATGTTATCTTGGGGCTCAAGATCATCCGGACAGGCACGGGAATAGCACTGTCACAATCTCATTACATTGAGAAAATGCTCACTCGATACGGGTATCAAGATCTTCCTTTAATTGATACACCGTACCGGAGTGATCAGAAACTGGAGCCAAATTCGAGAGAAAGCGTCAAGCAGTTAGAGTACGCCAGCATCATCGGAAGCTTGATGTACGCTACTACTGCCACAAGGCCTGACATAGCTTTTGCGGTGGAAATGCTGAGTCGGTTCACTAGCAACCCAGGCGTTGAACACTGGAATGCTGTGAAGCGTGTTATGAGATATCTAAAAAAGACTCAGACATTTGCACTATACTACAGCGGAGATCCGTCAGTAGTGGAAGGCTTCAGTGATGCTAGCTGGTGTTCAGAGGTGGAAAGCGAGTATTCTACAGGTGGATTCATATTCGCTTTGGGCGGAGCTGCTATATCGTGGAAATCGAAGAAGCAGACAATGTTATCTCGCTCCTCCATGGAATCTAAATTCTTTGCATTGGATGCTGCTGCAGATAAAGCAGAGTGGCTTCGGGAGCTCATGTATGATCTTCCAGTGGTTGGAGTTCAGATACCGGCAATCCCGATATACTGTGACAACCAGGCGGCAGCAGCAGTAGCATCAAATGAACTCTTTAACGGGAAGAAGAGGACTGTACGGTTAAAGCACAGAGCAGTGAACGATCTCTTCAAACGAGGCATCATTGCAGTGATCGATGTTCGGAGTCAGGAGAACCTGGCGGATCCGTTCACGAAAGGCCTCAAACGACAGCTGGTCGAGGACACAGCAAGGAAGATGGGTTTGAGGGCATTCTAATATTGTGTCATTATAATCCTATCAATAAATTTTATGTTATTGGTTCAAAGAGAAATCTACCAGATATCTAATTTTTTGATTCAAGGGAGGACTATTGACTGGAAAAATATTAGTTAACAGTGGGTACTTGTTCTGCGGAACATGGAAGGGTTTCGGACCCAGAACCACTGTTGTCTACTATGAATTTTCTAGGGAAAATTGATCCTGTGGGAAGGATGGCATAATGCCTTAATGAGTTCTCAAACTGAGTGAAGGTCTGTTATGCTTTACAGGAAGCATGGTAGCACAGCACTACAAGGAGTGTGACTCCATGCTATGTGTGGCGGTGACTCCACCATGAGGTTCTCGAAGGAGATAAATCCTCGGCTATGTTAGCCAAGTCACAGCGGCGTAGCACCGCAAATAGGCAGTTGGCCTAATGCTGTATATTGAATTAAAGAGGGATGTAGTCAGCACTACAAAGAGGAGGTGTTCCTCATGTTACGGGTGGCACGACACCACAATGAGGTAAACCCGGCTAGGAATAAAGCCTCGGCCTTGCAAGCCATGTCGTAGCGGCGTAACACCGCACAGAAGCGTAAGGCTTCATGCTGGGTAGTTTGGCACTACAAAGGGGCTAGACCTCATGCTACGGGTAGTATGACACTACGATGAGGTTCCCGGTGATTCGGGGTAAGGTCCTCGGCTTAAGGCCATGTCATAGCGGCGTAGCACCGCAAAGGAAGCGTTGGACGTTTCATGCCATGTCTCTTTAATAAAGAACTCACCTATAGTGTATGGACAAAGAGATATCAGGCCGTCTCTTGAGGGTAAATTTGTAGACGCCCAAAATATA
>JANAVB010031814.1:1266941-1315890 GCA_029216955.1 Iris pallida
AGTCGGGTCGGGTCGCAATTGGATCTAATTGGGTCCCGGTAATTAAAATAACTTAAATTGGTCAATTATAATCACTGATAAATAAATAGCACACTGGGACTCAATTGGATGGGACACAAGTGGCGTGTGTGTAGTAGGCTCAGAATTGTCCGTGCCCATAACTTGGGTCGACCAGTTTGGGTCAAACTGGCGTCTCTAATACAAGTTGGAATTAAATGTGACTCGGTGGGGTAATTCGAGATTAGGTCAATTGTCCAGAAAATTATGCGATAAAAATAAAGCATAAGAGAGTATGTCTGAGTGGGACACGAAGGTCATGGGCGGAGACTGTCTCGAGTAGATCATGTATGACAAGTTGGATTGGAGAAAATGACTAGTCTTGTGCTCTTAATTTAAAAGTCACGGTAACGTACACATGAGGATCAAATATAAAAGTGGGAATTTAATAATAATTCAAATGGCCTAATTTGACCCGACAGTTCTGCGATACAAATAGAGCACAAGGGAACAAGTTTGGGTGGGACATGATATATCAATCTGAAGATAAATTTGTCTACATAAAAAATTATAAAGAGCGTTTCGAGGGGTTGACATCTCTGGCGCTCAAAAATCAAAGTTACGAATAATATATTTAATTATCAAAACTAATTATAATAAAAATATTTATCGAAAATAAATCATTTAAAAATTTAAAATAATCCTAAAAATCCAGAGGGCTTACACGTTGGGTCATACTGAGAAACTTTGGGCTAGACTTAACCTTTATAGGTCTACTTAGCCAATAGCCAAAACAGCCCAACAAGCCATAGCCCATAAAAGAACCTTCTGTCCATAGGAGACAGAGTTCGGGCCGAACTTTGCCTCTACACAGAGTTCGGGCCGAACTCTGTCCCCTAAATTACAGGAAGCTGATTTTTAGGGTTTAATGACTGCTAGTTGTCCAACGGCCAAAAAAGTTGAATTCTGGACACAGAATTCTGGCCGAATTCTGCCTACCCAGAACCTTATAAATAGGCCTTGAATTCTCTCATTCAAACCATCCAATCTTCTCTTTTTTTCCTCTTACATAGCCTATATATTAAAGAGCTCTACCTTCCCATCCAACTTAGCTTTCAAACTTCGCAACCGTCCAAATTGCTCAGCACGATTCAGCTAGAAGTTTGAAGTGCAAGAAGTTGTAAGTCACTTGAAAAAGTCCAAGTTTTGCCATAACGATCATTGAAAGAAGTTTGGCGTGCTCTTCTGTGAAAATGCACGTGGTTGTAATCCTATTTCACAAATAGTGGATTTCAATCCTGAGGTAGAGTTCTCAGGCCTGGACTAGTCCTCCACGAGGAAAACCAGGTTAAAAATCTTGCTGTGTTTGTGCTTGCTCTTTGACTACTCTATTTTCGCATTTATATTACTATGATTATTTTGTTGGTGAAAAGAGTTTAAGTTTTAATTGATCATTTTTGTTATAAACTCTAGTCACCCCCCTCTAGAGTTGCCTATCTGTACTTCAATTGGTATCAAAGCTCTGTTCTTTTTTCAAGGACTAACATCCTAGAGCTGATCCATGGCAACCACACAACCTATGTTTTTCAACCATGGTGAAGGACAGTCCACTCATAGGACACCTTTATTTGATGGAACCAACTACACCTATTGAAAAACTAGGATGAGTTTCTATCTCAAGTCTCTAGACTTCGACCTGTGGACCATTGTTACCGATGATTACAAAAAGCCCGCCAGGATAGTTGTCAATGGAGATCTCATCGAAAAATCCAATAAAAATATTCTGACAAGGAAAAGAAACAGGCAAGTCTATATGCTAGAGCTTTTAATGCTCTCTTTTGTGCAATAGACAGGAATGAATTTAACAAGGTCTCGACATGCACCACCTCGCACGAAGTATGGAAGCTTCTAGAAGTGACGCATGAAGGAACCACCCAAGTCAAGGAATCGAAAATCAGTCGTCTCACTCAAGAATACGAGACATTCAAGATGAAGCCTAATGAGACGATCACCCAAATGTTTACAAGGTTCCTTGACCTCATCAACCCTCTGTCATCACTTGGCAAACAATATACAAATCATGAGAAGGTCCGCGAGTTACTTAGGGGGCTACCGAAGATTTGGAACCCTAAGGTAACAGCTATCATAGAAGGCAATGATCTCACCACAATATTTATGGAAACTTTGATGGAAAAGCTGATGACCTACGAGCTCGACCTCAAAGACTTCGACGAACCTGCTCCAAAGGCAAAAAAATTGCCCTAAAAGCTCATCGTCGAAGGGCTGATCCTGAAAAGACTGACGACGACAAATCTGAAGGTGATGATCAAGCTCTTCTAGTCCCCAACTTCAAGAAGTTCCTTCGTTTCAATCGAAGAAAGAAGGAACAACAACAAGACGACGAGGAAGAACCAACGTGCTACGGCTGCAAAATGACTGGACACGTTCGAAAGGACTGTCCCTTCGCAAAGAAAAGCAGCAGATATGAGAAGACCTACAAGAAGCCTTCTTCAAGAAAATATGCCAACACTAGTATTTGGCACGAAAGTGAAGCAAGTGACTCCGAAGAAGAAAATGACTCTCCTCAAGACACCGCCAATATATGCCTAATGGCAACATCCGAGGAGGTATCCAACGAAACTCTCGATGACTTTACCTTTGATGAACTTGGCGATGCTTTTAATGATTTACTAAATGACCACAAAAGAGTCATTAGTAAATATAAGCATGCCAAGGAGAAAATCAAAGGATATGAAATAGAGATTCAAAATCTTTCTTCCTTACTTGATAATGTTAGAGACACTCCACCCACGGAAGTCAATGATGAGGTGTCCAAGCTTAAGTTAAGCTTACATGATGCCGAAGCACTTATTGAAAAGCAAAACGTGAGATCTCAGCACTCAACAATGATCTTGCTGAAGAAAAGAACAAACACAAGATCTCTACTGCTAAGATTGATGGTTTAAATGCTAAGTGTAATGAACTACATGCTGCCTCTAAGAAATTAGAGATTCGATTGGAAAAACAGGTTGCTCAACCTCAAACCCAATACACAGTCACAAAACACACACAAAACACAAAAAACAAGACCACTCATAATGGTAAAACACAAAAACATGCTTATATGTACACATACTCCCATGCAGCACGTAAACCACATACACATAGACATCATAACCATTATCCTATTGCTACACATGGTCACTATCCTACTAACCACCACCATGCTGCACATAGACATAACTATCATCCTGCTACCACATATGGTCACTATCCTGCTGTTCCACACAACTATCACCATACTGCATATAGACATCACTATCAACCTGCTCCAAACACAAATAGACATGCTACTTGCACATACTGTTGATTACACGGACATATCTCACTACAATGTAGAATTAGGAAATTAGTATATATTAATCTATATGCATGGGTGCCAAAGACTAACATTTTACGACTCACAAGAACTTGGGTACCAAATGTCACATCTACTCTTGATGTAGGTGGACCTTCCTTCCTCAACTAAAAGCAAGTGGATTCTCGATAGTGGATGCTCGCAACATATGACGGGAGACGCAAATCTTTTCGCATCACTATCGATGAAGAAGGAAGGGTATGTATCCTTCGGTAACAACTTAAAGGGGTACATCATAGGTAATGGTACTATTGGTCATCCTCCTTCTCCTGTAATAAAGGATGTTTGCCTAGTGACCGAGTTAAAGCATAACCTGCTCAGCATAAGTCACCTTGCTGATCATGGATATGATATTAACTTTGGACAAAATAAATGCTATATTTATGATAGGTCAACGGAAGACATTGCTTTTGAAGGGATAAGAGAGAATAACATTTATATTTTCTATCTATCTAGAAATACTAACAGTGCAGGAAGATGCCTCTACGCCCACAAGGATGAGAGACTGTTGTGGCACCAGCGTCTTGGTCATGACAGTATGGATACTATATCCAGGCTATCGACAAAGAAGCTAGTAAGAGGTCTGTCCGACATCATATTCAAGAAGGATACGGTATGTGCCGAATGTGAACTAAATAAGGCAACAAAATCTTCCTTTCATTCCATAAACGCTATAAGTACTGCTAGACCATTGCAATTACTGTACATGGACTTATTTGGTCCGAGTAGAGTAGCCAGTCTTGGTGGAAAACTCTATGCCTTTGTTATAGTAGATGATTTTTCTAGATTCACTTGGGTTTTTTTTCTTTCAAACAAAAGCGATGCGATTTCTGTTTTCAAAATTTTTGCTAAAAAAGTTCAAAACGAAAAAGGCTACATGATTACTCGAATCCGAAGTGATCATGGAGGTGAATTCAAAAATTCCGATTTTGAAAAGTTTTGTGATTTAAATGGTTTTGATCATGAGTTTTCTTGTCCTAGAACTCCTTAACAAAATGGTGTTGTGGAGCGGAAGAATATGACTCTTGGTGATATGGCTAGAGTCATGTTGAATAAATTTTTACTTCCGAAATATTTTTGGACAGAAGCTGTCAGTACAGCTTGCCATATTTTTAATAGGGTGCTTATTCGACCTATTTCGAAGAAAACATCCTATGAACTTTGGTTTGGTAGGACCCCCAATTTATCTTATTTTAGAGTGTTCGGTTGTCGCTGCTTTATCCTCAATACCAAAGATAACTTAGGCAAATTTGATGCCAAAGCTGACGATGGTATTTTTCTTGGCTATGCCGCCAAGAGTAAGGGATATCGAGTGTTCAACAAACGCTCCATGATAGTAGAAGAATCTACTAATGTTACTTTTGATGAGGAAAATAGTACAGCTACCATCCCCAACGATGATGATGAACCATCAACTTCTACGCCTATGACTACCCATCCTGAAGCCAACTCTCTGGATGACCTACCGAAGAAATTCGTGTTCAAACCGTCACACCCAGAAAACTTGGTAATAGGTGAGGTATCTCGCGGAGTAAGTACTCATTCATCCTTAAGAGATTCTATTGCTAGCACAGCTTTTATTTCTCAAATTGAGCCTAAAAATGTTTTAAAGGCCTTTAATGATGAATTTTGGATTTCCGCCATGCAAGAAGAACTCAACCAATTCGAAAGGAGCCAGGTCTGGGAACTTGTTCCTAGGCCAGCTAATCATTCGATTATTGGTACTAAATGAGTTTTTTGCAACAAAGTAAATGAAGATGGATCAATTACACGCGACAAAGATCGTCTAGAAGCTCAAGGATACAACCAAGAGGAAGGTATCGACTACGATGAGACGTATGCTCCTGTTGCAAGACTGGAATCCATTCGGATGCTTTGTGCCTTTGCAAACTTTCAAAATTTTAAACTTTTCCAAATGGATGTCAAAAGTGCCTTTTTGAATGGTTTTATTAAGGAGAAAGTTTTTGTAAAACAACCCCTGGTTTTAAAAATCATAAATTTTTCGATCATGTTTTCAAACTCAATAAAGCACTTTATGGCCTCAAACAAGCCCCTAGAGCTTGGTATGAACGCCTAAGTACTTTTTTATTAGATAAAGGTTTTTCAAAAGGAAAAATTGACACTACACTCAAATCTTTCAAAGACACTATTCTTTTAGTACAAATTTTATGTTGATGATATCATATTCGGTTCTACTAATGAAACTCTGTCAAGAGTTTGCTAAGTGTATGTAGAACGAATTTGAGATGAGCATGATGGGGGAGCTCAATTACTTCCTTGGACTGCAAGTCAAACAAACATCGCATGGAACTTTCATCTGTTAGTCAAAGTATACAAAGGATATGCTGAAGAAGTTTGACCTTGATAACGTTAAACCAATTGGCACTCCAATGGCTACTACAACCAAACTAGAACAAGATGAAAGCGGCAAACCTATGGATCAACGTAAGTATCGAGGTATGATAGGCAGTCTACTTTATTTAACTGCTAGTCGCCCTGATATCATGTTTAGTGTTTGCCTGTGTGCTCGCTATCAAGCTAGTCCTAAGGAATCACACATGTCCGCCGTTAAGCGTATCTTTCGATACCTTAAGGGTACTGTTACAGTGGGCTTATGGTATCCCAAATCCACATCCTTTGACCTTGTTGGTTATTCGGATGCTGATTTTGCAGGATGTAAAGTTGACCGTAAAAGTAATAGCGGTACGTGTCATTTATTAGGCAAGGCTCTAGTCTCTTGGTTTAGCAAGAAGCAGAATTATGTCGCACTATCCACAACAGAAGCTGAATATATCGTAGCTGGTCATTGTTGTGCACAAATTCTGTGGATGAAGCAAACCCTTGCAGACTACAACCTATCTTTTATGCACATTCATATATTATGTGATAACACTAGTGCTATCAACCTTACTAAGAACCATATATATCACTCACGCACGAAACACATTGAAATTCGTCACCACTTCTTGCGTGATCATCAACAGAATGGTACTATAAATTTAGAATTTATTGACACTGATCATCAGCTGGCCGATTTCTTTACAAAACCACTATCCGAGGAGCGATTCAATTTTTTTTGTCGTGAATTAGGAATTTTAGATGAAACGGTTATTCATTAAATTGGCTTGCATAAATACCGATTATGTCACGATTCTCAATGATGACTTTGCTATGGGTACAAGCCGAAAGGGTCCTTCTGACAACAAGGCGTAAAAGCTTAAGCGATATGGTGCACTAGTCTTCGGACTACCGCTAGCTGGGATCCGGCCCCTGCAGCTACCCCATGGCAGTTTCACCATATTGATTTATGTCATAACTCCTTGTTTATTATATGGTTAAATTTCATTTATAACTTGCCACATTTAAATTTTCTAACTTCATTGCATTTTTTTCTATTTTGCCAAATTTTATACTTGACCATTCTTTAGTCATATTTCTTCCTATTTTATTACTCTTTTCTGCTTGAAGTTCTGGCCCAAGGGACCAGAACTCGGGCCGAACTCTGCTCCTACACAGAGTTCGGGCCGAGTTCGGCCTCCTTGTTCCAGAACCTCGGGTGGCTCCCAGCCCTTCATTCTTTTTGATCCAATGACTCAGATTCAACCCGACCAGCCGACCAAACCCTCTTAAACTCGGGATTCTCTCTCTCTCTCTCTCTCTCTCTCTCTCTCTCTCCTCTCCATTGTCTTCTCCAAACCTCTCCAAACTATTTTCTTTCAAAACCCCAACCCTAGAAGTCTCAAATCCTTGGGAAATTTTACTCCAAACTCAAGGAGATCAATCTTGGGATCATTCTCTTTCATCTTGGGTCTCTCTTTTTGAGGTATATCATCTTTTTTCCTTCCTTTCTCTCAAATTTTATTCATGGCACCTAGGTTGCTTGGTAGAGGGAAGAGACCAAGGAGAAGTGACGGTGAATCCTCCACTAATCCTCCACCCAACCCTCCACCAAATCCTCCACCAAACCCTCATTAATCTTGTGATCCGTCTCGCGACGGTTATCGCATTGACGATTCTTGGGTCCGTCGCTATCTTGATCCGACATCAGCATTTGTTGATCTCCGACGCACCGGTTCCGATGGTGCGGGGCATTCGCATGCTCCATGATGGATATGGCTTTTGTATTGCCACTGATGCTTAGGACTATTTTTCATTTCTGCACTATGTTTATTTTGCATCTGCATTTATGTCTTTATTAAACTTGTTAAACTCTATGACTCTGTTTAGACTTGTTAAAACTATTGCTAGCTTATTATTTTTCATTATGTGGATAGCTTATTATTTTTCAATATGTGGATAGTCTCTATATTGCTTCTCTATATTGTTCTTCATTTTGATTTTTGTCAAAAGGGGAAGAACACTTGCTATTTGTCTGGTTGTCTGGTTTCATAATACACTGTGATATGAGTTATATATATCGTATACTTGGATGAGAACTTGTCACAGGAAATATCCTTTTACGGGGGAGCAAACTTGTTCAAGTACGGGGGAGCTATAATGTGTCCAGGTATGAATATTGAGACATGCAAATATCACATTTTGTCAATTATCAAAATGGGAGAGATTGTTGACCAAAACTGGAACACAGTCAACCTAATCTTGAAAATTAACAAAACAATATTTGTCATAGTCCAATTTGACACATCAAGCTCTAAATCGATCAACTCATCACATCAGTTTAAGACAACAGCTGCCTGAAGATTTACTGCTTTGTGTATTCTGGAGTCTGTAAATTTTATTATTTTTGAGTATAGGCAAATGTACGTTGGGTCATACTGAGCAACTTTGGGCTAGACTTAACCTTTATAGGTCCACTTAGCCAATAGCCAAAACAGCCCAACAAGCTATAGCCTATAAAAGAACCTTCTGTCCATAGGAGACAGAGTTCGGGCCGAACTCTGCCTCCATACAGAGTTCGGGCCGAACTCTGTCCCCTAAATTACAGGAAGCTGATTTTTAGGGTTTAATTACTGCTAGTTGTCCAACGGCCAAAAAATTTGAATTCTGGACACAGAATTCTGGCCGAATTCTGCCTACCCAGAACCCTATAAATAGGCCTTGAATTCTCTTATTTCAAACCATCCAATCTTCTCTTCTTTTTCTCTTACATAGCCTACATATTAAAGAGCTCTACAGTCCCATCCAACTTAGCTTTCAAACTTCCCAACCGTCCAAGTTGCTCAGTACGATTCAGCTAGAAGTTTGAAGTGCAAGAAGTTGTAATTCACTTGGAAAAGTCTAAGTTCGCCACAACAATCATTGAAAGACGTTTGGCGTGCTCTTCTGTGAAAAGGCACGTGGTTGTAACCATATTTCACAAATAGTGAATTTCAATCCTGAGCTAGAATTCTCAGGCCTGGACTAGTCCTCCACGAGGAAAACCAGGTTAAAAATCTTGCTGTATTTGTGCTTGCTCTTTGACTACTTTATTTCCGCATTTATATTACTCTGATTATTTTGTTGGTGAAAAGAGTTTAAGTTTTAATTGATCATTTTCGTTATAAACTCTATTCACCCCCCTCTAGAGTTGCCTACCTGTACTTCACTTCTGTCTTACTTCTGTATTCGTGACTTTTGAGTGTTTGCCCTTGGAATTAATCAGCAATCTTGTGAAGTGATCTCTACACAGGCTCAACGATGTCGGTGGTGTGGTCTGCTGTTGTTTTTCTATGATCAATCTTCTGTAATAAGCATCATTCTCACTTTCATCCTTCAGCGGTAGACCGAAAATGGCTGCCATATCGCCCACACTTGGCACTATTTTAACAGTAGTGCTCAATTCAAAGTATCTGATGCCATCTTTGTCTTCCAAATAAGTTCCTATCAAATTTTAAGACCTTCTGAAACCTTGGCCAATTCTTGTTTGCCAACTTTGTTTTTGTAGAATACCTCGACGAAATTATAGAAACCGGTATTCTTTAAAGACTCAATAACTGGTTCGGGCAAACGGCCGCCACCTTCTTTGACATCCTCCATATGAGTTAGCATCGTTTTGAAAGAAGAGCAAAAAACTCTTGAATCTTTATTCCTAACAATTTTTTTTTACAAAAATTAGGTTTCTGTCAACTGTTTTTCGTCATTTTAACACAGAGAATGGCCATTCCCCGTGATTTTAACACGGAGGATGACCGTTCTCATGTATTTTAACACAGAGAATAGTCATTCTCCGTGATTTTAACAACGAAGAATGGCAATTCTCCGTAATTTTAACACGGAGAATGACCATTCTCCTGCATTTTAACACGGAAAATGACCATTCTCCGTCATTTTAACATGGAGAATGACAATTCTCCGTCAATTAATAAGGAGAATGGCAATTCTCCGAAATTTTAACACGGAGAATGACTATTCTCCTGCATTTTAACACGGGAAATGGTAATTTTTCGTCATTTAACACGGAGAATGGCTATTCTCCTGCATTTTAACACGGGGAATGACTATTCTTCGTGATTTTACCACGGAGAATGGTCATTCTCCTGCATTTTAACACGGAGAATGACTATTCTCCTGCATTTTAACACGGGGAAAGACCATTCTCCGTCATTTTAACACGAAGAATGGCAATTCTCCGTGATCTTAACACGGAGAATGACCATTCTCCTGCATTTTAACAGAATCATGAACATAACTTAAAATTATATCTTCTTTTTGCTTACCAGCCTTTGGCTTATGTGCAAGTCTCTTAATTCTCTTCACATCAGCTCTCTCTTCTCTAACTGGGATTCCAGTTGATGCTGCTGATGATGATGAAGTGGGAACTGTTAATGATGGCATGGTGTGAAGATTACGAATGGAGAGTCACTAACGAGTTTTTGAACTAAGGTTTGAAGATTTTGGAGGAGAAAACCTATATTCGAAAGTGAGCAGCGTATGGAAGAAGAGGAAGAATCGAAACATTTTTTTTGAAGAGTAGATTTCGTGGATGTTTTCAATAAATTAGAAGGGCAAAAAGGTCATTCCGCACCCTTTTATATATTTTTCGCTAATTCTGGGCACGCGATAACATGTTATTTTGCGGTGGGTTTTTCATAAAACTTTTGTGAACTTTGGACATTTGATAAATTTTCTCATATATATATATATATATATATATATATATATATATATATATATATATATATATATATATATATATATATATATATATATATATATATAATTTGGATTGGTTTCGTAGATTGTATAGATTATATGCAAAGAGGAACCTCTTTCTCTTTACATAGGCTAATTCTAATGACACTCCACATTTTACTTGGGACTAGCCTTTACTAGGGGACATCCCATAAAAGTAAAACTTTTACTGGGAACAGCCCGAATTTTACTTGGGGCTAGCCCACCCCCAAAAGAATTAGGGTTTATCTGAGGCGGACGCCGGCGGGGGCGCTGGGCAACAGACGCCGGCGTTGGCGCGGGGCCACGAGGGCGCGGTGGCGCGATTGAGCTCTGGGAGGAGAGGGGAGGGGGAGGAGGAGGAGGAGGAGGCAGAGGAGAAGGAGATAGAGGAGGAGGAGGCAGAGGAGGAGGAGGACGAAGGTTACTGCTTTGGATTGTTGGAGGCGAAGGAGAAGGCAGAGGAGACGAAGGTTGCTGCCACTGTCTTCTTCTCTTCGCCCTCGTACTTTGTTGGCAGTCCTAACATGCAATAGGATTGCCAACTTTGTTTGCACTCCTATCTAAATTTTCTGTTTTGACAGGACTGCAACAAAGTTGACAGCCCTGAAAAAATTTGGGAGAGAACGAAGGAGGCGGAGGCGGACAAGACGGAGGTGTTGGAGGAGGCAGAGGCAGAGGAGGCGGCGGCGGCACCCTAACCCTAACCTTGAAAAAAAATTGGACTAGTCCCAAGCAAAAGTTTGGATGACAAACTTATAAATATTTTTGGAAGAAGTTGTGCTAGTCCCAAATAGAATGTGGAATGCCCTTAGAATTAGCCTTTACATATATCCTGTGAATCAAACTCAAATTACTAATAAAAATTCGATTTAGATGCTAAAAATAGAATCTAATGAAAATTGATTTGGGTTTGGGTCCGAGTTCAGATACAAATTATAAACTTAAAATCTCTCATGTCTTGCAAATGGAGAAGAATCTGTCAAGACCTAGACCCAATAAGGGTGTTAAATGTTTGCTGCTTAAATTTTGGAAAGCTACACATGATAGTTTCACTTGGCCATCTTAGACCTTGGCCTAATCGCTACAAAATGCCCACATAATCTATGTTTTCGATAGTTCTTGGCAACGCTTTGTGGCAGCGACCACAGCACTCATCAGTGTGCCGCGGAATCCACCCTTTTCCAACTCATGAATCCCAGCTATGGTAGTTCCAGCAGGTGAAGTAACTGCATCTTTCAGCTGACCTGGATGTTTTCCTGTGTTCCTCACCATGGCTGCTGCTCCAAGAACCTGTAAAAAAAAAATCATAAACTTGGCAGTTTAGTCAACAAAGATAGATTCTAAAAAACAAATCCAGAAACAAAAGCTAAAACTGCTGTAATTATCACAAATTAGGTGTTAAAAGTGCAAGACAAATGCTTGTGAAGTTAACTACTGTCCTCCACTGGAGACCTAATATATAGGTTAGTGGCCCGGTCTAATTTGATGGGAGGAGATTATAGGTTTTCACTCATTTATACATGGTTAAGAAGAATGCCTCCAAATGTCTTTTCCTATGCCATAAAGAATGAGGTCTGCCACTGGCCTCCAAATTCAGAAGCATTCATGCAATAGGCCCACTTTGGGCGATGTCCAGTGAGGTGCTATAAATAAAAAGGAACAACTTAGGGCCAAAGGAAAAGTCTTTGCCCAACTAGTATATCACCCCATTACTCACCACTATTAGTCAGATGTGTGACTAACCTTATATACAAGAAAATAAAACATTAAACTAGGAGCTAGTTGAGAAGAAATAAAACCCTAGCCAGGTGCACCACCTCCACACCACATACCCAAATAGATCACGAAACTTGTCAAATTGACACAAGGGGGAGAAAAAAAGGCATCCCTCTGTGGTTTCAGAAAAGCTCTTGGGAAGTGAAGGAAAAATACAAACTATTTTGGCATTTCTCTTTTCTCAAAAAGAATTTTTTGCATTCTGGCTAATAAATGAGCCTAAGAACCGGATAGTTAGGTCTTCTTATAAAGCATAGTGTTTTCACATAATCATAAACCACTCAAATGGACATAAACAAGCATGAAATTAGGCAGAATGAGTATATAAACTATATATATAAGTTTTGTTTTGATTTTTTAAAGGGTCAAAACACAATTTTCAAAAAGGTTGTCCGAAACCGGTAGCTATGCTTATGAAGAGGGCCCAATACCAATACTGATTTTTGAGCCTTGCTTGGAACTTGTCAACCATGAATATACATTTAGCATGAGTTCATGTTGTAGTGTAAACCTTCCAAAACCAAGTTGAAATTCTAGCTACAATATTTCACATTTTCATGTCCCATTTCCTTTATACTGGAACTATTGGAAGTAGTAGCCTATGAGAAGTATATTTCTTTCCATGGTTTACATATTTTCAGATCATAACCTAATCCTGAGAAGGCTTTTTTATAATTTATAAAAATGTTGATTTTGGGCCAAGTGCCAAATTCTGACCTTAATGAGTATCTCAGCCTTTTGCTTACATTTATTATTTTTGTGTCATCAAGTATATTTTTGCTATACAATTATGCTATTTCTTGACAGGAATCACGCAATCGTTATTTTGGTGTATATATATAATACCTATGTCTATATACATTTCAGAAGCCACCTTGAAAATGATAATAAACATATTTTGTAGGTTTTGGGTGGAAACACTTAAAATTAGTGTTAAAATTTTTGTATAATCAAATTTCAAGTTTCAACCTTTCCACCATATCACTAACATGTCTGAAGATTTCATATGATACGATATACTTACTGTCTGAGATGCTAGACCAAGAGCAAGATCTCGAGGAAGACCAGCAGCTACTCCACCATCAGCCATGGCCTCTATTGCTAGATAAATGTATGCCGGGCCACTGCCACTGAGAATTGAGACATGGAATTGAATATGAGATGTTATTAAAAGGAAGAAAAAGGATCAACCACTTTAACTACTCTATAAACTCAGAACTCAATTACCCTCTGTGTCGTGCCGTATTGGACACAATGTGTCGTGTCTGTCACCTTGAACATGTTGTTTCATGATGTATCCATGCAACACCGAGACACGATATCAATGAAACAGCCACCAACTTACCTCAAGCCAGTTACAGCATCAAAATACTTTTCATCAGCAGTCCAGACTTTTCCAATTGCTCCGAACAGGCTGGCTACACGGTCTTCATCTTTTTTTGTTGCCATCTCTCCCATGCACATAACTGAACACATGAGGAATATCAGAAGCTACACCATGTCACATTTAAAATTTATTCTTGTAAGTGGCAAATTGCAAATTCAGATAAAATCATCAGAATTTGTAGATGACCCTAGTCTCAACTGTAGCAATGCATGAATGTGGATAAGGTTGACAAAGTTATTAAAAAAAGTTAAAATCTGTGGAAAGGTTGAAAGAAATGCTTTATATCACCTGCACCACCACATGCACCCCCCCCCCCCCCCCCCCCCCCCCCAAAAAAAACCCCAAAAGTTTGGATATAATTCTCAAAATTAAAAGCCCTGAACTATATGCAAATTCTGGTCCCTGCAAAGCTTACACTCTTTTGCCCTGGAGCTGAATCTCAAAGAGCATGAACTGGACCAGTTACAATGTTATTGGACATAAGAAACTAAATATATTACGAGCTACAAACATTTACATAACAAGTGAAAAAGCAGACTAGGTGCAGTATTTACAAACCCTATATAAAATTGATATGCACACTCAGAGAAGATTGGAAATTAAAGAATGCCATACGCTAAATCAGGTATTGACACACTCAGAGAAGATTGGAAATTAAAGAATTCCATACGCTAAATCAGGTATTGATGTATCAGTTCTCGTGTCTAAGCTGGTAAAGGATGGTCTGCAGTATTTCTACCACTGTACTTACTGATGTACCAATTTGCATCCTGAGTCTGAGGTTAGGAGAGCTTTTTCTCCACATTCTCCGTACCAACTTTCTTTCTTCAAGAAGAAGCCCATTTGAACCATGCAGTTCCCAATGAAAACAACTAATTTCTGATAAATTGGCCATAAAATGCATTAAACTAGTTCAAGGAGTCCAACATACCCAAACTATCATATCACTGGATCGAGATTTATGTATATGCTCAGTATTTCCCTAGAGATAATATGATCTATTTTTGCGACCAAGTATAGTAGATACAGACTGATACTGAATAAAACAAATGTGTTAAGAGTGTTTATATATACTTGTCTCTGTGCATCTCCATGGCAAAAGGGTCCCTAAGGGGCCACCATAGGAAGTTTCCTAAGGGGATGCCACATGTCAAAACCCAATTGGACATTAAGGTGGTTCCTGACCTGGTGGTATTGACTGATGTTGTCTGTAGCACAAGGGGCGGGTGTTGATGCAAAGATTATCAAGCCTCAATAGAATGGACCTAGCCAACAAGTGTGGGATAGCCGTTATGCTAGGCTTCCTGTTGATGGGTGCCTCGACCCCTGCTTGGGGTGGCATAGCATAAGCCATTTCCCGTGAAGGGTTGAGCGGTTCTCGAGCCCTCAGAAAATTTCCTAGGGGGGAGTCAACTTGTTGAAACTCGGATAGCCTATCATATCCTCCCATAATCATCATTCCTCCAATTTATTTAGATGGGATCTAGTAAGATACACATGGGCATTAGTATTCAGTTGGATTACGACACATGGGTTCCCCTAATAAATTTCCCTATGGGAACCCATAGGAGCCTTTTTCCATATACATACATATATTCTATTGTATTATCGTTAGCATAATACAATGTCCTGAGCATCGAGAGCCAAAGGGCCCACAAGGATTCATAACCATAAGTTGGGACCCAAAGCCTAACTAGTGCAATTATTGAACTGAAGTGAGGCAAGTGACAAAGGGGAAATGCTAGAGATAAGGGCTCAAATGAACTGAGATACTATGTATTTAAGTCCATTGATTTTCATAGAAAACCATGAGAATGGCATGAAACCACAACGGCAACATGTTTGGTCCAACCATTGCAAAAGCATTTTACAATGTACTATAGAAGTTTGAGAGGTATGACTGCTTATGACCATAGGAACAGAGTTATAAATTTATGTAAACAAATGACATGGCACGGCACACCAACAAAATCAATGGAAAAGTAAAGTAGATGACTATTTAAGACATTAAGATACTATATAATGCCTGATAATGCAGCCTACAGTCAGATAACCTAATGCTTTCAAATGTGGCAATGAAGAAAATGAACAGCAATCCTAACAGAAGCCAAGCAAATTAAATGAGACAGTCAAATAGAGATAAATGTTAGAGACAGATGTATATATGTATAGCCATATCAATAGGCTATAATCCTACCGCTAGCTTGTTGACACTCGAAAGAAAGACAAGACGAAGCCTAGAAATCAAGCTTCGCAGTTCACGTGAGCTCGTAGAACAAACAGAGTTGGCCCCGCTTCAAAAGGACTAGCATCACAGCCAGTCCCGCTGCAGGTGCGGTGCCACTGCATGGTTTTACAGCACGGCTATCCAGCGCCACATTACGCAACATTGCTGCAAGGAAGACAGTTACATGTCGTTGACCTATTCTTACCCCACGGAACGAAAATTTAGGGTGTAAAAACACATGTACTTAGTGGGTTGTTATTACCCTGATACTGGGCCATCATGGCCAGGACTTCCATGAGTAGTGAGGAATAACAACCACCCCGCTGCTAGCTCCACTGACTTTTGGAGGCAGTTGAGTCCAGTGTATTAGCCCCATTGTGGGCTTTGAAGGCACTAATGTCTAAAATCCAGCCTCGCTGCAGGCTTATCCCGTTGTTGAATGGTTTCAGGGGCTTGGATGCCCCCTGAAACTCTATAAATAGCCCCCTAGGGACAGAATGGAGAGGATCCCCTCTTTGGTTATTAAGCGATATAAGAGGGTTTCCCTCTACTTTTCAAAGCACACAACAAAGAAGCATGAGATCAAATCTTGAATATGGATCATCGATGGAACAAAGCGGTCGCACTTTGACCCAGCTTCCACCAGCATACATACATTCCCAGAAAATTTTAAGTTGCAGCGAAGAGTTGTAATTCATCTACATCAATACAACTTTTCCTTTTTTTTGTCTCATAGACTTTCTTACGAAAAACAAATGGCGACTATGATAGGGATTGATTTCTCTACCGATGAGAAGGTCGAGTCGCAATCCGATGTCAAGACTCTCTGGTTTGTAGCCGAAACATTGGTCATTGAGTTCGACCAACAGAAGGTAGAACGAACACTCACTCAGGGCAAGTCGAGCCCTATTTCAGTGTGTAAGCACATGAAAGTCTTGTTCAAGATTCCTCAAGCTTCTACCTACTCACCTCAGTTACTCCAATAGCTGCCTACGAAGCTACAACTGTTGTCCGCAGCGTTGTAACAGCTCCTTGCGGAGCTAACATGAGAGCTTCCTGTGAAGCTATATTCTGTAGTTGCTAGTAACAACGTTGTAAAATCTACCCATGTAGTTATTGTGGAAGCTACCCGTGGAGCTAACTCAGTTGTTGGTAGACTAGTTTACAGAGCTAAAAGCTCCAGCGGGACTGTTTCGATTAACAAAGTCAAAGTGGGCTCTAATTCCAGTGGCACTCCACGAACAACCTTATCCAAGAGTAATAATAGTCAAGCCCGCGGAAAGGCTGACCCATAAATCTAGGGTAGGACTAATCCTCAAGCCCGTGGCAGGGCCACAATCAAAGCAGTGCCCAGCGGACAATATGTGTCTTGTGGCACTGGCAAAAACCAAAGCTACTGCAGAATTTGCCATAGGGCTCCTAGCCTCACTGACAGCAGTGTTATGGCTTCTTCAGTTATTTCAGTCCTTGGTCGGACTAATCTGTCATCCTCTTTTTGCGAAGGATAACACTAAAGCTCCCCATGGAGCAAAAAAAAACTGGAAGGAGACAGTAATGCCCAACGGGATACTGTTCTAGACCGCCTAAGTTCAACCGTCCATGGTGTTACCACCATCCGCCCTTCTAATGTGAAATCAATTGCACATAAAATGAAAATCTCATCGCATTGACTTTGAAGTCCCCTCCATCCCAGTATGAACAGGTGTGTTCCCATCATATGAGAGTCAATACCATTCATTGTTGTTGCTCAACATCAGCCTCAACACACCACTCTTGTAGTTGCATGTTGCCGAGGCAATTAGTCTTCAACCAAAATGGCCAAAACCTCAAAGAGATGCAAGTCTCTAAGGAAGAATTTGTCAAGGTACCAAGATTTTCCAGCGGCCTATGTCAATACGACAAGTTAGGATAACACAAACTGCAAACACGGAAATGGGGTGGCGCTTGCCACGGTTCAAGACTCATCGGACCCGAACTTTAGCCCATGGTTACAACAGGTTTTAGTTCACCACGATGGTACCTTCCAAGGTATTAGGTCTCGGGTAGAAATACCCCACAATCCTGAGTTGCTACCCGCATTCGAGGGAGATTCCTCGTACGCCTCGTGATCAAATGCTGACGATGCAAACTCAATTTATGCATCTTCCACCATGGATTCTACCACGATAAAAAATGTACTAGCTCACGTAGCCAAAAGCAGTTCCCAAGATATCTCTCGCCGCATGGAAGCTCATGAGCAGGCCACAATAGAGCGAGATGCAGTCCTCAATGAGTTGAAGCAGATAATGAAACAACTCAGCAATTCAAGTAATGAAGAGGAGGTTCGTCTCGTTTCTGTATCCGACTGAAATGAATCAAAGGTAATCATTGTCGAGCCCAGTGTCTTAAAAAGCATGCAGAACTAGATCGACTCCCTTGCTCAAAAGGAAGAAATGAAGAAAGTAGGGATCGTTCGACCTTATCCACCCGAATGGGATGTAGTCCTATGTCCGCACAAGCTCAAGCCATTGACTTAGCATTCCTACGACGACATGACTTCGCCAAATCAACATATTTACTACTTCCATTCTTAAACTGGCCAAGTCATAGAAAATAATGCAATAATGACCATGTTGTGAGTTGGGACTTTGAAAAGAGTAGCATTCAGTTGGTTCCGTAGTCTCCCAGTATGTTCTATCAAATCTACTTGGAAACTAGATTCATCTCCTGGTTCTATGAAGACGACTCGGAAAAATCTATGAATATGCTGACATCAATGGCCCAACAAGAGGGTGAGCCTGTCATAGTTACGTTCTGAAACCTCTCCGATGTCCTCTAGGCATGCCAATATCTATGTTGTTGGAGGTATTCAAGCACAACTTCCTTGGCAATATGGTAAGTCTCCATGGGAGCCGTCGAAGCCAACTTTTGGAAGGACCTTACGGGCCAAGCCGAGAGAGCTGAATAGCCGGCTATAAGATTGGGCACCCTCAATACCAAAATCGGAGGAGAGGGTAACAATCACGCTCCACCCGTCCTCTCGACCCAGAGGAAGGACTATCAACAGGAGATCGTTTAGATGGAACAAGTAGGAATTGCATCGAGCAACAAATGAACAAAACTTCTCACCTGAATCTGTCACTCTTAATAAAAAATCTCTCTCGTCCCTCCCCTCGTAGCTAGAAACCATAAATAAAGTAGATGAAATATAAAAGATGGATTGATCGCATGTTCTTCGTATTTCTTTCATACTTGCTTTCTTCTTTGCTTTATTGGATATTGGAAATATGGAAAACAATAATATAGATTGTTGTTTAAGAATGGAAAGTATGTTTCTTCTTATGTTTGAAAATCTCGCATCAGTAAATTAGAATTTTGATGTGAGTTGATTTACTAATAAAGAATGAAAATGTAAAATGGAATTGTAAACAAGTTGAGGTGGTGCAGAAGGACACTGAGTTATGAGTTGCGATATAAATTTTTAAACGAGTTGAGACTCTAAGTTACCACGTCGTATGGTTATTGAATACGAAAAGAGGAAAGTTATGTATTTAGATCGTTGTATTGTTTATTTTTATTTGATACGTTGCATAATGCATTGGTCATAAACAACTTGTGTGCAAGTATCTCTCAAAAGGTGTCCGGGACATCGGAATCGCCTAGGAGAGAGTATAGACGTTCGAACAGTAATCCTCTTGTGCACAATAAACTATATGATGCCTATTGGCCATCATATAGTTTAGTGTCCCGAGAGATGTGACATTGACCTTAAGATGATTCGTCCAGAGAAAGTAATGGAAAACGATATTGTATGCTTTAATTGAATAATGCTAAAGGTATGGTTTTTATAACGGAATCAAATGGAACTTTGACTAGGTATTTTTGACATGAAAAGGAAACAAGGAAAGAATCAAATCACTTCCTAATAAAAGAATGTTTTTTATTCACATGATTATTCGTGTTTACTTTTAGGTGAGTGTAGTTTTGCCACTCACAGTATATCCCAATGTGCTAACCCTCACCGTTTTAGGTACAGAAAACGAGACAGAAGCTTAAGAAGATAGCTTACTCTTTGACATATTTATTTATTAGAAGGTGTCATATAAATATGGTTATTAGATGTAATGTATGAAACCAATTGAATAAAGTTTTGGTTGTAATCATTTGAGACTAGTAGATGGTTTTATATTCCTTAGAATAATTACTTAGTTGATTAACGCTGAAAAGTTATTCAGTTTAAGTTTGACTATGTTTATGTGCATTTTTTGCTGCATGTATTTGATTTGAGAATCGATTTTCCTAAGCCTTGTAGAAGTTAACTTTGGCTTATACAACATCACGTTCCAAGAACTCAAATCTCAGGAGTGGGACGTTACAATCGTCACTATTCCTGAGTGGCAGGCTGTCATGCCTGAGGATTTTTTTTTAAATTTATAAGCCATGTACATACACTTACATAGGATTTTGTACCCTTACTAACTGGCACACAATCTATTAGTTGCAAGGGGGTGGACCAGATCAAAACTCTGGCTGATGGTACCATTGGTAGGAACAAGGCCAATCTAGGTGCCCGTGGTTTTCTTCAGCAGCATGGTGTTGACTATGATGAGAACTTCACTCTTGTTACGAAGATGACTATTGTTCGGACTCTTGTTGTTGCTGCTTTTGTTTGTGGTTGGCTTATATCTCAAATGAATGTGAACATTTCTTACGATGATTTATCTGAGTTTGCCTCACTCTTTTGGTTGTATACACGAGTCCTCTCGGTTTGCCTCACACTCTCGGTTGGGTCTATCATCTTCACCAGGCCTCAACTTCGTACATCGGGCATGGATTTCCATATTTACTACTGCTATTCATGCTATTAGATTCTCCACGGTTTCTTATGCCCCTGCTTTGTTCACATCCCAATTTGGGATACTAATTATGCTCTCTGTTGATGATATAATTATTAGTGGTGGTGATTTTGCACAAAGTATGCAAGTCAAGCGGCACTTGCATACACAATTTGAGATGAAGGATCTTGGTCCTCTCTTCTACTTTCTTAGTTTGGAGGTTGATCATTCTACTCGCAGATATCTTCTCACAACAAAGTTCATTGGCAAGACACTTGATAGAATAGAACTTACTAATACTTATGCAGCCTCTACGTCTCTTAAGTTGAATCTCAAGATGTGTTCCGGTGATGGAACTAGTCTTCCGGATCTGTCTCGGTAATTGGCATGTTTGTTTATCTTACTATCAACCATCTTGACATTTCACATGTTGTTCATGTTGTCAATCAATTTGTTTCTGTGCCCCATACACACTATGTTACTATACTGCTATTTTTTGCTATATACGAGCATATGCACTAGATCCGTGTTTCTTTCAACTACTTTGTCTTTGGATCTTCGTGCTTATTCTGATGATGATTAGGATGGTGATGTTACTCATCAGCGAACCGCTACTAGGTTCTGTGTGTTTCTTTGTGATTCTTTGATTTCGTGAAAAATCAAAGATGTGGGATGAGGTTTCCAGATTTAGTGTTGAAGCTGAGTATCAGACTATGTCTACTACTTGTTGAGATCACATGGCTTTGTTGGCCTATTTGCTGATATGGGCCTTACTATTTATAGTCCTACACTTCTGTATTGTAACAATACTAGTGTCGTTCAGATTGCATGCAACCATGTGTTTCACGAGAGGACGAAATGAGGTTGATTGTCACTGTGACAGACAACAATATCTTCTTGGGATCGCCTTGCTACCATATGTTACTTCTTAGATGCAGATTGCAGACTTCTTCACAAAGGTCCATATAGTTCAAAGACACCTACTGGGCAGACTCTCAAGGGTTGATCTTCGTGAGTTTGAGGGGTTGTTTGTTAGTTGCTTGTTATTTCCAGTTGTTCTTCATTTGTACTTCTCTCTTGCCAAACTCAAGTTGAGAGAGAGAGAGAGAGAGAAGGAGAAAAAGTGGGGGTGGGGGGGGGGGGGGGGGGGGGGGGGGGTGCAGTCTTAGAGACAAATGTATAGAAGTATAGTCCCACATCGGATAGGCTGTAATCCAACCGCTAGCCTTCGGGTATATATACCCCATGGTGGCACACATTCTAATACAGATTTACATTTTCCACTCTTCTAAACTAACAATAAAGAGGTGTACCAAAGTTCAAACCAGCGGCAACAAGATTTAGGAAACTGCATTTCTTTATATAATTTTTTACACCAACCCAAGCTAAAGTTTGCAGGCTATATTTCCGAAGAATACAGCAGCTAGTGGTTGCATCCTTAAGAGTAACATAGGAAACCTCAGTTGTAAATCAACCTTCACTTAATGTTTGTGAGTAAATACATGGAAAATAAGATTTTCAGTCCCAATTTGGATTTGTATTATTTGTTGACAATTTTATATTATAATTGGCCAAAAATAGTGCAGGTGCAGGTAGGTTAAAAGTTGTATTAATGTCGAACTGCACATTATCAAACTTGAGTATAGGATAAAGTGGGTGGGTTACCTTCCAAAATAAAGATATTATGGACAAAGACCAAAACGTTACAAATGCCAAAACTGTTCCAAATAACTATCTGGACCAGAATCTAGTTGTGGATTACTAAGAGTGAATAAGAAAAGTAGTACTCAAGAACTATTTCATAAATGCTTTCAATTCATGCGTTACAACAGAATCCAATCTGTATGATATCATCCACTCACCATGCACCCTAGTCAGGATTGAATCATATCAGTTTCCATAACCATGTCGTGTATTCAAGGAATGTCTTCCAAAAGGTATCCATATATAAATTAGAGCGGATCACTTCAATTCTATTTATGACACACTCCAATCCAAAATGTACAAGCACTCTATCCTTAGAGTGAATCATTTAACACTTCAAAAGCTCTTTACATAAAAATCTCAGGCATCTAAGCTTTTTATAGCTTTGCTGTTTATGCACATTAAACAAAGGAGGACAATACTTTTTGCACTTCAGCTGACTTTTGAGCATACGATGCCTTAATCCTGTATCAACATCAGCAACTACTTTCACTTATGAATGTCCTTGGAAATGGATTTGGTCAACTCTTTTTAACATGGATTTATCCATTAAGCCCCTTTTGTCATAAGAGGATTGGTTGTGAAGCACAACTCAAGACTTCTGTGCAGCAACTATTCGTCGATGGATCATGGCCAAGACCGCTTTGACGAAGAGGGTTGTTTCCGTAGGAACTCAAAAGCCAGTTCACGTAGGACATTCTTAATTCATAAAATTACGCTCAAGCAATCAAGCAAAAGACCTTCAAATTTAGTTTGAGCAGGAGACGATCTAGCCAAAGGTAAAATGATATAGTTTGCTACAGGAGCTCTTTTAATCTCTGTGCAATAAGAAAGGAGACAAATGGAAGCACATTCTTATTATCTTGTCGACCAAATCCAGGTATTAATATGGAGTATGAACTGTCACCCCGATGTCTACTAATATGACTTATACATGAATATCAAAGGGCCAGGGATTTGTTGTAGGCCACATGACTATTTCCGAAGAATAACACATGAATATCCTCTGCCTAAGTAAATTAGATCCTCAAGTTTGTGTTGTTTATTAGTCTTGATGGGACTCGATAAATAAGAAGGTTTGTATGAAGTAGCAAATGATTCCTTGCAACTGGTTAAAGATTAAAAATCATTAAACAATCACATCTCACCTGATGCTGCTTCCCCAACAGCTGAAGGGGTATTTGGCATTACCCTGATTAATCGTTGATGACCAGACCACTCCTGTAGTAAATGTAGCAAATCGCACAAATAACAATAGATAAGAATACGTTAGTAAATACTATAGTATGTAAGGAGGACATCACTTAAGGAAGATTATCTACATAAAAAGTAAAAGTTAAGAAAGCTTAGTTAAAAACTGGTGAAGCAGTTTGTACCATGTAGGAAAATAAAGTCATCATCCCACCAAATACAAAAACGATAACCACTATGTCAATAAAACATCGTTTTAGGAAGTCAACATGGGTTAGCTGTGTATGAAAGTTGCCACAGTATTTATGATGCTGTTGAATATCCTACAGCATATGAACTGGTTGAGACCACTCAATTTATTTAACTAACAATAATGACTAATTGGCGAAGTGGAAAAAAAAAACGTCAATAGTTCTGACCAATAGGAAATAAGAGCTATATATCAAATCCAATCCTGTTTTGAAGATTAATGATAATATATTTAGGTTAATTTATGTAACTCCAAGAAGAATTGCTAATAAGGGAAAGTATAATATTTTGCTTGGAAAATAGCAAACTATATGGTAAATATCACTGGTTGCACTTCCATGAAATAATACATTAAAATGATCGAAGGAATGGGGTTACCAAGTAATTGCTACTGGCGCATAATAGAAAGATAGAGAGGATGAGTAGAATAACAAAGCCTTTATCCCAAATTATTGAGGTCGGCTACATGATTTTTTTTCCTTCCATCCTTCACCATTAAAGGAGGTCTCTTCCCTAATATTAGCAAACACACATCCTCTTTCACTTCCTCAATCCAAGTTTATTAAGGTCTAGCCTTATCTATCAGATGATTTAATTTCAACTTATCCTTAATCGACACCACCTCCAAATTTGCACAAGAGGACTTATTTCTTATATATCTTGTAATGTACCACCAATCGTTCACCTCACTTTATTCACATTTCAGCTATACTCATTTCTAGAACGTGTTTCTCACAAACATTGTGGGCCTTATAGCTGTCCTAGAGAACAAAAATTCATGGGATGATTGTGAAATTAATGTTCATTGTATTATATGATACACCAGACAATCACAACCAAGTTACACTGTGGAAGTAATCCCAAAATTTTAGAGTTGTTTATGCAGTCCACTATTACTGAACCTAAGTTTCAAGAATAACCATCATATTCATCCTATGCCATCATTTCTATAAAATTATATTGGTGAACAGTTTTAATTTTTCAGCATAGAAATTATTTTGTTAATTTGAAACTCTCACCTGGTATAACAGCTGTAACTTGTATGAACAAGAAACTCGTCCAAAAGCTCATATCTGCTACAAAATTGTCTAAATTTGAAGGAAAATAAAATAACTCAACTAGAATATAAATAGAATGATAGTTCTATGCATACCTGCAAGTCTTTTAATTTAATTCCTGCAGCAACTGAAACTAGAACTTTCTCCTTTGAAAAAGTGGGCTTCAACTCCAGTAGTACATTTTTAACTGCCATGAGGTATGACTTTACAATTTTAGATACATGAATTCAGAAGTTCTAAAAAATAGTTTCCATCAAGAAAGAAGAAACAAGACATTTCATTTCTAGATCAAACCTGCAATTGGTAATGTACAACAAGAAGGAACACAAGTTAAGCAAAGGCCTCTCTCTCTCTCTCTCTCTCTCTCTCTCTCTCTATATATATATATATATATATATATATATATATATAAGTCGATGGGCAATGATGAAAAAGCCAGTACGGACAAGATCCGCACGAAGAGTCCGAAGCGACATGACGACCGGCTAAAAATCGGGTGCGGGGAGACACACGATTTAACTGAGCACGCACGTGCTGGAAAAAGAATATATATATATATATATATATATATATATATATATATATATATATAAGTCGAGACCTAGTAGCTCAAGTGGCGAGAGTGTGGAGACATAAGACCCGAATGGGCCGTGTTCAAATCCTAATGGGGTCTTATGTCTCCACACTTTAGCCACTTGAGCTACTAGATCTCGACTTTATATATATATATATATATATTTGGAAAAAGGTAAATTTTATTCCAAATCACCATGTAATCCTACAGTCATACACTCAGAGCGGGGAGGTCCACTCATCAGATATCCATCGATTTTACATCAAACTCAATGTTATAGAGGATGCCAACATGAGGGGTGATAAGCCCCTCGAAAATTCGGCAGTTTCGCTCCCTCCATACATGCCAGACAGCAGCAGCCAGCCGGACTCTTGCGGTCTTGAACCAGCCCTGCCCTCTCCCTCTACTATCCCGCAGCACAGTGATAATATCACCGATCCCCCTGCCAGAGTGACATCCATCCAGCTCCCTGCACTGATCCGTCCAGATATGCCAGGCTACCTCACACTCAAAGAATAAGTGTCCTAACGATTCATTCTCCAAGCCACATAACACACACTTTGGGTCAGAAAACTAAATTCCAAAGGAGATAAGGCGATCCCTCGTCAACAAGCGGCCCAGTAGGAGGCGGTAAACACAGAGCTGCATCTTCCTGGCTAGGCCCTTGCACCATATGAAATCATAGTCAGTGCTAGGAGGGAATGTACGACGAATCAGATTATAGCAGCTGTGGAACCTGAACTTTCCAGAACCCATAATATCTTCCGACGGATCCCAGATCCAACAATCAGCAGGCAATGCTGGGTTAATAGCGATTGTGCTGATAACATCTCCAAGCTCCTCGGTATGGCGGTAGGACTCAGGACTGCAACATTCATTTCGGATAATACGTTTGCAAGTCAGCCCCCTCCCAACCTCCTGGTGCATCGTGACTCCCCTGATCTCTAACAGAGATTGCCGATCTATCTACGGATCCCGCCAGAGGTCCGTTCCAGTTCCATCCTTCATGATCCTCCGAATGGCAGACTGAAGGACCCCCCTATGCCTCAAGATGCTCTTGAAGGTGACAGAATAGTTGTTGTCAGATGCACAAGTCCAGAAGTTGTCCCGCTTCACATATCTGTTGTGCATCCAGTCCGCCCAGAGTGACCCCCTATTGATGAACCTCCACGCCAGCTTCAGCGCAAAGGCCTCCCTGATCTCCATCAATGGTCGAAGTGCCACACCTCCCTCCTTCCTGGGCCGACAAAGCTGCTCCCAGGAGATCGCATGCATACCTCCCCTCCATATGAAGTCGGCACATATCTGCTCCACTTTTTTAATGGTGGCAACATGGATCAGGATAGACTACAGCCAGAACTGAGCCAAAGCCGAAATAACCGATCTAACCAACTCAATGCGGCTCCCAAATGAAAGACCAGTGGCTTGCCAACCTTCGACCCTCCGCTGGGCGTACTCCACCAGGCTATGGCAGTCCTGGTCCCGAGCATAGTTGACAGTCAGAGGAACCCCTAGATATTTCACCGGGAGGTCACTCCTCTCAACTCCCAAGGCATCGGCTCGCTCCTCCTTCTGGGGACAAAGGGAACTGAAGTAAACTCTGCTCTTCTCTCTGTTCATTTGGAGTCCAGATAGGGATTCCAGCTCACCCATAATCTCCGAGATCGTGTGCAAGCCCTCCATAGACGGCTGAATGAAAACCAGGAGGTCGTCCGCATAAATAAGGTGGGTGATCGGAGGCTCGACTCTCCTGAACAGCGGAACTAGCCTCCCACGATGTACGGCCATGTCCATCAAGCAAGTAAAGTATTCCATGACAAGCGTAAAAAGGTAAGGTGACAGTGGATCACCTTGCCGAAGTCCACGGTTGCTATAGAAGAACTCATACGGGATGCACTGAATAAGGACGGAGAAGGTGGGAGTCGTGATGCATTTCTGAATCCTTGCAACCCAGCGATCATCGAACCCCATGGCAGTCAGCAGGTGGCATAGGAAATCTATGTTGACCATGTCATAAGCCTTCCTCAAATCCAGCTTCACACACGCCTTCTCCCCTCCAGGTTTATTGAAGCCCCGCACCATCTCATGCGTCAGTAGGCTGTGCTCCGCAATCGACCTCCCCTTAATGAAAGCCGCCTGGGTAGGGGAGACTAAGTCCTGTATAATCTCCTTCATACGCCGGCACATGAGGTGCGTAATTATCTTGTATAGATAATTACAGCACGCAATAGGTCTGAAATCCGCCAACGATGTCGTCCCCTCCTTCTTTGGCACAAGTGTCAAGAAGGTGTGGTTCAGCTCTTTCAGCAGCTTCCCTTTGGTGAAGAACTCCTGTACCGCCTCAAGGACCGGGAACTTCAGAATCTTCCAGTACCGCCGCCTGTCGTTGTGGCCGTACACTGCTTCCAGTAAAAACCGAAAGCCACCCTTGTTAGTAAAAGAGATGGCAATCAGCTGTTCCGTCATCAAGATCAAGTCCCCATCCCAACTCTTTGAATTCCATCTGACCAATATCCTAGCCATGTCGCAGAGTGCCAGATTGTGGAGTTGGACCCAATAGGATGGGGTCCGGCGAGCTAGAGTATTCTCCCCTTTAATCTTCATCTCCAGCAGGACAGAGGTGTCGCACTTCTCTCTGTGTAAGACCCCACAAATCTCCCTCCATCTCCCTAACGAACACGCTCCCCTCACGTTCCAGGCGATTACTGCCATTAATTATTGGGAGATAATTTCCCCTGGATGTCACCTGGACTGGTACCTGGGGGTGGCACCACATCCGTCTCTGTCATATCCTCCTTCATCCCAGCAGCAAGAGTATGCTGGGTCGCTGCTTGGGAGAGCACCAAGGTCCAGGCCAGGTTGTCCACACAGTGTACCTCCTCCCTATCAGAAGAATGTCCCCTCCCTCCCTTGGGGGGCTATCCCGTAGTGGTCCACTCCGTCTCTTCCTACTATATACTATCCCTCCCAAAGATCCGCCACGCCCTCCTCCTCTCTCTCCAAGGCCACCATCCCTCTGGTGACCATACTCCTTTGCGCCGAGGAGGAGACAATCGTTCCACTAGTGGGAGTCGGCTGGGACGAGATAGTACGGCTCAGTCCCCCAGCCTCCTCCATCGTACGGTCGTCCTCCTGCGTGGTATCCTCCGCTCTGTCGTCCCCAGACAGGGACTCCATCTCCCGTGATGTGCCCGACACCTCAATAGAGGGCGGGATCGACTCCGACTGTGGTCCTCCTGCTGAGCAAGCACTGTCTAGATGTCCGAAACAAGCACACTGTGAACAGGTAGGGGGAACCCATTCATACTCCACCTTCTGGGATAGTACCTCTCCAGAGGGCACTTCATACTCCAATAACCTCGGAAGCTCCCCTCCAGCACGGATCTCGACGAATATCCGGACGTACATCAGCCTCGACCGAAACGCAATAGCATCATCAGCCTTGATTGGGGTGCCCACCAAGCTGGCTAGCCGCATCAGCAATAGGATGCTCCAAAACCTAACAGGGAACTCCGAAAAGTGTATCCAAACCGGAATGGCATTCAAGACTTCCTTCTCGCACCGCAACTTAGGTGTCAACTCCTTCAAAATGATCAGCCTGCCATCAAACGTCCATGGACCGCCTTGCAGAATCCTGGCGACATCCTCTGCTAGCCCAAACTTCACATAGTATAAGCCATTTTCCCTAGTATATATCTCCATACTCCCTTTTGGCTGCCAGACCCGCGCCGCATACCCTCGGATCTGCCCATAGAATGGCTTGTTTCCCATGACGTACAGAACAAGCGTATTCTCCCAGAAGGCAGTCACCTTCTCAATCTCCTCCGCAGGAAACGAGGCCCGGAAGCCGCTCCTTACCTTTTTCGGCTGTACGTACTCCATAGATGTGGAGCTTTTAGGGCCTACTGGCTTGCATATATTCGCCCAGGACCTTCCTGCTGGACGGGGGGCCACCCCCTGTGGCCAAGGGGCTACCCCAGTAGTAGATGACCCAGGGCCCTGACCTCCAAAGTCAACCAATTTACCCTTTCCCTTCTCCGCCGTGGTCGCCTTGGGGCGCCAGCCCACCGATCTCGCACCAGACTCCACCGGGCCCCGAGACGATGTCTGCAACCCCGATCCCACACTCGGTCTCCTCTTCGTATAGAAGCGCGCCTTTTGGGGGGTCTGCACGCCCCCTAACTTACCTCCCATCTTTGGCCCCCGTCGTCGCGTAACTGTCGTCCAACCACCTCCCTCCACCTGCCCCCCTAGTGGCTGTCCCAAGACCACGATTGGAAATCTGTGGTACCCGAGAGATCTGGGACTCCCCGAGCCGTCTTTCCCGCCGAGCCTCCCCCAACACCCGCCATCGGCCCTCCCTGCCCGCTAAAGGTTGTGCCCGCCGCCGCCGCGACCGACTGGCCGCCCGCCTGGCCACCCGCTACCTCCTGGCCGTGCGCCAGACCACCGACGTCCTCTCGGGGAGCCACCTGGCCGCCCGCGTCCATCGGAGCGTCCCTCAAGTCGTCGGCCTTGGTCGGCCGCGCCTGGCCATGTGTCGCCGCCACCACCGCAGTCCTGGCCGCCGCTGCGCTGCTGTCCGCGCTGCCTCCGACCCCGAACAGCCCGCTCCCAGCCGCTGCCGAGGCCTTCCTGTGCGATCGGCGCTCATCTGCGCCGCCTCCGCTCGCGCCGCCCCTGACCGGCCCGCTCCCGGACGGCCCTCCACCTGGCGCACCGGGGTCCCAGGTGAGGGACCCCCTAGGGTTCCCCGTCGCACACGATTTCTCCCGAGCCCGAGCCGCCATTTGTGTGTGTGTGTGTGTGTATATATATATATATATATATATATATATATATATATATGTGGAGCCCCTAGAACTAAAGGTAGGCCTGGACAAATATGATTTAAAGTGTTAAAGAAGACATGGTTTTTGTTAGTCTAGGATTCAATGAGCTGACCCCAAAGATTTGGAATAAAGGCTTCGTAAGCTGCTCATAGGGTGACACCATAGGAATTTTTCTAAGGTGGAATCCATGTGTCAAAATCATGATGGATCATCATATCTTCCAATAACTATCGTCTTTTCTTTCATATATTTTGTTGGAATTTAGTGTAGTGTGTGTGTATATATATATATATATATATATATATATATATATATATATATATATATATATATATATTTGGAATAACAAAAGACAATGCGCATCCAGGGAATCGAACACTGGTCAGTACCGTAGGAGGGGATATATATATATATATATATGACATACAAGCCTACTGGAAGAATACTCTGGTCCTGTACGTTCTGGGCAACAAGCCTTTCTACGGACAGATTCGGGGATATACAACACGAGTCTGGCAGCCTAAGGGCAGTATAGAGTTCTTTGCTCGCGAGAACGGCTTCTACTATGTGAAGTTTGGACTTGCGGAGGATGTAGCAAGGATCCTGCAAGGCGGCCCGTGGACGTTCGACGGCAGGCTTATCATTCTGAAGGAATGGACACCGGAACTTCGATGTGAGAGAGAAGTCCTGAATGCCATCCCTGTATGGATTCGCTTTCCTGAGTTCCCTGTCCGGTTCTGGAGTATCCCTTTGCTGATGCGTCTGGCGAGCTTGGTGGGCACCCCGATCAAGGCGGATGAAGCTACTGCGTTTCGGTCGAGGTTGATGTACCAGAATTTTTGTGAAGATTCGGGCTGGGGGAGAGTTACCGAAGATGGTGGAATATGAGATTCCTTCTGGAGAGGTGCTAACCCAGAGGGTGGAATACGAATGGGTCCCACCTACCTATTCTCGGTGTTCCTGCTTTGGCCATCTGGCCAGTGCTTGTACGACGGTGGGACTTCAGGTAGAGCCTATTGTCCCCCTGAGTGAGGCTCCTGACGCACCATGTGACATGGATTTCAGAGTTGACAGTGGAGAGGAGGCCTTGGTGGGAGAGGATACTCATCCAGTGAGGGTGGGACGAGCCTCATTGTCTCTTCCCAGCTTGCTCCCACGAGTGGGACGTTGTCCATTTCCCAGGGGCAGAGTAGTATTGTTACTAGAGGCATGGCAGCGTCGAGGATCGAGACGCGAGGGGGTAGAGGTTCGGCTGAGGGGCAGGTTTACTGTAGGAAGAGACGTGTTGTCGGACTGCTGAGTGACGGCCCCTCCAGGGAGGGAAGTCATCCTACTGACAGAGAGGAGGCGTTGTGTGTTGACATTCCTTCCTGTGCGTTGGTACTCTCTCAAGTCATTCCCCAACAGACCATTCCGACTGGGATAGAGGAGGATCTTTTAGCGACGTGTGAGGCGCATTCCCAGGTGCCGATCCGGGTGTTTCCTTAGGGGACCCATCCTCTCATTAATTAATGGCTATTATCGCCTGGAATGTGAGGGGACGTGTTCGCTAGGGAGGTGGAGAGAGATTTGTGGGGTGCTGCTCAGAGAGAAATGTGACATCTCTGTTCTGTTAGAAACCAAGATTAAAGGTGAAAAGACTCTTGCTCGGAGGACCCCATCCCATTGGGCCCAACTGCACAAACTGGCTCTGTGTGACATGGCCAGGATCTGGGTTCGATGGAACTCGAAGAGCTGGGACGGAGATTTGCTCTTGATGACGGAGCAGTTGATTGCCATTTCCTTCTCAAACAAGGGTGACTTTCGGTTCTTGCTGGGGGCGGTCTACGGCCACAATGACAGACGGAGAAGGGAGTCCCTGTGGAGTGACATCTCCCGGGTCGCAGCTGTCGCAGACTCGTCGTCCCTTCCTCTTCTTATGATCGGGGACTTCAATGCCCTTCTGCACCGAGGGGAGAAGGTGGGCGGTCGACCAGTTTCTGACTCTATCTTATATGATTTTCAGAGATGTCTCCTCCAGGCGGGGCTCCAGGGATTGTCTCGCTCTGGCTTCATCTGGACTTGGCATAACAAAGCGATCCGGAACAGGGTTGCGTGTCAGCTTGATCGAGCTCTGGATAATGGGGAATGGTTCTGTCACTTCCCCAACACTTCAGCAGAGGGCCTGGCTACTGGGACGAGCGATCATTCCCCCATCCGGGTTAGCTTCACTTCTCAGTCTCCTGGGAAGTCCCGTCCTTTTAGGTACAACAACAGTTGGTATCTCTCGGAGGACTACCTGGAGGCTGTCTCAGAGGGGCTTACTAGCGGACAGGAGGGGACGGCTCAGTTCCGATTGGTTCGTCGTCTCAAGGCCACGAAGCAGGTTCTTCGGAGATGGGTGAAGGGGTTGCCTAAGACTTCCTTAGAAGATAAGGAGGTGGAGTTGCGGGCTATCCAGGAAGACATGCAAGCTGACATGTTCAATGGAAACTTGGCGGCACGAGAGAAGGAGCTGATTGAAGAAGTCAACATCTTGCGGTTGCAGAAGGAGATTAGCACGGCTCAGCGTGCCAAATGCTCATGGCTCAAGGACGGCGACCGGTGCACCAAGTTCTTCTATGATATCATTCGGACCAGACAGCATAGGAATCACATCTCCCAGCTTCTTGATGTGGATGGCAATCTTGTGGGGGAGCCGGCTGCGATCCAGGGCGAGGCGGTCAGGTACTACTCTGAGTTATATTTCCAGACTGACTACCTGTCTGTGTTCCCAGAGATAGTTACGAAGAGATTGGTGACTCCGTATGGAAATAGCATTCTTCTTGCCCCTGTTACCTTGGAGGAGGTGGAAGCTATTGTCAAGCTGGCGGATCCCAACAAGGCTCCAGGACCGGATGGTTTTAGCAGCGGGTTCTACAAACGCCACTGGGACACTCTGAAGCATCAGGTCTTGGAGGTGGTTTAGGAATTCTTCACCAAAGGGAAGCTGCTGAAAGAGCTGAAACACACCTTCCTGACCTTGGTGCCTAAGAAGGAGGGAGCGACAGCGCTGGCGAACTTCAGACCTATTGCGTGCTGTAATTATCTTTATAAGATAATTACGCACCTTATGTGCCGGCGGATGGAGGGGATCATGCAGGACTTGGTATCTCCGAATCAGGCTGCGTTTATCAAGGGGAGGTCGATTGCTGAGCACAGCCTCCTGGCTCATGAGATGGTGAGGGGTTTTACCAAACCCGGAGGGGAGAAGGCATGCGTGAAACTGGATCTGAGGAAGGCGTATGACATGGTCAACCGAGACTTCCTCTGCCATCTGATGTCCGCCATGGGTTTTGGGGACCACTGGGTTGCTCTGATCCGGGAGTGCATCATGTCCCCCACTTTCTCTGTTCTTATCCAGGGCATCCCCTATGGGTACTTCCAGAGCAACCGTGGGCTTAGACAAGGCGACCCCCGTCTCCTTACCTGTTCACGCTTGTTATGGAATACTTCACATGCCTGATGGACTTAGCAGTGCACCGAGGGAGGCTGGTCCCACTGTTCCGGAGGGTGGATCCCCCAGTCACCCACCTCATATATGCTGATGATCTCTTGGTGTTTATCCAGCCTTCGACGGAGGGTATGCAGACGCTTGCAGAGATTATGGGAGAGTTGCATTCCCTCTCGGGCCTTCAGCTGAACAGGGAGAAGAGCCGGGTGTACTTCAGCTCCTTATGTCCCCAGAAGGAGGAGCGGGCTGACGTGCTGGATATCGAGAGAAGTGATCTTCCGGTGCGCTACTTAGGAGTACCTCTCACGGTCAACTATGCGCGGGATCAGGACTGCCATAGTTTGGTGGAGTACGTCCAGAAGAGAGTGGAAGGTTGGCAAGCCTCGGGATTGTTATTTGGAGGACGCATCGAGCTGGTTCCATCGGTGATTACGACTGTAGCTCATTTCTGGCTGCAATCCATCCTCCTTCCTATTGCCACTGTTAGGAAAGTGGATCGGATATGTGCAGCTTTCATTTGGCGGGGGGGTATGCATGCGATCTCTTGGGAACAGCTCTGTCGTCCCAGGAAGGAGGGAGGAGTGGGACTTAGGCCATTGCTGGAGATTAGGGAGGCCTCCGCGCTTAAGCTGGCATGGAAATTCATCAATGGGGGGTCTCTCTGGGCTGCCTGGATGCATAGCAGATACGTGAAGCATGACAACTTTTGGACGTGTGCTACTGACAACAATCACTCCGTCACGTTCAAGACTGTCCTGAGAAATAGGAAGATTCTTAAATCTGCTATCAGGAAGGTCATGAAGGATGGGTCTGGAACGGACCTCTGACGAAATTCTTGGATAGATCGGCGCTCGTTATTGGACATTGGGGGGCTCAGACACACCAGGAGGACAGGCGGAGCCTGACGTGTAGTCGGATCATTCACGACGGGGAGTGGAGGCCGGAGTCTTATCGATTTACCGTGGAGCTGGGTGGGATCATTAGTACTATTACCATCGATCCGGACTTGCCTGCTGATCGGTGGATTTGGGAGCCGAGTGGAGCGTCTACGGTAACTGGGAAGTTTCAATTCCGGAGTTGCTATAATCTCATCCGGCGCGCTTTTCCTCAGAGTCCTGACTACGAGTTCGTTTGGTGCAAGGGTCTGGCCAGGAAGATGCAGCTCTATCTCTACAAGTTCCTACTGGGTCGCCTTTTGACTAGGGATCGGTTGAGTTCTTTTGGAGTGCCGGTCCCAGATCCCAAGTGTGTGTTGTGCAGTCTGGAGCAAGAATCTATTAGACACATCTTCTTCGAGTGTGACCTGGCTTGGCAGATGTGGAAGGAGCAGAGTAGAGTGTTAGGAGGATGCGACTCTGGAAAGGGTATTGGGGACATCATCACGGTGATCCGAGATAGTAGAGGTCGAGGGGAGGACTGGTTCCGGACCGCCAGGGTTCGTCTGGCTGCTTCAGTTTGGCATGTCTGGCGGGAACGAAACCGTCGGATATTTGAGGGACTGGTCACACCTCTGGTGGGCATGCTTCATAACATCGAATTTGATGTAAATCTTATGGGGATTTGATGAGTGGGAGTCCCACTTTGATTGTATGTTGTACGATTACTGCATTGCTTTGGAATAAAATTTACCCTTTTTCCAAATATATATATATATATATATATATATATATATATATATATATAGAGAGAGAGAGAGAGAGGAACATGACCAATAGATGCTCCGGTAAGAGCATCTCCAACCCATTGTGAGTTTGAAAAAAAATGGTTGCCACATAGGAATTACCACTTCTTATTTCACAATTCCTTCTCCGATGCAAATGTGAAATAAATTGTAAAGACAATGTGAAGTTGGTTGTCTAGATCTAGACAATGGACTTCACAATGCTTTACTTCCACATCATCAATTATGAATAAAATTATTTATAAAGAAAGGAAGAAGTGGTAAAGCTGTCTTGGAAGTTAGAAAAACAGTAATTTTATTGTCTTCTCAAACTTTAGCATTGGAGAACACTTTTTTATCTCATTGTCTTGAGTGAACATAATTTTGCCACATAGGAAAGACATTGTCTTGTCCCTCATGCCACATAGGAATCATAACACAAAACAAGACAATAGGGTTGGAGATGCTCTAAGGAGGAGCTACAAGATAGTAGTTAAATGAGACACTAGGACTAGATATAGGAAGAAAGGAACATGGATTGAAGTTTTAACTTTTAAAGAAGGGTATAATTTTTGTTAATGTTACAGAGCACATGGCCCTTAACAGAACTGAATGGAAGAAAAGGACTAAAACATCCGACCACAAAAATTTGGGAAAAAGGCTTTGTCGTTGTTGTTTAGCATCAGTGGTGTATATTACAGAAAGCTAAATTTCTTTTTTCCAATGGCAGATTCATGTTTAGTGCAGAAAATTACAGACTACTACAGCAAAGTGGGAAAAAACATGCAACCTAAGTGGGATGCGGCTTTTATATTTTTTGATAATTGTGACCACAGACATAAACATCGGCTGCAGTGGATATTAGGCTATCGATATTGCTTGGACACCGGAAGTGTGCATGTGTCCACAACACTACTAATATTACTAAAGTAAATCTAATGTAGATATTATCCAACTATACAAGGATTGTAACTCGTTTCGTCAGACCTTGAGATTTTGGACCATTCAAAATGCCAAAAGGACCTAAACTTAAGAACAAACCCCTTACAAAATACAAACTAATCCGTATATAAACAAGGTTTTTGAATTAAAGGCTTGAACTAGAACCATGTTTGTCCGTGGAACCTGGTTTGATCCTGAACAAGATTTTAAATGACTGACCAACTTGAACTACATTTTTTCTATGAAGGAGGTTCTGAAAGATAAAACTGTGCATTAGAAATAATAATAGACCCTCACAACCAGAGCTAACCTTTACTAGTGGTGACTGAGTTACATCAGCAATACCAGCAAAGATCACCAGAAACAATCCAGAAAGAGAGGCTAAATGTAGAACACAATGAAAAAGAAAGATAACTATAACAATACGAAATACAAGTACACCCAGGGCCGGCCCTGAGCTGTTGGGGGCCCGAGGCAAAACTTTTAAAATGGGCCCCCAAACATAATGTAAAAAAAAGTATAAATAAAATAAATTTTTGTTGTAGTCAAGATTTGAACTAAGGACCTTTTAAATATAAGTCTTAACATTATAACCATTACACCACAATGTTTTTTGGTTAAAAAATGCACATAATACATACTAGTTCTATTATAGACAATTCCATGTTGGTGCCCCCTTTCGTCAGGGGGCCCTGGGCCAGGGCCGCCCTTGAGTACACCTAAAGCTATCAAGAAATATATACATCACCAAAGCCTTACCAGAGTGATGTATAAACAGGTATGTGAAATTTAGAGAACTAGTTCTATTAAGGGGAGAAAGATGTAATGACATGCATGTTTAGCACTTAATTCTTAGACTTAAATATTTTACCTGTAACAAGTAAATGTAGAAGGAGCTCTTAACATAATTGCAGACAAGTCTTAATATATAATAAATGCAATGGGCTGATGGCAGTGAGCTGGTGTTACTATAAAAGGGACGTATTTCTGGTCCTAGTGCACATAGCTGGCTACACTGGAAAAGAAAAGAACAAGAGAACAAGTAGAAAAGAAGGGAGGAGGTGAAGGGTGTTCACATTCAAGCACGACAACAACAACAACGGCCTTGAGAGCAAACATAGAAGCAAGTGATTGTTTATCATTATATGACTTTTAGGTCTGGGAATGCTAATCCTACATGATCTCGGTGGGTTTAATAATTCCAGTAATCATTCCAATGAATAAACTAATTAACCGGAAGCGTATCATTGGTCTAACCTGAATCTTTTGTTTCAATTTCTTTTGAATTGAATACTTGGAGATACATCCGCTCTTGGGACTAATGGGCAAATTATTACATGGCAAGAAATTAAGTTCCTCCAAGGTTTGTAGATCTGGATTCCAGAATTTCCATCATGTTCATGTGGCTTTGCTTCTTTAGATTCATGTTTAATCCATCCTTTCGTTGGTTTATGGTATTTCCTTTTGTTAACAGTAATTACAAATGATGCACACTTGAATCCTTGACTCTGGATTTCCATGTTAGGAAGGAATGCCATATTGTTATGTAGCTATAGGATCAGTTCAGTCTGCATTTTTGCAAACTTGTAATCACCTTATGCCTTTCGGCCAGGAACTTAAACCGAATACTATAGACTTTCTTTTACCAAAAATTACTCTTGGCTGTCATCAGATTTCTAAGTTTGGTTTACATGACGGGTATGATAACGTTCATTGCCTGAGTTAACTAATCATTGAATCTGAGCAAGCTGACAGGTCCTTGTGTGTTAATGAACTGATACACTATGGCCTGGTCTTCTTAATAATTTAGAAGGAGCTATTCTTGTTGGAAAAGTGAATGTATATTTGAAATATTAATTAATAATAATAATTGTTTTCTTACAACGAATCTATGGCAACGAATCTGTTGGAAAGATGTACGAATCTATTCAACGAAGCTATGGGAAAGGTGTCCTTTCCATTGCGTCTCTTTATCATCTATAAAAGCATAAGTGTTTGAATACTTCAAAAAACTCAATTCATTCATCAAACATCAAGTCTAAGAGAGAGAGAGAGACTACCTACATTACTTCGTCCAGTTCTTGCAGTGTGAAGTGCTGCTACCGAAGGAGAAGAACCGTTGTATCCTGGGAGACTAATCGCCATTAAACCGTAAGCACCAGTGCGGGACGAATATTATCGTAAGGACGTAAGTTCAAGCCTGGTCTCGGTTAGATCGTTATTTTATATTTTAATTTCAGAGTCTAAAATACAGAGTTGGAAATTTAATCTTACAATTCTGACATAGTTTCTAAGAACTTGAATTTCACCATATATGAAATAATAAATGAACATCAGACAAATTATTCTTATTTGTCTCATGGTTGATCTATTCTGACATAATTCCTAAGAACTAGTCACCAATTAATAAATGAACATCAGACAAATGATTCTTATTTGTCTCATGCTGTATTCCTTTACTTATATCACTTCAAAGCCCTAGCTTCACTTTGCCCAGTTGAACCTAGTCCGAAGTTATTACCTAGTTCAATGTTCTTACCAAATGGTAGTTTTTTTTTCCCCATTTTAACCTTGTATCCTTTCATGACGAGTTCAAGTGAGGGTTTGATTCGCTTCAGTTGAACAATTGTGCTAGAGTTCTGATTGAAGCTTTTGTTGAGTCTGTGTTTCCTTCTTCTAGCTGGATGCCTTAAACAAAATGCATGCCACATTCTGGTGATTATTGAGAACGAGATCATGTGTTACCAACCAATTGTTTCGCATGCACATACAATTTATCTCTTGTCTTTAACATTGGAATACAGGATATGAGACTTGCTTTATACTTTGATATTAAGATTCTTTGTAGTTCTTATTTTTCTTAAATGTCATCAGCCATTCTGACAATGATACAAACTGAGTAGACCCTGATCAGGTGGCACCACCATGAGAAATTACTAATCCTATTGGGGACTGAACAAGGATTTATTACTATACTCCAAACCAAGTTAGTAAAAGTCAGATATTAGGTTCAGCCAGACCAGGATTTAGCATGTCGGACAACATGTCATGGATATGTGAAAATATCATGCATCCATGATTCCATATCAAACTCCTTAATTATATAGCTTATATATAAGCATTGATAAAAATAATCTACACAAATTATCTCAAATTTTATAATGTCCTAATAGCAAATATAAAAGTATTGATTATTACCATGGATATCATATTTTATGAAGGCATTTTAGCACTAGAGTAAATTATCTGATAAAGTAATCTAGGAATTGGGAATTCAACAACGATACAATTTAGTTGACAAAGAAGGGGATCTACAAAGGATATAGAAAGAACAAGAATAGGGAAAAAAAAGAAATTTCTTAAAAGCTATAATAAAAATAAAAAAAAGTAGACAATGTTGCCAGTATCTGATGCCATTGGTGGACTTCAAAGACTTCAATGGTCTTGTTGCTGTCTTTGATGAAAGTCGATAAATTCGTTGGGGCTATTGTCATGAAAGATGAGAGATGGATGAGGAGAAGAAAATCGTGCCATTGAAGAAGACGATATAACATAACTAGTGTGGTCAGGGATGTTGGTAGTCTTTGTAGTCGCCAGGTTGCTTTCTTGGGAATATGAAAGAGAAAAGAAATAGGAGAAATTGAGAGTCTAGGGCCTCTCATCTTTTTGGGATTAGGGGTTCTATAATGGATCAACATCATAAGAGTTACAATGTTATACTGTTGGTATACTTTGTCCTATTGTCAGACCTCGGTACCTTCACCAATGCTCTGTACTGAGTATGGACATGTTTATGAAAGTCCCGGAAATAGACAAAGTCATCACTCTTATTCTTCATCAAATACAGCCAGGTGACACGAGAGAAACAATCAATAAAAGAAGGTTATTATAAGGGCACATCAAAAGTTGATCAGGGCACATCAGGATTGGGGTTAATCCAGGTTTGAGGAAAAATTACTCAGGACATCACATTTTTTACTCATTGGGCTGTCCCAGCCCAATACCCCCCAAACCCCAATTTTGAGTTTCATTTCCACATTTCACTCTCTTCCAAAACCCTATTTCCTTTCATCATCTTCTTCTTCTTTTCCACCATTTCCATCCTCACCATCTCCATTAAAATTCTAAATTTTTTTTCATCTTCTTCTTCTCCACCATTTCCATCATCACCATCTCCATCAAAATCCTAATTTTTTTTCATCTTCTTCTTCTCCACCATTTCCATCATCACCATCTCCATCAAAATCCTAGTTTCCTTCTCATTTCCATTTCGATGGCACCCAAAGGCTCCTCACAAACAATGTACAAACCCTAATACTTCTTTCCTCACAAAGAATGCATGAAAATAAACCCTAAAATGTACATTTCACTCTATTATCAAGATGAAAATAAATCCTAACATATGTTTTTTTCATTCGACAATTTCGACTTTAGGACTGCCAGAAATTGTGGCAGTCCTGCTGTAGAGCAAGTTCCCTTTCATGACTGCCACAATTCCTGGCAGTCCTCAATACTTCTAGGACTGCCATCAATTGTTGCAGTCATGCTGTACAACAAGTCCATTTCAGGACTGCCACAATTCCTGGCAGTCCTCAATACTTCTAGGACTGCCAGAATTGTGGCAGTCCTGATATGGACCCATTTCTTCTATAACTAGAATTTCATCCATAATTTCTTCTACAACTAGGATTTCATCCATAATTTCTTCTATTAATGAAGAAAATTTGATTAATAGATTAACAGATTAATAGATTTGATAACCCAATTTCTTCTACAACTAGGGTTTCATCCATAATGCCCAAATAAGAAGAAAGAAAATAAACTAGAATTTGAAGAAAGAGATCTGAGAAATTTGAAGAGAGCAAAAAAAAAACTAGAATTTAAAAAAAGATACCTTCTTCTTGTTCTTCTTGTGAGGAACTTCTTCTTCTTGTGAGGAAGGAGAAGAGAGCAAAAAAAATAAAAAGTTGACTTATATACTTACATTTGGGCTAGCCCTGAGTAATTTTTTCAACGACAAACTTGTAAATAAATCAGAGAGCTTTGGGCTAGCCTTGATCAACTTTTGATGTGCCCTTATAAATAATCTAAAAGAAACGAAATATTTGTAACCATTCATAGTAGTTGTGGCACACGGCTCCAAACATCAGAATGTATAATATCAAAAACAAAAGAGCTCCTATGGTCCGCACTAACATATGAGCTTCTAGTAAGTTTGCCTAAATCACATGCATCACATACTAGTTTTTCCTTATTTTCTTTCTCATAAATAGATGGATACAACCTACTCAAAATACCAAAAGAGGAGTGTCCCAACCGCCTGTGATGGAGTATCAGTGTATCCTCAGCACTCATCTTCGATCCTCCCATTCCTGCCCTCTCTGCCACAGACATTGGGTCGTATCCAGCCCTTCCCGATCCAGGTACCACAGTCCATCATGTCAAGTGCCAGTCACAAGTCTTCGTCCCATCTCCTTCTCCTAGATGATCACCTTAGGAATATCAAAAGAGACAATACATTTTAGTTGGAGGATTATAGAACTAATGGATAAAAGACTGACTGGAAAAGAAGGAACATGCAAAATATTGGATAATTTTACTGAACCTGTACAATCAATAGTACCCTTACCGACCACTGGCTGGAAAGTACCATCAGCTGTTTGAATGATGTCTGCCGATACTAGGTCTAGCATTCCCAGTCACGTGTCGAGACACAACCGAATCGACAATCCAGTCCGATGATCTAAGGAAAGACATAGATGCAAGGACGAGTGAGTTGTCAGTACCTTCCGATGGATGAACATACATGGCAGCGTTGTCTCTGGCGAAGAATGAGGTGGACGTCTCCTCGGTCCCACTCCTCTTGTCTCTATCGCTTGACGCTCTCTGCGTCCTCCTGAGTACCTCTAGCAGGTCCAGCAATGTCTGATCCTCTTTAGTATAGGCACCATCAGCTCCCTCCTCGCCTTCTGCTACCAGCAGGTTCGTCCAATAACCTCCTCGACCACCCCCGTCGACCCCCACGACCACGTCCACGTCCTCCAAACTGTCCACGTCCACCACCTGAATCTCCCTCCTTGGGTGGTTTGGTGCAAGCATACCTTAGATGGTCCACCTCCCCGCAGTTGTAGCACTGTCGGGGCTCTCCTTAGATCCTGTGCCGCCTGAATTAGCAACTGCAGTGCTGACTTCACTTCAAAAGGACCACTTGTCCCTGCATGTAGCTTGATACGAGTCTCCTCCTGGATCATGGCCGAGATAGCCTCCTCAAGTGTAAAAATCTTCGGTTGGACTAGAAGTATTCCTCTGAGCAAACACTGCGGCCAGTCCCTTAAGAAACTTCATTGTCCTCTCCTGCAGACATACATGTCTCTCCTTACACTTCGAGTCCTCGTAGCTCGCCCGATCTTAAGAGTGATCGTAATCCAACTACATACGCTCCAACTCCATGGCATATTCTTACACCGTCTTCTCCCCCTGTACGGTGTCGTTGATCTCCTCCTTGATCTGAAAAATCCTCAAGTTATTCTCTACACCATCGTAGGTCCTCCTCAATTTCACCCACACGTCCTTCACCATCTCAAGACCATCTACTGTAGCGGCGATCGACTAGACTAAAGAATTGAGGAGCCAAATGTATGCCACCATATGAGTGAACTTTCACTCGTCGCGTCCTGCCGAGCCCTCATCCGGCTGTCTTCTCTCCTGACAAGAAATCCTCCAGGTTCTTCCCTTTGAGGGTTCTCCTCACCCGTCGTGACCAATTCAGGTAGGTAACAGGTTCATCAAGCTTCAGATCGATGGAGGAAAGCTCCAACTTCGTCGGTATTCGTGTCGCGCTCTCACCAGCTAACAGTTTCATCATCTTCATCAACGTTGCAACCTTCGCAGGGTCCAACTTCTTGATGATCTCCTCCATCGATCCTCCTATTCTCCGATCACCTCACACCCGTCCCACGATTCACGTTCGTCCTCTTCGTCCTCTCCTATACCCGATCATGTCTCCCCCTATATCGGATCTAGGCCTTCGATGTCAACGTCCGGAACGACCCGCGGAAGATGTCAGAAAATGCGACAGAAGGCTCCTGCGGGCTCCACGGGAGTCACGGTGGTGGCGACGACGGCGTTGGCGGTGGTGGCGGGCGAGCGACGCGGCGACGGTAGTGGGGCGGCGGCGGTGGCTAGGGTTTGGGCTCTGATACCAAGTTGACTATTTTGGAGTGATTCACTATATTGATAATCTCTTGGCTATATATAGTCTTACAACCCTCCATCTTACATAAAAATCTCTAATAGATTCTAATATACCAACAGATACATATGCTGACCTTTTATGGTTATTGGACCAATAAATTCTACTTTTGTAAAAAGTGGCAACATTTTACAATCTCATATCGGTTTGTCGCACAACCTAATTCCAATATGCTAATTGTCATATTCCATGAGGACAAATGAAAATATATATTGTGGTATATTTTGCCTCCCAAAACCAAGGTGGACATGAGGCGCGAGGCTCACAAGGCTCATCCCTAAACGTCTTTATGCAGGTGGAGAGCGGCGCCTTCGAATAATATGCCTCACACTGCCTCTCTACAACGTCAAGCCTGTCAAGCCCGTCTGAAGCGCGTCTGATATATATTATTTCTACATGTCATTTTACTCTATGTTTTTACTGGTTATTGGAACGTAAGTACTTAATCTCGTTTTCCTTTTAATTTGGATTCTTGGTACTGATATTAGAGTATTAGTATCAGTACAGTACTGCCTATTGTTTAGGTGAGCAAACATAAAAAATTAATTACTTATTCTATTGTGTAAGAACAGAAAAACAATAAATCATCAATAATTTAGTAATCATTTTCTTACTAGTAATATGTAATAGACATATAATTGTATATACTTTTACATAATTTTGTATACGTGTCTGTCTCGCCCCGAACACCCATTGTGGTGCAGTGCCCTTGCATCTTTAATAACTATGCATATCAAACATGTCTATCAGCATTTAAAACAATGCTCCATATAATATATCCTTGTAGAATTTTGCATCATTGATCACAGTTTACATTGTACTAACCCGAAAGGCGAAAAGAACAATGGAGGTTACTTACTAATCCCATGTAGTTTATTTATTGAGAGTTTGGCACTTATAGCTAGATGAGCATATTATCTTTATGCTCGCATGCTCAAGTACTGTTGTTACAGACTTCTTGTTTATTAACTGTTCATATGTTATATGTTCTTCTTTCGACCATCCATCCAATACTGAATATTAAACGCACTTCTTGTTATTGTTCCTACATCTGTTTGTGAGATGATTATCCTGCTATCTATATTGTTGTTATTGGCCGTCTATATTTTTTTACCTCATTTCTCATCCTTGTCATGTTTTAGTCTTCATTAACAACTTAATAAGTTGGAATGTCAACCAATATTCCCAACAAATTAGATGGTCACCTACCCCTTCTACATCAGATAACTCTTGGTCTCCTCCTTTACTTCTCTTTCACCTGTCAATTTTCCATTTCTTCTCTCTCTTTTTCCATTTAGGATCATGTCTGAACTTGTTGCTAGAGACTCTTGCCATAACCTAGCTGTAATCTCATGACATCAAGAATTATATCTAAGCTGACTATATAATAGAAGTCTAATTACTGATATAATTCTTATAAGCACAAATAACAAAGTTTGTACCAACCGCAGGTGCCTGTAGGAGTTCAAAAGTTGGGTAGGAACCTTAAATGCTAAGCTCTAGCCTAGGAATTTCACTTTAACAGGAATGGGAATATTGCCTGTAACTAACAGCTACTACGTCCAAGATATATTTTCTTACGATATAGTAAATACAAGTCCAAAACCCACCCTAACTATCACAGTACATCACAGGCTAAATCTGAGACAAAGGATGGACATGTTATACCTAAATGACTACAAGCAAACAAATATATATTGCTCAAATGTTCCAATGGAGAAGTGAGACAAGTTTAGATATCAATAAAAGTATCCTTTTTTAGTCAAAATTAACATATCTTTTGGGTACAAGCACATAACACTCAGCAGTTCTCTACTTAAGAGAAAAACCAAATGCACAGGAAACTAGTCTCTTCTTTTGGCATTAAAAGAGAGCCTTACCCATTTGAGGTTTCACGGAGAGAATTATATCGCTATCATCAACTACCTGAGCATAATAAGGGTAAACATCAGCAGATTTAATACAGAAAAGCAAGAAAAAAAAGGAAAAAAAATGCAGAACTGAAAACTATATAACATGAAATTTGAAGTTCAACGTATTACACAGCAAACAGCAATCATGGCATAGTCTGAAAGTAACATTATTATTTGTTCATACATACTGAATATCAAATCATAGAGCTTCCATGAGGAGAATACAAGGACGGAGATATAAAGGTAACAGCCCGCATCGGAACTTTAGGCTGTCAGATGTAAATTAATACATAGCTCAAGAGACTAACCACACTAGCCATAGTTCATGAGAGGTAAGTTAAAAAACTGTGCACTGACTTGGGACAAAGAAATTACTGCATTAATGATGATAGGGAACAATCCGGGCAAATAATAAGTGCACCTCAGGAATCGCCACAACATTGTCAAATTGGAACCATATACAATTCTTCATTCATGAAGTTGTGTTGAAGTCGAAGAACACCAAGAGACAATTTGAGGAGCCACTCTACGAGTATATTTGTCCAAAGCTCACAACATTATGTTTACAAATGAAACAGGCAACCCTACTTCTTGCCACTTGCAGTGGATGTTCCACAAATGACTGGTTGGCTTAAGGTGACTTTAAGAGCATTGTCAAGGTTGGTGCACGGGAGGCTATCATTAGGAGGCATCACATATATCGCCTAGTTAGCCATTTGACTTGCAGTCTACAAAGCACTTAAATTACAGAAATAAAATTACAAACTTCTGTCATTTGCATTTGGGATCATCCATAGAATTGCGTGATCTCAGGACCGGTCCGTGACTGCACCGTCATCCTATGTAACTCTCTCAATATTTACAAACGATCATGTCATTCTCAAGTATGGCTCCATCACGCTTGTGAATTTGACAACCTATGTTGCACCGAAAATCATGTTGCACAGACACTGATGCGACACGATACGACACGGTAAGGATGCGGCGACAGGGAAACGGCACCTATTTAGTGTGCGCTAGTGTATTTTGGAGTGTCCGGAATGTGCCCTATACGTGTCCGACACGACACGGCTGGATTTTTTGAGTGTTCGTGCTTCCTACTGAAACATATACGACAAGACACAAATGATACATTCTCGCGACACGGATCAAGCAACCAAATCTGGAGTGTCCTTGCTTCCTAGTGACAAAAAAAACCAATTAATATTGATACCGCATATTTAGGGTTCTGACATGGCCAATCAATAAAAGTTGGGTCTTGCAGTGATCTTGGACCTAATAATAGTTTTCCTAAAGCACAAAAATGGAAAGAAAAAAAAGTGATCAGTGCAGTAACAATAACAACAACAACAAATATACCAATCTGGAAATTGCTGAGAAACCCAATTTCGGGGTTACTTTTTATGAAAAACCCACCGCAGGATGGATTTTATGAAATGCCCAGAATTATATATTCCACGTTAACTATTCCAAGATTCCCTTTAGATGTTCTGTATTTACAAAATTAATACCATAACTACCCCTCCGCACAAACTCAGATTTTGATTGCGATTCTCGTCGTCTTCTTCTTCTTCTTCACGAGAGATCTGAATCTCATTGCTCTCATCTTCAGCAGAGATCGCAAAGATCGTTCGCCGTGCTTTTTTTTTCCAGTCGAACTCCGATCATTGCTCATCTTCTTCTTCTTCTTTTCCGACAATTATGTCAATTATGGAGAGAAAATCTTCTTCTTTTTCCATAAGAGTTAGCATCGTTTTGAAAGAAGAACGAAAACTCTTGAATCTTTATTCATGTCAAATTTCTTTCCACAAAACAAAAAAATAAAAAATTAGGTTTCTGTCAACTGTTCTCCGTCGATATAACACGAAGAATAGTCATTCTCCTGCATTTTAACAAAGAAAATGTCATTCTCCGTGTAAATTAACACGGAGAATGCCATTCTCCTGTGTTTTAACATTTGAATGATCATTATCCGTGTCATTTAACACGGAGAATGGTCATTCTCCTACGTTTTAACACTGGAAATGGCCATTCTCCGTGTTAATTTACACGGAAAATGATATTCTCCGTATTTCTAACACGGAGAATGGCCATTCTCCTGCATTTTAACACGAATGACCATTCTCCGTCTTAAATTAAACGGAGAATGACCATTCTCCGTGTAATTTAGCACGAAAAATGGTCATTCTCCGTGTAAATTAAGACGAAGAATGGTCATTCTCCGTGTAATTTAGCACGGAAATGTCATTCTCCGTGTAAAATTAAGACGGAGAATGTCATTCTCCGTGTTACTAACACAGAGAATGGTCATTCTCCGTGTAAATAAGACGGAGAATGCCATTCTCCGTGTAAATTAAGACGGAGAATGGCCACCTTCATGCGAAATTAACATTCTTCGTGTTCTAACACGGAGAATGGCCATTCTCCTGCATTTTATGGTCAGTTGAAACTTTGGAGGGCCATAACTTTTGACTGGGAGGTCGAAACGTGGTCCGGTTTGTCGCAAAATGAACGTATCTTCGAGGAGCCTGAGATTAACCGCTTCTCCGTTAGTCGGCCTTCCGAAATTTTAGAATCGCAAAAAAATGATGTTTGGACCTCCGTTTTAGCACTTGCCGTTTGTCTCGGTCTTTCCGAAATTTTTCGACGAGTTTTTGAAGATTTTTAAGGAGAAAACCTAGATTCGAAAGTGAGCAGTGTATGAAAGAAGATGAAGTATCGAAACATTTTTTTAAGAGTAGTTTCGTGGGTGTTTTCAATAAATTAGAAGGAAGGCAAAAAGGTCATTCGGAACCCTCTTTATATATTTTTGCTAATTATGGGTACGCGATGAAATGTTATTGCACGGTGGGTTTTTCATAAAACTTTTTCGTTTTTGGGCATTTCATAAATTTTCCATATACCAATTATATAAAAGCAAAATGAAAAAATAATAATAAAAATAAGGCTCCTGGCATTTGCATTTAACAACAAACATACTAATTGCATAAAAAGCCAACAAATATTTTTGTTCTGTACTATTTGCAATAAAGAAGACCAGACCTTGGCGCTGTCCTCGAGGATCTCGACTCCGAAGGAGCGGAAGGCGTCCCTCCGCTCGGCGCGGCGGTGGGAGGTGCGGATGCTCGCGGCGGGGACGACCCCCGACTTCGCCACCCCCCGCGATGCTCTCCGCCATGTTTCCCGCTCCGATGAAGCCCACGCGGAACGAATCGGGCGGCGCGGCGGTGACGGCAGACATTTTTGCCCTCGGATTTCCGTTATGGGAAGAGAGGGATGAGAGGGTTTGGGAGTAGAAATAGGAATCAATAAGAATTGAAATTGAAAATAAAAATTGAAAAATCAACCCAATTTTTCGAAAGCAGATAGA
>JANAVB010031814.1:1315903-1363403 GCA_029216955.1 Iris pallida
GCTCTCGAAAGCAACTTTGAGCCTCAGAGGCTGTTAGAGCATCATTATTGGACTCTCCAATGCAATTTGGAGTCCAAAATTGCAAAAAAAAAAAAAGGTAAATTTAGAATGGGTTGGGTTTGTACGAGAATAGTAAGAAATGATAAAGTGAGCTCTGGTCCAAAAAATTGTGTGGTCAAAATTTAATGTAGGAAAAAAATAATATAAAGTTTAGAATCTAGAAAGTTGGACTCCAATTGGGACTTACTATTCTACAAAACGAGTTTCTACAATCTAGAATCTAGAAATTGGGAAGCCCAACCCTTAGCACCCATGGATGGGTTGGGACCGAAATTGTAGAAATTGGGACTAGAGATGAGACTTATTATTCTACAAAATGAGCTCCTACATTCTAAATCTAAAATCTAGAAAATGGGATGGACCTTACTAATGATGCTCTTAGGCATTTGAACAGGCCAACTCCAACATTTTGGAAGTCCTATACAATCCAAAAAATGAGGCCATTATCATTTTATACAATTTTTTTTATAACTCTAAAATCAAGCAATTTCAATAAATCTAAAATACAATATAATTCATCCTTGAATATGCATAAATTATTGCTAAGATTCAATAAATTAAGTAACTCCAAATTCTAAACAGTGGTTAGAAATGGATAAAAAAAATACAAAAAAATAATTCATATGCAAAGTTGTCAACTACAATAATGAAAGGTAAAAAATATTATGTTAGGAGTCCTAAAGTTTTCTATCTTGTGCAAAAAAAAAAAAAGATGGATAATGGATGAAACTTTCCAAAAGATGGAAACGAATCATGAATCACATATGCAACAAATCATAAAATAATTCATATACACAGATAAAAAAAATTATATAAAAAAATGACAATAACAACATCACTCAAGGACGAGACTGGCTCTCTAGTCTCCAATGTTGTCGACTCTCTCTCTCTCACCAAATAAAAAAATAATCATAAAATAAAAGAGTACCTGCAAAAAGAAAGTTCAACCTCACTCAAATAAGGATCCGGCTACTTGTTGTCGTGATTCGTGAAATTATTTCAGATCCGTTCGCCGAAATAAAGCAAAACAAAATTAGAGAGAGATTATATTATTAGCTTAGCAAAAACAAAAACTTATATAAAATAAGAGGAAGTTTTGCAAGAAAAAATAAAGCTGTCAGAAAAGAAGAAGAAAATATGCATGCACACATCTATTGAGGGAGGGAGAGACTGTTTCATTTTTTTCGTGGGAGAGACAGTGGAGATGAAGATGCGGTTTAAAAATATGGGTGAATTATTTTATTTCTCTAGGTTTTATTTGATTCTTCTCAAAACAGTCATAAAAAATATTACTCCGTAAAATCAAATAAAGAAACAAACAAAACATAAATTTAAAAAGCTTAACCGACCGACAGAATAATACATGGAACTAAAACTTTAGATACCAATAAGCAATAAATTTAGAACGCCATTAATAAAGTAGGGGTGGAGAGTCTTGTCTTGTGATTAGGGGTGAGCATACAACGGTTGAAAACTAATATCGAACCGAAATATGACAAACGGTTCGGTTTTTTGGTTATCGGTTCGATTTTCGGTTTGAAAATTTAAATTTTTGAAATAACGGTTCGATTTTCGGTTCTTGATCTGAGTAATCGAATCGAACCGAATCGAACCGAAATATGACACTATGACAAACGGTACGGTTTTTTTTGTTATCGGTTCGGTTTTCAGTTTAGAAATTTAAAATTTTGAAATAACGGTTCAATTTTCGATTCTTGATCAGAGTAACTGAATCGAACCGAAAACCGAGTAACTTAGTAATTTATCAAATTACTCTCAATCTATAGATATTAATGTTCTTTCTAGTCCCTAACTAAGCGCACTCTATCCTCCTATTCTCTGTCAGTGCTTCTTTGAGCACTCTTTCTATACCCTCAATTTATATACTAATATTTTTCGCTAGTATTGTAATAATTCATAAATATAACAATATCAATTTTTTTTAAATATTTGTTATTTAAATATGTCCATTTGTTAAAAATTTGAAGGCCCGATCCATTGGCCCATGAAATCGAACCGAAAATTGAACCAAATTAATTCGGTTCGGTTTTTATAAAAACGATACGATTTTCGATTTTGAAAAATACAATTTACGATTATTTTAATTTTTATATATTTGGGTCGATTTCAACCGAACCGAGCTCACCCCTACTTGTGATCCCCTAAGATTTTTTTCTTCTTCCAATCTTATTACACAAATAACCATTTTCCGCATTCAGAGGTCACGATTTTGTTCGTGCCAGAGAAAGGACTTCATCATCCGTTGCATTATTAAAATAAACCCCAAAGCTTTTTTTTTTTTTTGAAATGCTAGGTAATTCAATTTGTATACACTGTATTGCACATCTGTTCGGCCCACTGATACCTAAGCTTTATTTTAATATGTTTTGATTTGCGCTTTTTGTTAGCTGTGTGTTTACACACTAAGCAAAAGCTCAATTCCCTCTAATAATCCCATATCGATTCGGTTCGGTTCGACGCACGTAATGGATGCGGGTAAGTGCCCACATCTGCGGACGCCGAATGCCGATTTGATTTTCTCTTCGGATTCGGGCTGAGACCCTAAAAATCTTTTTGCTCCTCCTCATTTAATTTTGACCGTTATAAACCTATTAATTTTGTAACATTTGACATATTAACTCCTATCCAGATACAATATATCACATGTTTTCATTTGAATTTATTTGTAACGATCAATATTTATTGGCTGGATTAAATTGCCTTCATTCTCCATTATTTTCTAACCTTGGAAAAAAGCCTATATATTGAGGCACATCTCAATATTTTGGATACACTGAAAATTACTACAAAATACTCTCTCTCTCTCTCTCTCTCTCGAATTCTTGTCACTCCGAAACTCTTTTGTTCTTGGTTTGTTGCTCTGGTCAGAGCTAAGTCGAGGGTCACTCTCTCTACGTCGTGTGCGGCAAGGAGATTCCGGTGGAGCGAAAATTTTACCACTAGGAGCATTCGGACAAAATCTGCACATAGATCCGAATTAACTCTTAGGACAGTGCTACGTGCGCGACTTCCCCGGAGGTCGGTAACAATTTACTGTTTTATTTTTTGTTGCAGATATTAAAGTGAAGAATTTCCAACAATCTAAGAGTTAATTGATCATTGAAATATCATATTTTTATTCATCATTATGCAAAATTTAAATATATTCATATGGTATAATATCATATAAGTTAATAAAAGAAATGGTGTGACACTGTCAACATGATTGACGGAGCTCATTTGTTCATCTTTACTAAATAGGCACTCTGACTACCGTTTTACTTTATTTTTTTATCTACAATGCAAGAGAGCCCATATTTCTAACTTTGATGAGTTGGGATAGTATTTCGTCATTAAAATCTCTCAAAAGATGAGCACAAGTTCACGGTCATAAGTTCCTATGACAGATTTTTATGTTACTTTATGTTGAATATATTAATGATTCTTAAGTTCACGTTTTTCCTTTATGCTATAGTTCCATTTGATCCATTTGAGATATATACATTTTATGATGTTTTCAGTGCCTTGTTGTCTAGGACAATTTTAATGCATTTAATAGATTTACTTAATTGGATTAGTCTCTTCCCTTTTTAAATTATTTGGTTTAACCAAGTTGTTCATCTCATTGAACTCTTGGAACCAAGAGTTTTGTCAGAAAATTTGGTTTCAACATTGTAATTTTTTTTCAATTTTAAATTTTTTCCATCTTTATAAATAGAGTATACTATTTACTTGAAATTGAATTTATCTTATTGAGAAACATTTTCTGGTATTTCTGTGAGAAATAATTTTCTTCATATAGTTATCCTAAAATTGAAACTTCATCTATTGTCTACATAATTGTAATTACTCAAAATCTATAATTCCAATTAAATTCATTTATTTCTATCATTATTACAATTATTACAATTTTAATGTTGTTGTAACCGATTTGTTTAAATGAGTGCTAACAAATTTTTGGTTACAGAGATATTCCTACGATTGAAACTATTTGCACTCATCTGATACTTGAGTAAAATGTTTACACTTGATTAGCAATAGCATTAATTGGTATTGCGGTTATTATCATTCTGCCAAGATCGTGCTGTTAGAATTTTTATTGTACCCTGTCGATTCATGAGATGAAGAACATAAATTAGATTGCGGAAGCGTACCTGAATCCATTGCTAGACTTGATGGATCTTGAAGTGAACGTCTCTTTATTGGGTTCGATCTTCCAACTTGCTACGACCCTTAATGACAAAGAGGAATCCGAATCCTTTGTCCCTCTCTTTCTGTTGATGGGGATGCAGAAGAGAAAAAGAGAAAACCTCTCTTTCGGTGGTCGTATAAGTTGGGGACATAACCCTAATGAATACACATATTTATATATGTGTTGATATTTCTAATTTGGCCCCTCATCAAATTAGAATTATCTCCGGTATCTACACATTAATTCCATGACAATTATACCCTTAAGCCAATTTTCAAATAGACCACTTTAATTTGGCTTAATTATTTAGATAGTCCAACACAATTAATTTTACATGTGTGGCCCCATATTATTGAATAATCCAACAATCTCCCACTGAGCCACATATGTAACCTTATAATTGTGTTAACCTTAGTGAGCTCATAAATTGCTATCTTAATCCTTAGGGTATATCCGAACAATCTCGTCCATTAACCATATCAACATAGGATTAAAGCGGAATTCGTCACATATAGCGTAACTAAACCATCAATGGTCACATATACCAATATAGCTAAACGACATAGATCAATCATGGATGCGTAACATAAAAATTACACGCAATGTGATCAATACATGTCTATTTCCAACTGGTCCTCCTTAACTTTAGTGAGATCAATACTTTAACATAATGAAAACAGAATGAACTAAATTTTCATATATCTGATCAGATAAATATCCAAAATACTTTAATACATAAATGTATCCAAAATCAAATAGCACCCAAATACATAAAATACAAACTCCCACTGTATTGTCATATTCTTAATTAAGATAACACCCATATGAGCAGTATGCTCATGAAAGACCCTGGGTGATAATGCTTTTGTGAGCGGATCCGCTAACATGGAGTTTGTCCTAATGTGCTATATGGACACTTTTACCATTCTGAATTCTTTCCTTCACAACTAGAAATTTTATGTCAACATCCTTTGACTTATACAAGTTCTTGTTGTTATTAGAATACAGTACTGTTGATTTATTGTCACACCATAATTTTATGTGGTCTTTCAACACCGTACTGTAGGTGCAGCCTTGTGACAAAATTTTGCAACCATATTCCCTGAATAGATGCCCCACAGCATGTTACAAACCTTGCTGCCATGGTGGAATAAATTATGAGTGCATGTTTGACACTCATCCAAAATATACCTCCATTAGTCAGCATAACCTGATGTGGATCTCCTGCTGTGTTGGCATCCAACAAAATCGGAGTCGGAATACTTTATGATCTCCAGAATTATTCGATCTCCTACAAAGAGCATATAATTTATTGTTCTCTATTAATTACTTAAGTAGTTTGGCTGCTATCCAATGATCCATCCATATTTGCTTAAATATTTGCCTAACATCCTAATCTGTACGCAATATCCTGGAGCGTACATACTTGAGCATACATTAGACTCCCTACAACTGATCATGAAAGAAAAATCTATTGTATTTTCTTAATTTTAAGGCTAACCTTAGGGCACTTGATTGAAACCGAATTTGTCTCCTTTAACGAGAGGTGTCACCTGGTTTGCATTGAATACTTTAATCAATATACAAAACCAGAAAATTATTCCTACTCCCACTGAACTTGTGATACACACAATCTTCAACAGTGTTTATCTCAAAACCAAACGAGATAATCACTTGGTAAAACTTTTAAGTACCTTCGACGAGAATCCTGCTTGAGTCCATGAATAGATTTTGTCAATATACAAACCATGTTATTTGGGTCTTTCGACACAAAGTTTTCTGTATGCACCATAAATTGTTTCGTCGATGTTACCATTGAGAAACACAATTTTGACATCCATTTAATGTAACTAAAGATCAAAATGTGCAATAAGTGCTGTGATTATTTTAAAAGAGTCTTTCAAAGATACCGAAGAGAAAGTCTCTTTAAAATCAATCGTTGACTTTTGAGTAAAGTCACTAGCTGCAAGACGTACTTTATACCTCTCCACATTATCCTTTCGAATCTTTCTTGGTTTTAAATGTCCATTTTCAACCAATGAACTTTGTATCTTTTGGTAATGTGACAATTTTCTAAACTTTATTGTCTTGTACAGACTTATACTCCTTATTTATTTCCTCAACCACTTTTAAGAGTTGGAACTTTCCATGGCCCGACGGAAGATGATTAAATCACCTTCCAATATTCCATAGTTTTTCTCACGTTCCTAGAGAAATATGACAATATTGTCCGAAATTATATTTCTCATTTCTCTGGTGGACCATCTTAATATTACCGGTTCTTGATGTTGTTGAGTTTGTTCCTTAGGAATAATTACCTTATCTTGAATGGGGTGCCGCTACATTGTCGTTGTTAAGGTATCTTAACAACGACTTATAGAGGTAATTTGACATTGTCTTATTGAGGCTCCGAATTCAGTTCTTGATCATGACAGGTATAGAATCCTGCACATCGTCAAAAGTGATAGTAGAAATCGTAATTGATTCCTTCTCAAAGACAATGATCCTGACTTTATTTCTTCCTAAAACTCAACATACTCAAAAAATATTATACTTCTCGTCTCAAAAAAAATTTCTTAGTGTGGGATCATATAATTATTAACCCCTTGAATTGTCAGCATAGCCAATAAAGTAGCTGCTTACAATTGAACTTTGGTCTGTATTTCCTTTACACATTAATATAGACAATAAAGTCTACAAAGTCAATGAAATCCAAATCTCATCAGACACAAATTATTCAACTCTATTTCTAGAGATGTGATCTAATCGCTTATGTCATAATGGGACTAAAAATATTTATTATTAATTTTGCATTTAGTACCACATGACTCCACTTGCAAGATTTCATTGTAAGATGCAATAGTTTCAACTGAATATAGGTTATCATAAACCTTAAGGGAACCGTTACCAACAATATTTGAATTTGAAGATAGATTAAACCTATTGTTTCCAAATGAACAATGATAACCAGATTTGTCCAATAATGAAACCAAAACTGAATTTCGTCTAAAAGACGGTATAATAAAAGTGTCTATCAAATCCAAATAATAATCGGTTCCTAAAAATAATCTAAAATGTCCTATTGCTTTTACTTCTACCGATTTGCCGTCACCCTCATAGATGTATCTTTCACCATCAATTGGCTTCGGTAGCTCAGACAACCTTGTCTATAAACACTAATGTGGATAATAGCACCAGAATCTAACCACCACGTGTTTTTAGGTACTAAATCTAAATTAACCTCAGAACAGACCAAATTTAGAAATGTACTCTCTTTTTTTCGCCCTTAAAGATTATCCCATTAAACATGAAAATTAAATTCTTATTGGCAGATATTGTAGCAACATTAACTGTAAAGAGAACAAAAAATAAATAGACAAACATGCTCTAATTAATAACCAAAAATAAAAGATAGTCAAACAAATTCAAATAATGGTAAAACCCCATCTCAAGATACATAGTACATCATTAATATCAAGTCTTTGGACAGTGATATTAACTGCAAGTGGTACTCTTGGTATAGTGATCAAACGTTGACAATAAGTCATATCAAATAATAAGCCTATCTTTGGATCGAGTTATTATTCACATGTAAACCGTATAATTGTCACACATTTATCACCACAAGTATGTGTGTAATTCGGCCAAGTATTAACCTTCCTTTCGGCCGGCTAATACCCGCATGAATATACACACACAAACATCTGACATCCCTCATAGACTATCTACGCAAGAGAGGTCACTTTGGCGACATCTTGTTTCAATGGGCTTATTTAGAATATTAGACAACTATTGCTAGTCATAAAAGGTACCAAAAATTTGAATGTTGACTAAATTTTACAAAACTGAATCATGTCCAAATCCTTCTGCTTATTTAAATTAAATAATCATAAATCCTTATGTACATACATATTTTAAATTTTAAATTAATAAATAATCAACCGATTACATTCTAACAAATATGCATCAACAGATAATATCAAATAATTCATAAGGATTACTTTAAATAGAATAATCTATAGAAGACCAAATTTATGCACCAACAGATTACATCAAACAATCTATAAAGATTATACCAAAATTGATCTACTAAATGATACACATGTTAATCTTTTGCATAATTTAAAGCATGAATTAAATCACTTTGGCATATATTGATGCACGTAGGATATCTAACAAATTCTATTGACCGAATTATATAAATATTCGAAGACCTTTGGTTGAGAAGATTTCTTCAGTATCTTGGGATTAACACCAGATACACCTATCTGTCTATATGGTGATAATAAAGCAGCCATTAACATTGTCGCTTGTACAACAGCATAACAGGATGAAGAACATCTAGTTAGATCGACACCTCATCCAACAAAGGATTGATTAAATATATGTATTTAACATATATTTCTGCTTAACAACTTGTTTCCACACAAAAGGTGTTCGAGACCAACATCCAAGAACTGCTAGCTTGGCATGCTATACATTGCTTGAGAGGGTCGTATAGACTATAGAGACCAAGTACACAGTGAAATATGGATAACCTACACTACATAGAACGCCAGTAAAGAAATTGGAGCCTTCTAATTTGGCTTTGGAACTGAAGCATCAATACCAGAAGGAAAGTCAAAGCAGCTGGAGGTTCCAGTCTTTCCCTAGAAGTACACTAGAGGTCCGCTTCAAAAAAACTGTAACCTGTTGCTTCATTCTTAATCCATTGTAAAATATGATAATGAATATGAAGAACCCTAAATCGGATGAATTCGACTGAATCCATTGCAACAAAAGGCCATATTACTCTGGATCATAAAAAATTTGATCGAACAATCAAAATCCTAAATTAAATTAGATCTTACGATCTAGGGTTCCTAAACAACAACAAAAATTAAATCTAAACCTTCAATCTCATAAATCAAACAAGGAGGCTCTGATACCACTTGTTAGAATTTTTATTGTACCCTATCGATTCATGAGATGAAGAACATAAATTAGATTGCGGAAGCATACCTGAATCCATTGCTAGACTTGATGGATCTTGAAGCGAACGTCTCTTTATTGGGTTCGATCTTCCAACTTGCTACGACCCTTAATGACAAAGAGGAATCCGAATCCTTTGTCCCTCTCTTTCTGTTGATGGGGATACAGAAGAGAAAAAGAGAAAACCTCTCTTTTGGTGGCCGTATAAGTTGGGGACCATAATCCTAATGAATACACATATTTATATATGTGTTGATATTTCTAATTTGGCCCCTCATCAAATTAGAATTATCTCCGGTATCTGCACATTAATTCCATGACAATTATACCCTTAAGCCAATTTTCAAATAGACCACTTTAATTTGGCTTAATTATTTAGATAGCCCAACACAATTAATTTTACATGTGTGGCCCCATATTATTAAATAATCCAACACGTGTCTGGCTCTTCTTGAAAGTTCTATATCACTGATGGACCCTATTATATCTTTCACAGTATTTTGATTTGTCATCACAAACTACAATAGGTGGTTAATTTTCAACTGGAACATGTTCATAGTTGATCATACTACAACTATTTACCGCAGTAACTTGCATGGCATTGTAACTGCTTGTATTTGTTATAATACATACATGGGAATCAATAATCAAGTATGCTATATTGCCAAAGTAAGAATGGACTTACTATTAGTTGCATTATTAGAGTTTGCTTCACTTTTTCATTAAAAAATTTATTTCCAGGCTTGCACGACCTTTGAAAGTACTTATCCACATTATGTCTACATTTTGTTCTCATGTCCATTTTTTTCTAATTTGAAATGCACGTGGCTTTATTGTCATTGTCAAACTTTGTTTTATTTTTTATTTGTTTAATTGTTTTGAACAAAGTATGTAAAAGATTTGTGAACCATGAGTTGTAAAGATTTGTCTTTCTAAACTCTACCTCTCTTCCTTATTTGAATGGAAAAACACAAAATTCATTTTTAAATTATTTGGCTTTGATTAACGTCTTGTGTTTAGATTTGTTTCTCATTTGTCTCAATCAGCGTCTTGTGTTTAGATTTGTTTCTCATTTGTCTCAATCAGCGTCTTGTGTTTAGATTTGTTTGCATTCTGATTGAGTTTCAAACTCGAAATGGGGGAAAACAAAGTCTATCTCATACTCACTGTAGTGCCCCGTCCCTACATCGTGCCCCGTACTCCATCCACGGGGTGCGCGAGAAAGGAACACTGTCGCTATCGATTCGGTCGGGACCGATAGGTCGGAATCGATCGAGTCGATCGAACGGCAACGGTTGAATTAAGATCCATTCCTCGTTATGGAATGTCTTCTTTGGAACCAAGTCCCATATTCAGCGGGATGCGCCTCAAGGATTGACTCTGCGGCTGAGTCGGGAGAGACCTCCCGTTGCTCTGCTTTTTCACGCCGCTTGCGTTGGTTTTGGCTTTGTTTTCTGAATGCTTTATCGTGAATATTTTTGATGTTTTTCATGGCTTGCGTTTCGAACTCGCATTTCCTATCGAACTTCTTGAATAATGCAGTGTTCTAATCGGTTGCTTGTACGATTTCAGGTAATCGTATAGGCGACGTCTAGCACGACCAACAAGTTTTCTCGCCTGAAGTAAACTCAAGGTGAGTGGCTGACCCTTCTCTTCTCGACCCCCTTCTTAGGTAAATTGACAGTGTTGTTACGAATGAAAGAATGAATGCAAAGGCACGGGCACGGTAAAATGATCAAGTTTTCAAAGTGAACGTAGGCTAGACCTTAATAACTGAATATTGTCTTAACTCGGTCATTGGACAACTTGTCGACAAGGAGAGAGTTTCCCCGAGCGACTACCCGGGGTCACGGGACCGACACGGCCTAGGAGGAAACACGGTATAGCTGTGCTGGATGATAGCACGGGTTAAGCGGAGACTTGCAGCGGGGCTCGCTACTTGCGCTGCAAGGGCCCCGGCTAACAAAGCTATAGTCCAGGATGACTTGTGATGTCAGTGACCAAACACACGTAACGTTGCACTTGGAATATAAATGATAACAATTGACAGAAAAGAACATGGTAAGTTTCATAAGGCGCGGCGCGGTCCACCGTGGATAAGTTCCAACGAAAATTACATTATGCTTGTCATTGCTCGCTTAAAATTCATTAGGATGGTTAGAAACATTCATGAACTAAGTCATATAAACTCTTCAACCAAATGAGAGCTTGGAACTTAATTTGCCACGTACCAGTACAAAGTGTAATGTACTGATCCTCGCTCTCCATGCAGGTACCCCGAACCACGAAGGGCGTGCCACTTGAAACTCAAAGCGAAGTAAACTCTTTTGAAGCCTCGTTCGCGTGTGAAGGCTTGTGTTTCTGGATTCCTTTTGAAGAAGACCCCGCACTCAGTCCAAAAGAAGATGACGACTCGACTCCCCTCAATAGCAGGTGAAAAGTGTTATGTTTTGCTTGTAAAAAGGGATGTAATGTATGGAACGACTATCTCATCAGCGTTCATTTTGTAAGTCGAAGTCATGTTGTAGCCCGTGCGGCAATGATTGTAATGGAGTCAATATAAATGAAATGTTAATATCAATGAAAAGTCTACTTCTATTTCAAATGTGTCAATCAATTTCTCTGTGTACTCTAACTTGATGTTGTGTTTCGGATGACCTTATGACTACGCCTTGTGCGATCGCAACTTAGGTTCGCACGGCATCACGCCCGGGGGACGACTATCGATTCTATGAAATCGGGGCATGACATAATGGTATCAGAGCACGGCTTTACATCCTATGGCCTCGCGTCTAGAGTTGCAGACCTTTGACCTCGCTTCGATGAGATAAGTTGTTCCATACAGTGAGTATGTAATAATTTGTGACTGATGTGTTGCCTTCGTATCGCAGAAGTGACAGAACCCACGGCCGAGCGAGAGCAGAGCGCTTCTAGCGGCTCTAGTAGTTCGCATCATTCGCGGGCCGGACCTTTTAACGATACCATCGAAAGGATGCTGCACATGATGGAGGCGCAGCGGAACCAGTCTGAGAACCGATATCAACAGACGGAGGAACGACAGGCCCAGTTCGAAGCTCGCTTCGAAGCTCACTTCGACGCACATACGAAACTTCAACAAAATCAGCTAGATATCCTGCAGCAGATCGTCTAGACAATGGAGGCCAATGGAAATTCTGCGACTGAGCCTACCGTCACTGCACCTAATGCCACCATGCCGACGATCCAGCCCATTGAAGTCGACACGAAGGAGCCCGAGCGTCAACCAGCGGCACCGAAAAAGTATAACTTTAAAGTGTCAGAATTCAAGAAGGCGTACCGCACTTCCTTCAGCGGTACCGAAGGCCCTTCCATGGCAATCGACTGGTTGGAAGAGCTGGAAGATCACTTCGAGATCCTCGGCATTGAAGAATCAAAGCAAGTCGCCTGCGCACAACTTCAGCTACGGTTGAACGCGCACGACTCGTGGGCCGTGCATAAGCGAGCGATCCGACGCGATAACAACTCAGCGCCGATCTCTTGGGCCACGTTCCGCAAAGCTTTTGAAGTCGAGTACCTTCCGTCAGCCGTTTGTCAAGCGAAGGAGAATGAATTCATACAGTTGAGGCAGGGGAACCGGACTGTAGAACAGTACACCGTAGAATTTAATAAGCTGTCCAAGTTTGCTAGTACATTTTTGCCTACAGAAGAGTATCGCGTGCAACGGTTCGAAGTGGGTCTGCGACGCTCTATCAGTGCGCATGTCGGGGTCCCAGAGTATAAGATCGTGGGCGAGGCTCTGAATCACGCTCTTCGCCTTGAGTGTGAATACCCTTCCGGTGCTGCCGACGTTGTGCGCCACTCAAATCACAAACGTCCTAGCTATACGGGAGGCAACAACTACATATCAAAGCGTCCAAAACTATGGAGGAAACCAGGGACGAACCCCACCATTTCCTTGTGCTAAATGTCAAAACTTCGGTCACCATGCCTACGACTGTCATGTTCTCGACGGAGGATGCATCAACTGCGGAGCAAGGAACCACCAAGCACGAGATTGCCCCCGGAAATAGAATCGTAACATCCCGCCACAACAACACCGTCAAGAGAATCGAGGACAGGCGCCCCGACCTCCTCCGCCCACTCAACCCGTACCGCAAAATGGTCGAGACTGTCGCCCCAATACTCAGGGCTGCATCTACGCCATGACTCGAGACGAAGCGCTAGCATCGGATACAGTAGTGTCAGGTATACTAAAATTTAATAATGTGCCTGTTCGTGTGTTATTTGATTCAGGCGCTTCACATAGTTTTATATCGGTGGACTTTGCCGCCAAGCACAAATTTCCTGTAATATCATTAGATCTCGACCTTAGCATAAGTACACCTTCGGGCACACCAATACTCACAAACTTAGCCTACACCGGTGGGATTATCTGTATCGACGGTCAAAAGATCGGTCTTGATGTGATAGTTCTAGACATGAAGGACTTTGACATCATTCTGGGAATGGATTGGCTCGGGCCGTGCAATGCAACCATAGACTGTGCTGAAAAGAAGGTCACATTCTGCATACCTGGAGTGCCTGAATTCTGCTACTCGTGTGGTGAGGCGTCGCCGACCTGCATGGTGATCTCCGCAATATCTGCTCGACGGATGCTGCATTCCGGGTGCGAAGGCTATCTAGCTTCCGTTTGAGACATGCGACAGGATGGTGCAAACGCGGGTCAGACCGACGTTGTGGCAGAATTCCCAGACGTGTTCCCGGACGAGCTACCCGGCATGCCGCCCGATTGAGAAATAGAGTTCACCATCGACACATTTCCTGACACCCGGCCGATCTCGAAGGCTCCGTACAGAATGGCCCCTACAGAACTGAAGGAACTAAAGGCACAACTACAAGAATTACTCGACAAAGGGTTTATCCGTCCGAGTGTCTCGCCGTGGGGTGTGCCCGTACTATTTGTGAAGAAGAAGGATGGATCGATACGGCTCTTCATCGACTATCGAGAATTGAATAAAGCCACCGTCCGAAATAAATACCTCCTGCCCCGCATCGACGACTTGTTCGACCAGCTCCAAGGTACAACAGTGTTTTCGAAGATTGATCTGCGATCGGGTTATCACAAACTCAAAGTCAAGCCAGATGACGTGCCGAAGTCTGCCTTCCGCACTCGCTATGGCCACTACGAGTTCTTGGTAATACCGTTCGGTCTGACAAACGCCCCTGCCGTCTTCATGGATCTAATGAATCGGGTGTTCCGTCCGTTCGTTGATAAATTCGTAGTAGTCTTCATTAACGACATCCTCGTCTACTCGAAGGATCTAGCGCAACATACAGAGAATCTGCGGATGGTACTCCAAACCCTTCGAGAGAATTAGTTGTATGTGAAGATGAGCAAGTACGAATTCTGGCTGAACAACGTCTCATTCCTTGGGCACATCATCTCCGCCACGGGCATCGCTGTCGATCCAAAAAAAGTCGAGGCAGTTGTTGATTGGAAACGGCCTGCATCAGTTAGCGAAATTCGAAGCTTCCTAGGCTTGGCGGGATACTACCGACGCTTCGTGAAGGACTTCGCGAAGATTGCATCGCTGTTGACTCGCCTCATCTAGAAAGGAGTCGCATTCAAGTGGTCAGACGACTGTGAAGCTTTCTTCCAGGAGCTCAAACAACGGCTCGTTTCGGCCCCGATACTTGCTCTTCCTGAAGGGACGGAGGGATTTCAGATCTTCAGCGATACTTCTGACCAGGGCTTGGGGTGTGTGCTCATGCAGCGGGATAAGGTGATATCTTTTGCTTCCCGCCAGTTGAAGCCGCACGAGAAGAACTACCCCACGCATGACCTAGAATTAGCGGCGATTGTGTTTACATTGAAGCTGTGGCATCACTATCTCTATGGCGTGGTGTGCGGAATTTATACGGACCACAAAAGCCTCAAGTATCTCTTCACCCAGAAGGAACTGAATTTGTGGCAGAGGCGATGGCTCGAACTGATCAAAGACTATGACTTGTCAATCGACTACACGCCGGGCAAGGGAAATATGGTAGCGGATGCGCTGAGCCGGAAGTACTTAGCTTCGTTATGCATCAACGATCGACTGCTGCATGACTTGGAAGGAATGGGCATTGAACTCCGAGTTCGTTTTAGAGACGCAAAGCTGGCGCAACTGCGGGTGAAACCGAGCCTACTGGAGAGGATCAAGTCTGCTCAGAAGGACGACCCATACCTGGAGAAGATGCAAAAGCTGATATCGATAGAAAAAGCGTCTGACTTTACAGAGGACGAGTCGGGAGTGTTGCACGTGAAGGGACGACTATGCGTACCAGACGACGCAGAACTTAGAAAGGAGATAATGTCGGAGACGTATTATGCAAAATATTCCTTGCATCCTGGCAGCACCAAGATGTATAAGGACCTCCGCGTTGTCTTTTGGTGGCACGACATGAAGAGGAATATAGCGCTCTTTGTGTCAAAATGTATGACCTGTCAGCAAGTCAAAGCCGAGCACCAGCGACCGGGCGGGGAGATGCAGAACCTTGCCATTCCAGAGTGGAAATGGGATCACATCACTATGGACTTCGTTGTTGGCTTGCCGAGGACGGCGCGGGGAAACGATGCCATCTGGGTCATCGTCGATCGACTAACAAAGTCAGCGCACTTTATTGCCATCAAAGTTACTTTGAGCGTCGACCGCCTTGCTCAGGTATACCTTGATGAAGTAGTTTGGCTGCACGGGGTCCCTGTATCTATCATCTCGGATCAGGATGGACGGTTCATAGCGTGCTTCTGGAGTAGTCTTCATTCAGCACTGGGACCAAGTTGAAGTTCAGCTCAGCTTATCATCCTCAGACTGACGGCCAAACAGAGCGGGTGAACCAAATTCTCGAAGACATGTTACGACTCTGTACGATCGACTTGAAGTCAAGTTGGGACGTCCATCTACCGCTGGCCGAGTTTCCATACAACAACAGCTATCAGTCCAGCATCCAAATGGCGCCGTATGAAGCTTTGTACGGTCGCAAGTGCAGATCGTCCATTTGCTGGGATGAAGTCGGAGAACGACAGATACTTGGTCCGGAGCTGGTGGAGCAGACCGTGTAGAAGGTCAAGTTAATACGAGAGAGATTGAAGATAGCACAAAGCCAGCAGAAGAGCTATGCCGACACGCACCGACGCCCCCTCGAGTTCTCGGAAGGCGAACATGTATTCTTGAAAGTCATGCCCATGCGGGAAGTTTCCAGGTTCGGTGCGAAGGGGAAATTGAGCCCAAGATTTGTTGTCCCGTTCGAAATATTAAAGCGAGTCGCCCTGGTAGCTTACCAAATTGCCCTGCCGTCTTCGTTGTCAGAGGTACATGACGTCTTCCACGTATCACAATTGCAGAAATACGTGCATGATCCAAGCCATGTGGTGGATTTGGGTAAGCTGGACCTGAAGGCGGACTTGTCATATGTCGAAGAGCCGATGCAAATCTTGGAGCACAAGGATAAACTTCTCTGCAACCGTGCTATTCCTCTCGTCCGCGTCCTCTGGAGAAACCATTTGGTCGAAGAGTCGACGTGGGTGCTTGAGTCAGAAATGAAGGAAAAGTTTCCTTCATTGTTCTCGTAGAGGTAGGTTCTATTCTTAAGTTTCGAGGACGAAACTTTTTCTTAGTTGGTTATGGTGTAGTGCCCCGTCCCTACATCGTGCCCCGTACTCCATCCACGGGGTGCGCGAGAAAGGAACACTGTCGCTATCGATTCGGTTGGGACCGATAGGTCGGAATCGATCGAGTCGATCGAACGGGAACGGTTGAATTAAGATCCATTCCTCGTTATGGAATGTCTTCTTCGGAACCAAGTCCCATATTCAGCAGAATGTGCCTCAAGGATTGATTCTGCGCTGAGTCGGGAGAGACCTCCCGTTGCTCTACTTTTTTATGCCGCTTGCGTTGATTTTGGCTTTGTTTTCTGAATGCATTTTCGTGAATGTTTTCGATGGTTTTCATGGCTTACATTTCGAACTAGCATTTCCTATCGAACTTCTTGAATAATGCAGTATTCTAATCGGTTGCTTGTACGATTTCAGGTAATCGCGTAGGCGACGTCTAGCGCGACCAACAAGTTCTCTCACCTGAAGTAAACTCAAGGTGAGTGGCTGACCCTTCTCTTCTCGACCCCCTTCTTAGGTAAATTGACAGTGTTGTTACGAATGAAAGAATGAATGCAAAGGCATGGACACGGTAAAATGATCAAGTTTTCAAAGTGAACGTAGGCTAGACCTTAATAACTGAATATTGTTTTAACTCGGTCATTGGACAACTTGTCGACAAGGAAAGAGTTTCCTCGAGCGACTACCCGGGGCCACGGGACCGACTCGACCTAGGAGGAAACACGGTATAGTTGTGCTGGATGATAGCACGGGTTAAGCGGGGACTTGCAGCGGGGCTCGCTACTTGCGCTGCAAGGGCCCCGGCTAACAAAGCTATAGTCCAGGATGGCTTGTGATGTCAGTGACCAAACACATGTAACGTTGCACTTGGAATATAAATGATAACAATTGACAGGGAGAACATGGTAAGTTTTATAAGGCGCGGCGCGGTCCGCCGTGGGTAAGTTCCAACAAAAATTACATTATGCTTGTCATTGCTCGCTTGAAATTCATTAGGATGGTTAGAAACATTCATGAACTAAGTCATATAAACTCTTCAACCAAATGAGAGCTTGGAACTTAATTTGCCACGCACCAGTACAAAGTATAATTTACTGATTCTCGCTCTCCACGCAGGTACCCCGAACCACGAAGGATGTGCCATTTGAAACTCAAAGCGAAGTAAACTCTTTTGAAGCCTCGTCCACGTGTGAAGGCTTGTGTTTCTGGATTCCTTTTGAAGAAGACCCCGCACTCAGTCTAAAAGAAGATGACGACTCGACTCCCCTCGATAGCAGGTGGAAAGTGTTATGTTTTGCTTGTAAAAGAGATGTAATGTATGGAACGACTATCTCATCAGCGTTCATTTTGTAAGTCGAAGTCATGTTATAGCCCGTGCGGCAATGATTGTAATGGAGTCAATGTAAATGAAATGTTAATATCAATGAAAAGTCTACTTCTATTTCAAATGTGTCAATCAATTTCTCTGCGTACTCTAACTTGATGTTGTGTTTCGGATGACCTTATGACTACGCCTTGTGCGATCGCAACTTAGGTTCACACGGCATCATGCCCGGAGGACGACTATCGATTCTACGGAATCGGGACGTGACACTCACATCACTCTTATTTTCTACAAAAAATTTGCTTGTGGATCTATAAAGTTATAATAATATATATTGTATATTTTCATAGAATTGGTTGATTGTGATACGAGTCAGTATAATATTATTGGATTTGAGACGATCTCATTAAAAAAAATTGCTCATAAACTTTGTATAAGTCAATATCTCTTAACATGATGATATTGAAAAGTTTCGCTCATTAACTATATTTGATTTTTTTTTTTTTTTTGCTTTAGCTTAAATTATTCTTTGCCTACTAAGTATGTGTATATTGTACTAGCACACTTGCTGAAACATTTTTGCTTAAGGGATTGTTTAGTAGTCACAATTAAATATTAAGGTACTTCACTCTTTCATAAATGATGATCCTACTATTGGTGTAGATGGATCCAAAGAAAATCTGTAGTAACTAAAGTTCTACAATTATTTTCGGTCTCGGATCTATAGATACTTTTGATTTAAAAAAAACAAAAATCATGCATGGTTAATCGGTCATAGATTGGTATTTGTTCTTGCTGCATTATTTACTTAGTTGGTATTTTAATGAAAAGTATCACATTGATGATATAAATATCTATGATTGTATGTATTGATTTTGCACTACATAATCAATAAGGATATTTTTGTAATTAAGAAATATCTAACAAAAACTATTTATCTGACTATTTTACAAATATTGCTGAATTATTTTTATTGTTAAAATTTGTTGAAAAAATGTACTATTGTACAAAAATGTATTGTTGTGCCTGAATGAACAAGGTCTGCATCGTTTACTTACATTTTGTTAATATGTATACTAACCTCTATTTTCTTGAAGAAAAAATCATTAGAAATATTTTATCTGTCAATGAAAGAAGCAATATGTTAAGGATGACAATAATACATATTTACATTTTGTACTCTTACTATTAACATGATCTTTGTAATATTCTCTCTCTAAGTCAGAGGCATTAGAGATTGTGACTTGACTAGAAAAGGAGCAAACATGCTAATGGTGAAGGGACATAAAACAAAGTTCTTTGCTCTATCTTTCTGAATGTGATTTTCCAAATTATTGGATACTAATGGTTGTTTTGTAAGGTTAATAGAACTACTTAAAATTATGTACCAAATATTTCTTCTGAAGTGCTATTACTAGGCCGAAATTAAAGTACAAAATTGCAACGATCACGTGGAAAGGTAAATTTTCAAATTTACAATTCACATATTCTATTCATTTTGATTACTAAGTTTAGTTGGACAAATATATGAAGTCTGTGAGCCTTCATTCTTGGTTTCTGTATGTAGAATACGGTGATAATGGATAATATTCTTTCCTTGACCGGTTTTACATATTTGAATCTTAAATGAATATATTATCACAATATTAGAATTTCTGATCGGAAAGACATCTCTATATTGTTCTATCACAATATTTAGACAAACTTTGTCTTTGCCTTTATTTCGTTATGCTATAATTGTTTTGACTCATTAAAACAATTTAGTCACAAGAAAGTAGTTAGTGAAATTGCAAATCCTTTAAATCTAAGGTTTTAAAAGTTGAGGTTATTTTGGGTACAAGCCGAAAGGGTTCTTCTGTCAACTGGACGTAAATAGACCTAAGCGACACGGTACTTAATCGTCCCCCTGTGGACCTCCGCTAGCTGGGAACCGGCTCCTACAGCTAACCCAAATTAATCAACACTTGATAGACTAAAGATTTTTAAGGTTATTAGCAAAATCACTTAAACTATTATTCTAGTATTCTAGACTGTCATTTTTTCAAACATGGCTAGTAAAGAGAAAGCTTTAGAGCTATGGGTGAAAGATACTGTGTCATACTTTAACAGGTGACAGATTCAGATGATTTTGACTCACTATCCAAAGGTTTATATTAACAATTAGAAGAATAATACATTTTGTTAAACGGTTTTGAGGACACAAAGTATGATTTAGTAGTAACCCAAACATTTGACTTAGTCAAACCAAGTACTCCTAAATAAAATAAACTTCTACTAGTTTAAGAGGTTTTTAATTATTTTTTGAGTCATTATATGACATATTCTTCGTATACAAAATTACTAAATGTTTCACCTGTGGAACAACTTAGATACTCATAAGTTGATAGGTCCATGTGACCACTATCATATCTAAGAGTATCAAATAATTTGAATTTGTATATTTAAACTGTAACTGCCTATTTTCAAAATCAAGGGTAATTTTGTCATTTCTCAGTTTTCCATAATTTTTGTAAATTTTAATTATTTAATACTATTTTAATTGGTGTATTGTGATTTTGCTGTTTTGTTAGTACAATCCTAGAAACTATTTAGCCTAGAGACTAACCATGACCACGGAGACCTAACCAAGTGTTTAGATTAGCAAAATTTCTTTTTCTAGGCTAAGGTATTTTGGTCATTTGGTGACTTTTGAATTATTATGGATTTTGGCCTTTTAGTAATGTGCTAATTGATAGTTAGGGCCTTAACCTAGAATTTTCCTAATCTAGAGGCTAACCATGGGCCTAGAGATTAGGTTAGAAATATCCATTACATGACAAGGTTAGTAATATCTAGATATTATTATGGTAGGATATTTTCTTCTTAGGATATTTGTGAAAAGAAAGCCTAGAACCAATAGGAAGGCTTGGAATTGGGTAGAATGATCTTAGCCACTCATCTATACCTAAACAAACCCTAATCCCCTTAGATGACCAGCCATCAAGTTCCCCCCCTTTCCTATAAAGGATCCTTAAGAAGGCCTTTGCCTCTTTTTACAATTTCTTGAAACCCTACTTTGTTCTTCCCTAATCTCCTCCCATAATATCCAAATTGAGCCCAAATTGAGTCAAATCAATTGCATCATCATCCCCAATAGTAGATGAGACTTGTGGAGGCTTGCTAGCAAGGTTGGAGGACGTTTGAATCGTAGCAAATTAAGGAAGACGTCGAGTAGAGGCTCTTTTCATTGAGGTTTCACCCTCAATAGGTAAAACCCTACAAACACCTATAAATTTCCAATTTATTTCCATAGATGCATCCATTTAGGGTTTCCCTAGGTGTAGCCCAAGTTTGGTAGAAATTCGTGTCCGTATCGAACACGTATCGGTGTAATTAATTGGTTGTTTGATGAAATGCTTGAATGGAATAAATTTTACTAATTTTGAAACTAATTACATAGTAGTGTAGCCCTATAGGTAGGGATTAATAATCTCCAACTCTGAACACAAGGGCAATTGTGTCCGTGTCCAAAACAGGGTCGGACTCGCAGCACGAGATACTGCACGGGGCTCGTGCGGCTGCCCTGCTGCTCGGGTGTCCTAGCGGACACGACACAGCACCTCGACACACAAAAATTTGTGTGTGTGGATGCTGGCAATCACTGTCATTAAGCACACAAAGTTTGGGGTTAAACCATCGAGTGGTTTGAGAGAGATTCGATCTGCACTGTCTCGACCACACGTACACACGCGCGCACAGGTGCCACTGATACGTACTTCATGCGCGGACACGAGGACACTTGGACTCGTGTCAGGCTACCCTAACCCAAGCCCTAGACCTAGACTAACTGTGGACACGTGCATGACACTTGTGGGTTCGTGTGTCGTGTCCTAGAGGGCTCGACACACGTGCACGAGCCCCCTCTTTCACTACACTTGTAAAACCCCTAAATTTCTACTATTTTTTTTTATAAATTTGGTACTGATTATTTTTATTTTTTTGTATTTGTACGTTGCGTAGTTGCAGTATATGTCGCACACGAAATTTTGTTATTATCGAATTTGCTCGACGAGTGCGAATATATGCGAGCGTACATATTTTTAGAAAAACATTTTTATTTATTATTTTATAGTTTTAAATTAATATATATAATAATTATTCTAGCTATCATACCAACATTTCCAAGTCCATTATTTTATTTATTTATAAAAAAAGTCCTTCGTTTATAATAGTTATTAATAATAAATAATATTCTTTGTACATACATATATATTTCCTAAATATTTTATTAGTTTATTTTTTAAATAAAAATATAATTTTTGAGATTTATTAATATTAATATTTTATTATTCAAAAAGATATTTAAAAATATTTATTATTTTCAAAATTATTATTATTGGTATTTTGAAAAATATATTTGGAAGTTATTGTGGCCATTTTAAATTTCGATTTGATTTTATGAATTTAATTTAAATAGTTTAAATGTAGAATTTATATTTAATTTGAGTCTAGATTATCTATATTTAAAATTAGAATTTAAATTGAATTTAGACTTGATTTAAACTGAATTATCTAATTGGGTTTAAAAACCCCTACTCCTTATCCAACTGAAAATTTCCACATCCTATAAATAGGCAGGTACTCATCCAGATTATTATTCCACAATTTCTCTACCACCACAACTATAATTCGTGTATCGTGTCTGTGTCCGTGTCCTCTTCCCACCCACTATAACTTCTATTACATATTTCCGTCATCATGTCCGACACACCGGACATGATTCGTCCACAAAATCTAACTCCCACATACAGCCCTCTGTGTCCGACAACCCGGACACAAATTACATCCGTTATGTCCAAATAACACGACACAAAACCAAACCCTAAGCCTAACATCCTTGGCTGCCTCCCTGGCCGAGCCAATTCAGCCACCTCCATTTCAGACCGCCGCAGCTACCACCGTCGGCATCACCGTCGACTCATTGCCGCCCCCTCCTACCAGTGGCTGACCGCCTCTCGACCGGCCCGTCCCCCTGCCATCCACCGCCGTTCCAACCAGCACCCTCCCTACCAGTCGCTCCACCAAACGGACACCACCACCTTTGTCCGCTTTCGATCACCATGGCCATCACCCATGGATAACTAAACCAAACAGCCGGCCACCACCGTGGCGCACCCGCACCCAGCACTATCATCTACGACGTCGCCACCACTGCCAAAATTTGCCACCATTGCTTATCATCCCCCAGCACTCCCAACCCCAGTACCGACATCGCCAGCACCTATACCTCGCCAATACCACCGATATTTTTCGACCACCATAGCCATCGCCAGCCTTCTTCTCTAAACCCAGCCCCACCACCACCTGAACCGGCGACCACAAGCCCCGCTCCACCATCGTCATCAACATCCCAAAAAAATAAAGAGAAAAAAAGAAAAGAAGAAGAACCTAAATCTAACCCTCATCTGTCTGCCGCGTCCTCCGCCCGGCCTCGACCACAGCCCCCTCGACCAGATCCCGACCTCCTCCCCTCTTCGACTCCTCATCGCCCGCAGTAGTCGTCGACGAGCCCAGCTCGTTCTCCGCCGCACCGAGAAGCCCCGACCGGCGCGTCGCCGCGACCCCGATCGCGAGCGCCCGCCTCCGCCGCTGCCTATTTCCGACCTCCGCCGTGCGAGCCCTAACTCCGGTCACCGCCGCCTTCACGAACCGCCAGTCTCCGTGCCTCCAACACAAGCGCGACCGGAGCCGCCGCCACCTCCTCAGGCGCACTGCCGACGCCTAAGCACGATCGGCCGTTCCCCGCCAAGGATCTGTCCCGCCGTGTGCGCCACCGCTGCGCCCCTCTTCGGCAGCCGTGCAGCCCACATCGGGCCCAGCTCCACCGAAGAGCTCCTCCGGCGCCGCGACGCCTTCCGGTGGCCGCCCTCCGAGCCTCGCCGGAGCACGCGCCGCCGGCGCCCCTCTGATGAGTGCTCACCCGCCCGTTCCTCTCTTCCCCTTTCTCAATTTCTCCACTCTCTCTCTCTCTCACTTCTTCTTATTTTTCTAGAGTTAAGGGAACAGCAGTGTACTATTTAAGCTTTAGTATTATTTTATTATTATTATATTTATTATTATTATTATCAATGTTATAATATATTATGTATTATTTATTATTATTATTATTATTATTATTATTATTATTATTACTATTATTATTATAATTATTGTTATTATTAGTATTAATATAACAGTGACTAAGCTAAAATTTACTAGTATTATTTTAGTGTATATTATGACAACTAGTATCAATGTTATTGATATTTTTATTTGTGTTTAGATTATATTATTATTTTATTTATTTTACCTAGATATATAAATTTTCCAAAATTACCTTGTCAAAATATATACATGCATTTACATATAAATATTATATTTGGCTTAGCCTATTATTTTCAAAATAAGGTTTTAAAACCCTAAATAAATTTCTAGATTATTAATATGTATTTAGAACTATTTTGATTCATAAGAATATAGTCCTAAATATTTTCAAAATATTTATCTAAATTGTTTGTACTAATAAAATATAGTTTCGCTTAAAAGTAATTTCTAAAAATAGTATAAATATTTTTTTCTCAAATTCTCACTATCTATCTATCTTGATCATGACTGATTATATTCCTATTTTTCGTGACTTCGAACCCCCTACATACTGGCCTTGGCAATTGGACTAATTGGACTTGTCAGATCATCGCACCATCAGACGACACACCAGGCAAGACACCTTGCCTTACTGTTTATTTAAATTGCTCAATATCATGCATGTTTTTACTTATTTTCTAGCAAATATAAATTGTTCTTGCAAATTATTATATTTTAGTTGCATTTGGCCTAGAGTTAAGGGACCGCCCTTGGTTTGTGCCGCATTCATTGGCCTCGACACATGTGTGCCACGAAGTTGCGAGTCGCATATAGATTCGAACTTGCGTACCGACCGTACATTGGTGCGTACATGACGAACGTTAGGATATAACTGCTAATATAATTGCCTAGAAGACTTAGTGGTTATTAGAAATATTGTGGTGTGGATTCAGCATGAGTAGTGCATGGGGAGGGGAAGACAGTTATTAGGCGCAGGGGCTTTCACACATTTACTTTCCTCTAGCTGCCATTTGTGACTCAGCCGAGAGCTAGTGCGCCGTGCACTTATTTACTTTTCTCTAGATGCCACTAGTGCCTCGGTTGAAACACAAATATGCCGTGCATTTATTTTCCTCTAGCTGCCGTTAGTGACTCACCCGAGAGACTAGTGTGCCGTGCATTTATTTATTTTCCTCTAGATGCCACTAGTACCTCGGTTGAAATGCTAACACGCCGTGTTTCTAGTCTTGGGATCCCTTGTGTGGAACGTTGTCTTCAAAATGCATTTTCACATAGAATGGTTATGGACCTTTATTTGTGTAGTCACATATACTTTTCTGTTGAGATTTATTTATTCAGTTATTGGTATGATATTATGCGTCTTGTTACGTCCCTCTGAGGACATGGTTATCTCGCCAGGTGTGTGCTCTTGTTTTTTGCAGGTGTTCTAGCTCTAGCAGTGACCATCTCTATTTCTTCGAGGATGATTGCACTTGGATCGTCTTCGCTTCGCTCGCCAAACTCATTTCATTTCCATGTATTTCTTTCCTTACTTGTTGGTAGTGGATGTGTCTCCGCCCAACATATTATATCAAGACAATTCATTATCATTATATGATATCTTTTATTCATTTATTTCTGTGTGGATGAGATTAGTTAGGGTTCTACTGCATTTTACAGCTTACGTATATTTATTATACGGCTGGCATGTCTACGTTCCTAGTCCTACGTATTTTGGGACTGGGGTGTCACAGCACTGTACCTTCATTGATACACAGTTCGGACACTAGTTTAGACACATTTTGAGTCACTAATTGACACATTAGGACACGACTAGACCCCCCCCCCATGTGGGCATATATTTTCCCTAGGACACGAGTGTTTGGTTTGGCTTTCATTCGTTTCTTTTGGGTTCGATTTCATGTTTTCTTTTGATACACTGATATAGGCAGTTTACTGTTTTTTTAAAAATGTTCAAATTTGTTTCAAAAGGGAGTTTACACTGATACCTGAGATTGGTTTTCGAAATGGTTTTAAGGGGTTGGTCTCTAATTGATTTATGATACATATTTCCTTTTTGGATTTTGGTTTATAAGTTATATAGATATGTATAAGAGCAGTTTCATTTCAGATTTATAAGTTGTGATATGTATATGTATATATGGGTATGTTAGTAATAGATGAGAGGCATACATCAGTTGGTGGGGCTGTATGAGGAAGGATGTGTATGAGTGAAGAGAGGGGTGTGAACACTTGAGTGTAGGCTTGTAGGTTAGAGGAGAAGGGACCATGTTCTGCTGCACATGGCATCAGAACAGTAGTTGGGGTCCTGTCTCAGAAAATCTGGGAAGGAGATGGGGAAGACCAGTTGGGGGCTCTATGTATAGGTAGGGTCAACCCCTAAGTAATGTATATGTTAAGCATTATATATATGTATACATATATTTTGTAGCTATGCATATGGCTAGTGTTGACTGTCTTAATAATCCACATATGGGATAGCAAGTATAGTGTTGGTGTCTGCACCAGAGGATGTGCAGAAGTCTTCGAAGGCTCTGCCTAACCAACTGGAGGGGTGTGGTTTAGAAGCCTTTACCTGCTGCACTAGGCAGCAGGACATCTAGGAGTATAACATATAGAAGGTTTGGGGGATAACTTGTATCTGAACTCAGTTGTTGAATATCTAAATTTATTTGATACAAGTATCAATTGGACCATAGGATTTAGTTAGGAGTTGGGGGTTAGGCAGCCACAAACCTGGGTGCTCTGTGCAACAGATATACACATGTGGTGTATGTGTTCATGACCTTAATGACTGTCTAATACCTGAATCTGAATACATATATTAGTTATCCTATAATAGTCGAGTTAGTATCTATATATATGTAGGTATCCTATTTAAGAATCCTTTAGACATCTAAATATGTGTGTGAATATATGGGAGTATCCTATATAGATGTTACCATGTATGGATCACATGTATCAAAACCTATAGATAGTTAGCAGGTATACTGCTATAAATTTTGAGTATAGGGAAAAGTATTCCACTAATGCTTTGGGTAGACCCTTGGTTGAATATGGTATGTAAACTATAGGAAATTAGATATTGGGTGGTATACATGGTATCATAGTATCTTGTATTGTAGATATTAGGGATTTGATAGCTAAGTTAGTTAGATATGACAAAATTGACTAGTTGACCTAGTTTGACCTAGACAATTGACCAGGTTTAACTTAGAGTTGACTTTGACCTAGATTGACTTAGAAATCATGTAGACTGTATCGTATATTTTATTTACCTTATATTTGAATACATCATAGCCTGTATTGCCTTAACTATGATTTCGAGACTCCAATTCAGATATTTATTTTCATCAGTCATTCAGAGTACCAGGCGAGTACATTCTATGACAATATTTCTGTTTTATGATAGTCTTTGTTTTTAATATTTAGTGTAGTTATCCTTGTTCTCTTGACACATTGTTCACACGGATTGGTATTTGTCTGGATCCTGTCATAAGATGTTATTCCTCTTATATATGGTATGCCTTGTGCAAGACTTCCTTGTTTTCCTTGTTTATTGTATAGACACGATTTCTGTGAAGGAGCACTACTTCCCAGAGAATGCGAGTCATGACGCGTCATGACTTGATCTACTATATTAGTCAGAGATGGGGGTATTAGCGTATATATGTGATTAATACCCCACAATATTATATTGTATCATCATTGTATCACTATTGTATCCTTATTGTATAGTGTTAATCATACACTCACGTATGATTAGCCAGGCCAAACATTGTATCAAGTTCTAAGCCGATCACATGTTGAAACTAGTGCTAAACTCACATAGATAGCAGTTCCAGATTTCGTACATGTTATACATTGTTCTCTTGCGTTATCTCATTACAGTTTTGATATAGTCTGCCAGGATGCATGTACGCTCTACTTTACCTAGTATATTCTCTCTATCTACTGCTACATTTTTAATATTGTATAACTAGAACTGTGGTTTGAGATTTTGTACTCGTTTTCGTCCTGACTGGACCTGTTGAAAATATTACAGATGATGAGGAGGAGTGTCCTACCTATTACGGTCCTCATGACGTGGTTGGTATAGAGTTGGATACCCTAGTGCAGCAGGGGCTAGCTCTAGCAGATGAGGCCTTGGTATAGTTTAGCTGGTTTTAGAATAGTACTGGACTCTGTCTCCATATTACTTTGGCTTGTTATTATTAGTTAGTTTTCTGTTTTGAGATTGTTGACTCAGAGATTTTGGACTCATATTATTCTGTGTTGGATTTTCACGATGATATTTATAAATCTTGTTGTCTTTATCTTTCAGTATTATCATCGCCATTCTTAGAGTTTGTGATTGAGTATATTATATTGTCATTGATTGTCCTCCGTTCGGAGTTGACCATTCTCGACAGGTTTTGATATTATAACTATTGTTGGATAGTAGACCTAGACAGCGTTCTACGCCGTTTCTGTGGCGTAGGCTGGGACGCTGTTACGCACTCGTACCCTTACCTCAGGTGCGGGTCGTGACACGTTTTTAGTGGTGGCCCATGCAGGTCAGAAGTTACAATTAGTACAATATCGTAGTGGTGCTCGACTTAGAGTGCTGCTACGAGCCTGCTATTGTTTTAGAAGATATAGGCTATAGGCTAAGGGTACTCCATCACAATTAGGAAACTTCCAATTGCTTTTATATAACTGTCCTTTCTTGATGTTGATTACTTGTACTCTAAATTGTCCTCCTTTGATATGATCTATCTTGTGCCATATTGACTTCTTTCTTTCGATCTATCTTCAGGATGGTGACGACTCGATCTCAGCATTTGGGGCCTGTGGATACTGAGAGGTCCGCCACATCTTGCGAACCTGAGCCCGTCACTTCTCCTGCAGTCGTTGCATCTGCAACAGCAGTCGGGGGCGCTCCTCTACTAGTTGCGAGGACTGTCCCGGAGGTCGCTGCGGCAGGAGCAGTCGTGGGTATTCTTTCTCCTGTACATCGGACACCTCCGTCTGTAGTCGAGGATCTGTCTCCTCCGCCTCCACTACCTACCGATATGGGGCAGATATTTGCCTTCCTTCGGCAGATGATGGAGGCCCAGCGAGTCCAGACTGAGGTTCAGCAGAGGCAGACAGATGCAATGCGTAAGGACGTGGAGGATACACACCAGTTGGCTCTAGCAGCCGTGGAGCAGAGGACTCCATATCGTGGAGCGCATCCGAGGCCGGGCAATATCCAGGACTTCAAGAAACTGGGGCCTCGTGACTTTGGCGGGACTGAGGGTGTAGTATATGCTGACGACTGGCTCGAGGACATCGAGCGTCAGATGAGGGCTTCCCGTCTAGCAGACGACCTGAAGGTTGAGGCGGTGGGGCTACAGTTGTTAGATATTGCTCGTACCTGGTTCAGGAACGAGCCAGACCTTGCAGAGGAGGGCCATACCTAGGCCGAGTTCAAGGTCCTCTTCAAGGAGAAGTTCTTTTCTCCTACAGACAAGATCGACTTGGCGAGGCAGTTTCAGAACCTCCAGCAGGGTGGTTTGTCTGTAGAGGAGTATGCTGCGGAGTTCGGCAGACTGAGCTGATACGCAGAGTACATGGTGCGTTAGCCGGAGATCAGGGCGAGCCGCTTTAGAGAGGGATTGATATGGGATATCAAGATCCTTATTCCCTCTTTCTATGTGACCTATACCGAGATATTTTCGGAGGCTCGCAAGGTAGAGAGGGAGTGGGGCCTGAAGCCCAAGAGGGACCGTAATCTGTTTTCGGGGACTACTAGCAGCACGGGGGCTGCTAAGCATCCTCAACTCCAGCATCATTCTATTCCGCAACGCCCGCAGCAGATTTCTGCTCCGGTTAGGGCACCAGTTCAGCAAGTGCCCCGGCAGCAGCAGCAGGGACCGACGCAGCAGGTGCCTACTTGCCACTACTGTAAGAGGTTCGGACATCTCTGAGAGGTTTGCAGGAGACGTTTGGGTGTGTGCCTATACTGTGGCACCGAGGGGCATCAGACGAGGGATTGTCCTTCGAACAATCGTCGTACAGCTCAGAGAGCACAGGGTAGGACACCTATGGCACCGCATCACGCCCCACACCAGCAGCGGGATATACCCTGCCAGGACAGGACTTTTGCGATGACAGTTGAGGATACTACAGGCATTGGACTAGGAGGTTAGGTCTTGCACTTTCTTTCTACATGTTTCTTTCCGTCTATTGATTGATGATTGCCTTCATAGTACCTTTAGTAAGCATATGTGATGATCATGCTAGATTAAATAGAAAACCCCAACCAAGACTGCAATAATATGATACTATAGAGATTTAAAACCATGCATGTGTTCTGATTCCCTAGATTTCATGTTATATAACTTAGGATAAAACTTAGTAGACTTTGATTGTTGGGTGCTTGACCTAGAGAAGAGTACGACCGTTTCGAATTTCGAGGACAGAATTTTTCTAAGGGGGTAGGATTGTAACTGCCTGTTTTCAAAATCAAGGGTAATTTTGTCATTTCTCAGTTTTCCATAATTTTTGTAAATTTTAATTATTTAATACTATTTTAATTGGTGTATTATGATTTTGCTGTTTTGTTAGTACAATTCTAGAAACTGTTTAGCCTAGAGACTAACCATGACCACGGAGACCTAACCAAGTGTTTAAATTAGCAAAATTCCTTTTTCTAGGCTAAGGGTATTTTGGTCATTTGGTGACTTTTGAATTATTATAGATTTTGGCCTTTTAGTAATGTGCTAATTGATAGTTAGGGCCTTAACCTAGATTTCCCTAATCTAGAGGCTAACCATGGGCCTAGAGATTAGGTTAGAAATATCCATTACATGACAAGGTTAGTAATATCTAGATATTATTATGGTAGGATATTTTCTTCTTAGGATATTTGTGAAAAGAAAGCCTAGAACCAATAGGAAGGCTTAGAATTGGGTGGAATGATCTTAGCCACTCATCTATACCTAAACCAACCCTAATCCCCTTAGATGACCAGTCATCAAGTTCCCCTCCTCCCTATAAAGGATCCTTAAGAAAGCCTTTGCCTCTTTTTATAATTTCTTGAAACCCTAATTTGTTCTTTCCTAATCTCCTCCCATAATATCCAAATTGAGCCCAAATTGAGTCAAATCAATTGCATCATCATCCCCAATAGTAGAGGAGACTTGAGGAGGCTTGCTAGCAAGGTTGGAGGACGTTTGAACCGTAGCAAATCAAGGAAGACGTCGAGAAGAGGTTCTTTTTATTGAGGTTTCACCCTCAATAGGTAAAACCCTACAAACACCTATAAATTCCTAATTTCTTTCCATAGATGCATCCATTTAGGGTTCCCCTAGGTGTAGCCCAAGTTTGGTAGAAATTCGTGTCCGTTTCGTGTCCGTATCGGACACGTATCGGTGTAATTAATTGGTTGTTTGATGAAATGCTTGAATGGAATAAATTTTACTAATTTTAAAAACTAATTACATAGTAGTGTAGTCCTATAGGTAGGGATTAATAATCTCCAACTCTGAACACGAGGACACTTGTGTCCGTGTCTAAAACAGGGTTGGACTCGCAGCACGAGACACCGCACGGGGCTCGTGCGGCTGCCCTGCTGCTCGGGTGTCCTAACGGACACGACACAGCACCTCGACACACAAAAATTTGTGTATGGGTGCGGGCAATCACTGTCATTAAGCACACAAAGTTTGGGATGAAACCATCGAGTGGTTTGAGAGATATTCGATCTGCACTATCTCGACCACAAGTATACACGCGCGCACAGGTGCCACTGATACGCACTTCGTGCACGGACACGAGGACACTTGGACTCGTATCAGGCTACCCTAACCCAAGCCCTAGACCTAGACTAACTGTGGACACGTGCACGACACTTGTGGGTTCGTGTGTCGTGTCCTAGAGGGCTCGACACACGTGCACGAGCCCCCTCTTTTACTGCACTGTACCTTCACTGATACACAGTTCGGACACTAGTTTAGACACATTTTGAGTCACTAATTGACACATTAGGACACGACTATACCCCCCCCATGTGGGCATACATTTCCCCTAGGACACGAGTGTTTGGTTTGGCTTTCATTCGTTTCTTTTGGGTTCGATTTCATGTTTTCTTTTGATACACTGATATAGGCAGTTTACTATTTTTTTTAAATGTTCAACTTCGTTTCAAAAGGGAGTTTACACTGATAACTGAGATTGGTTTTCGAAATGGTTTCAAGGGGTTGGTCTCTAATTGATTATGATACATATTTCCTTTTTGGATTTCGGTTTATAAGTTATATAGATATGTATAAGAGCAGTTTCATTTCAGATTTATAAGTTGTGATATGTATATGTATATATGGGTATGTTAGTAATAAAGAAGAGGCATACATCAGTTGGTGGGGCTGTATGAGGAAGGATGTGTGTGAGTGAAGAGAGGGGTGTGAACACTTGAGTGTAGGCTTGTAGCTTAGAGGAGAAGGGACCATGTTCTGCTGCACATGGCAGCAGAACAGTAGTTGGGTCCTATCTCAGAAAATCTGGGAAGGAGATGGGGAAGACCAGTTGGGGGCTCTATGTATAGATAGGTTCAACCCCTAAGTAATGTATATATTAAGCATTATATATATGTATACATATATTTTGTAGCTATGCATATGGCTAGTGTTGACTGTCTTAATAATCCACATATGGGATAGCAAGTATAGTGTTGGTGTCTGCACCAGAGGTTGTACAGAAGTCTTCGAAGGCTCTGTCTAACCAACTGGAAGGGTGTAGTTTAGAAGCCTTTACCTGCTGCACTAGGCAGCAGGACATCTAGGAGTGTAACATGTAGAAGGTTTGGGGGATAACTTGTATCTGAACTCAGTTGTTGAATATCTAAATTCATTTGATACAAGTATCAATTGTACCATAGGATTTAGTTAGGAGTTGGGGGTTAGGCAGCTACAAACCTGGGTGTTCTGTGCAACAGATATACACATATGGTTTATGTGTTCATGACCTTAATGACTGTCTAATACCTGAATCTGAATACATATATTAGTTATCCTATAATAGTCGAGTTAGTATCTATATATATGTAGGTATCCTATTTAAGAATCCTTTAGACATCTATATATGTGTGTGAATATATGGGAGTATCCTATATAGATGTTACCATATATGGATCATATGTATCAAAACCTATAGATAGTTAGCAGGTATACTGCTATAAATTTTGAGTATAGGGAAAAGTATCCCAATAATGCTTTGGGTAGACCCTTGGTTGAATATGGTATGTAAACTATAGGAAATTAGATATTGGGTGGTATACAGGTATCCTAGTATCTTGTATTGTAGATATTAGGGATTTGATAGCTAAGTTAGTTAGATATGACAAAATTGACTAGTTGACCTAGTTTGACCTAGACAGTTGATCAGGTTTGACTTAGAGTTGACTTTGACCTAGATTGACTTAGAAATCATGTAGACTGTATCGTATATTTCAATTACCTTATATTTGAATACATCATAACCTGTATTGCCTTAACTAGGATTTCGAGACTCCAATTCAGACATCTGTTTTCATCAGTCATTGAGAGTACCAGGCGAGTACATTCTCTGATAATATTTCTGTTTTATGATATCGTCTTTGTTTCTAGTATTTAGTGTAGATATCCTTGTTCTCTTGACACATTGTTCACACGGATTGGTATTTGTCTGGATCCTGTCATAAGATGTTATTCCTCTTATATATGGTATGTCTTGTGCAAGGCTTCCTTGTTTTCCTTGTTCATTGTATAGAAACGATTCCTGTGAAGGAGCGCTACTTCCCAGAGAATGTGAGTCATGACGTGTCATGACTAGATCCACTATATTAGTCAGGGATGGGAGTGTTAGCGTAGATATGTGATCAATATCCCACAGTATTATATTGTATCATCATTGTATCACCATTGTATCCTCATTGTATAGTGTTAATCATATACTCACGTATGATTAGCCAGGCCAAATATTGTATCAAGTTCTAAGCCGATCACATGTTGAAACTAGTGCTAAACTCACATAGATAGCAGTTTCAGATTTCGTACATGTTATACATTATTCTTTTGTCTTATTTCATTATAGTTTTGATATACTCTGCCATGATACATGTACGCTCTACTTTACCTAGTATATTCTCTCTATCTACTGCTATATTTTTAATATTGTATAACTAGAACTGTTGTTTGAGATTTTGTACTCGTTCCCGTCCTGACTGAACCTGTTGAAAATATTACAGATAATGAGGAGGAGTTCCCTACCTATTACGGTCCTCATGACGTGGTTGGTATAGAGTTGGATATCCTGGTGCAGCAGGGGCCAGCTCTAGCAGATGAGGCCTTGGTATAGTTTAGTTGATTTTAGAATAGTACTAGACTCTGTCTCCAGATTACTTTGGCTTGTTATTATTAGTTAGTTTTCTGTTTTGAGATTGTTGACTCAGATATTTTGGACTCGTATTATTCTGTATTGAATTTTCAGGATGATATTTATAAATCTTGTTGTCTTTATCTTTCAGTATTATTATCGTCATTCTTAGAGTTTATGATTGAGTATATTATATTGTCATTGCTTGTCCTCCGTTTGGAGTTGACCATTCTCGACAGGTTTTAATATTATAACTATTGTTGGATAGTAGACCTAGACAGCGTTCTACGCCGTTTCTGCGGTGTAGGCTGGGACGCTGTTACGCACTCGTACCCTTACCTCGGGTGCGGGTCGTGACATAAACAGAGCTTGTACTATGGCTAAATGGATCAGATATCTTATTATATATATATCAAAGGGATCCAGGTCTAAATTTTACTTTTGCCATGACTTCATAAAGTATTGAATAGATTAAACATCTTATTATGCTTATACTTGATATACATATTTTTGTACCTATCATTTTTATAAATTATGCTAAAGAATTGGTAAAGCATGATCTTGTGAATTTTAAGATGAACAGGTACTTGCAGCTGCATTTCAAGACATTTAAAGAGCCTAAACGGCAAAAATATAGTTCTTGACTATAAAAGAACTTTACAGATCTTTTGACGAAGAGTCTGTTTACTCTTGACGAAGAGTTTGTCTAGAAAATTATTCCTAAACTCATCGAGGGGGATGGGGTTAAGCCCATAGTTTAGTCACCAGCAGTGGCAACCCAACCGAGTCTGACTGGAGATCCCAAGAAGCCGGTTCAATGGGTAGAAACAAGCTGGACTAGGTGACTATTATGGAACACTGACCTTGAGAATAAATTCTCTTAAAATAAACGTCCAAGAGGCTGTACATGTGTACATTGATACCCCATTCCTATGGTGACAATGTTCCTTGTGTGATATGGATATGGTGAGTTTAAAACTCTTAATAAGTCCAAGCATGATATGCAGGGTTAATTCCTATCACCAACCCTTGAGAACTTACCTATATAAGAGGTCGTGAAGGCCACGACAATAGGACCTGGCGATCCTAGACAACTCTCATGAATATATAAAAGTGCGCATGGCCAACCAAACGCGCCACCCGATAGACCCAAGTACCTCTAGCGTACTATGTGTGCTATTTTCTGAATCTGGTTCAAGAAGACTGATTCAAGGCGTAGTCCATCAAGCTCTTCTTCAGACAAAGACAATAGTCACTACGTGAGATTTAAGGCTGTAGTCCATCTCATTTATGCATAGTATACAACTGCCCAGAAATTCTTTTATTTTCTCATATTTTTTTCCTTCTATCATTTTGGAAATTGACCTTTTGGGGGGATTGTTAGCTGTGTGTGTTTACACACTAGAGCAAAAGCTCAATTCCCTCTAATAATCCTATATCGATTCGGTTCGGTTTGAAGCACGTAATGGGTGCGGGTAAGTGCCCACATCTGCGGGCGCCGAATGCGGATTTGATTTTCTCTTCGGATTCAGGCTGAGACCCTAAAATTTTTTTTGCTCCTCCTCATTTAATTTTGACTGTTATAAACCTATTAATTTTGTAACATTTGACATATTAACTCCTGTCCAGATACAATGTATCACATGTTTTTATTTGAATTTATTTGTAACGTTCAATATTTATTGGCTGGATTAAATTGCCTTCATTCTCCATTATTTCCTAACCTTGGAAAAAAGCCTATATATTGAGGCACATCTCAATATTTTGGATACACTGAAAATTACTACAAAATACTCTCTCTCTCTTGAATTCTTGTCACTCCGAAACTCTTTTGTTCTTGGTTTGTTGCTCTGGGCAGAGCTAAGTCGAGGGTCACTCTCTCTACGTCGTGTGCGGCAAGGAGATTCCGGTAGAACGGGAATTTTACCACAAGGAGCATTCGGACAAAGTCTGCACATAGACCTGAATTAACTCTTAGGGCAGTGCTACATGCGCGACTTCCCCTGAGGCCGGTAACAATTTAATGTTTTATTTTTTGTCGCAGATATTAAAGTAAAGAATTTCCAACACTTTTGTCATCATCCGTTGTTTTAGTTTTGAACCGACTCGTGGTACCTCTATTTGTTGGATATTTTCCTTCTAATCTATTGTATTAATTTAAATTGCTTATGCATAGGGGACTAGTTAGGAGTGGGCATGGGTGTGGGCCACCACAAAAATATGTAACGTCCCAGTCCCAAAATACGTAGGACCAAGTACATAGACATGCCAGCTGTACTTATACGAAGAATACACCAATATATGGTAATCCCCGTATCGGTACATAAGCTGTAATAATGATACATGATAAGCCACAATAATATAACTAATCTTATCCACAGCTCAACACAAAAGTATAATAAAGTCCACTAAATAAAATAAATAATGATGTCAAAATATAGCCGGGTAGACATTCCCACCCAAACAGCTATGGAAAAATAGTCTCAACTAAATGGAGTCCGACCTCCTCAAACAGCAAGAAAGATAATAAAAGATGTCCAGTACATAGTCTCAGATAATAAAGAATAAAACTATGTATGGGCAGGAGATGCCTCGTCACCGATGTATGCTGGATCCAATGCTGCACCGTACTCCTCGGGATAGTCCTGCTCGTCTAATCCTGGAGAGATCACCAGGTCCTCAGAGGGACGTAACAAGATACAGAAAATATGCCAAGTAACTGAATGTGTAAATAAATATGCAACTATGACTCTACAGGATCTCCTATCCGTCTATGTGAGATATACTTTGAGGACAACGTTCTACGCAGGGGCTGTAGGATCAGCAGAGTAATAAGAGTGACTCATATGAGTACTACTTTCTGTCCCGGCCGATAGAGCTGGGCCCAAATTCTATAGATCTGAACCGGATCCGTTCTTTTACGGAACGGAGCGGAATGGGCCTAAAATTCTTTGGAACCGAATTGGACCCGGCCCGTTTAAAACGGGTCCAATCCGGGACAACCCGCGGGTCCAAACGGTTCATGTACATTTGTTTTAAAATATACAAAACTAGCCCTATACCAGAGACTTCAAAGATTACTTTATACAAAAATCACTTTCCATTCTCCAGTATTACATATGAGAAGAGAAATGTTTGGGTTAGGTCTTATCGTAACATGTTGTAGGTTTTACTTTTTAGTTTAGAAATTTAAGTAAAATTACTTTTTTACCCCTACAAACGGGCCGGGCCGGGGTCCGTTTGTTTACAAATGATGACCCGTCCCGAACCGTTAATATGATCGATCCGTCCCGCCCCGTTTACATTTAAAATTGTAGGAACCGGCCCGTTTCGCTATTATATGGTTCGGGCCGAGTCGGAACCGTGGATCCTCGAACCGTATGCCTCAAGTTGTCATCTGGTCTGGGCCGGGCCGGACCGGCCCTTTTTTAACCGGGCCCAAGCGGGCTTGGTCCGGGTCCAGCCCGAACGGGTGCAGAAGTGGGCCGGGCCTAGCCCGGCCCGGTTATAAATTTTGGAACCCAGCCCGGCCCAGTGACCCGGGTAGGATAGGGCCGGGCCGGTTCGCGGGCGGGCCGATCAAGCAGGCCGATCCAGTTATTTTTTTTATTTTTTTTGTTTCACTTACAAAAAAACACTTTAGCCGGCCGGTCCGGGTCGGGCTGAACCGGGCCAACCATTGCTTTAAAAGAATAATAATAACCCGGGCCGGGCCTGGGCTCGGTTTGGGTAACCCAGCCCGGACCGGTCCTAAGGCGGGCTGGGTCTGGGCCGGTCCTGCAGTGGGCTGGGCGGACCGGGCTTGGAGCGGGCTCGGGCGGGCTCGGGTTGGGCCGGCAGTGAACCGGCCCAGGTAACACCCTGACGTATGCCCACCCCTATGACTAGTAGATACATGTGGGGCCACCCTGAAACTTGCGTCCCCTTGTTATTTACAAGGTATTTACTAAATTTGGATATCAATATATTGTGCTCGTAGAAGGTAAATATTTATTATTGTTTGAAAGTCTACAAACACAGTCCAAAAGTCCTACAACCATGGTCCGAAGGTCCGTACCTACACTTGGATCGGACTGTCATCTTTGATTGAGGAACAAGGCTGTAAAATGGACAAGCAGCATGTTGCCCGTACAAGTCCGGTTCGATAAATGGTTCGACCGCGGGCCGTCCGATTGAATTAACGAACAGAGCTTAGACATTTTTTGCGATCTGTTAAAAAAGCGGACCCGGACACGGTCTATCCATGTCCGGTCCGAATTTGTCCGTGGACCAATAGTGAAGACTCCTTTTGGTTTTACATCAATTATGTCATATTATGACAAGAATGTCATCAGGGTTAGGGAGCTTATTGCCACCATCAAGTATGGCTTGTAATACCTGGTTGGTTTGCAATGACTCAAATCAAATCGGTAGAGCATTTCTGATTGATAAATCTAATTACTTTAATACGTGTAGGCGATTTCTCAACACCGCCTAAACTAATCAAAAATTGCATTATTGAATGCGACCAGTCGAGTAACATCTGGAATTTAATATGTGCCAGCGAGTTAAATTATTATATTATACATGTACGTGAACCAATCACTGTGAGTTTGCTACCATCATATCTATATTCTGGTATCCAAAGTTATCATATATTTATGATGGTCCGAATTTGTTCGCGAATCATCTGATTGAATTAACAAACAGTGATTGTCCATGTCCGTCCGGTCCGAACTCAAACAATGAACCATCTGTGTCTGTTCGGCCCGAACTCGTTTTTATTTTCGGACCAAACTTGAACAATGATTGTCTGTGTCCGTCCGGCTCATTTACACCCCTACCGGAAAAGTTCTTTTCTTGGTCTAGTTATTGTTGCTGATTTCTTTGTCTGGTAAAATAGTTCTTTGTTGATATATGTAGTATTTTGTAAATTAATCTTTTTCTGTTCCCTTTTAAAGGGTTGCAATTCGTTTCTAGTTTAGTTGGATTTTTTTTTTTTTTTTTTTGCTATGCAAACACATCTATGTTGATATATCTTATGAATTTTTTTGTGTTAATATTTACTTGTTTACTTTTGCTTATATTAACTTGGAAGAAATCTGGTGCTTATATTGACTTGGAAGAAATTTACTTGGAAGAAATCTGTAGCTTATTTATTTGGAAGAAATTTTCTTGTTTGGAATATGTCTGGTGTTTATATTTACTTCTTCACTTTTGCAACTTTTGTGTTTGGATGATAAATTTGAGTTTTAAAGAGAAGTTCAAAGAGGGTGAAAATTTTGTGTTTGGAAGAGAAACCCAAAGCAAAGTTGTGTCTGCCATAAATTCTCAATTTTAACTATCCATTGCATTCGTCATACAAGTTCTTCAACATTACTATACATGTTAAAAAATCAAAAACAAATTGCAAAATATGTACGTGAAAGTATGGTCTTGGTTCAGTCACTGGCATCGTCACTGTCAATTCTCTAGGAGATTGTAAACCTTGGCCTTGGTGCTCATCCAATTCTTTCATTAAATTCTGCAGTAGGGTTTGATAGTACTATGAAAGTTTATCATTCTCTTAAAGTAGAAAGCTACATAAAATTGTTGAAAAATTTGCACAGCCATAGAATCTTCTTATAGGGTTTGTTGATGTCCATAAAGCCTTCAGTGGACTAATTAATCCGCAATTCATGGCAGTAAATTGTTCTTGCACGATTTCTATTTGAATGTCGTGAGAACGAAGATTGAGAGCTACATGACATAACTTGCAGTCGGAGATGAGCTCTATAAGTGAGAAAAAAATTTAGCAAACAATTAGTAACAAAGTAAAACAAGGGAGATAAATATAAATAATGGTAAAACTTGGGTGTTTTTGAACATGTAGAAAATATAGAGAATGATAAACTTGGCTCTTGTTCGTAGGGGTGTAGCTCGTTGGGTACATCGGAGGGTCCCGTGGGAATGGACACGGTTCGAATTCCTTTTTGGCGTTGCTCGTCGGCCCAAAGAAAAGGATACCTAAAAAAAAACTTGGCTCTTAGCTCCAACCTATATATAGAAAATGGCAAAGAAAAACTGTCACTAACGTCCACATACAACTTTAGGGATATTTTGGATATTTCATGATTAAAAAAAATCTTTTTCTCATGTTCACTTCAAAACGACTAGTAGACGGAAGGGGACCCCTTTTTTGGGTAAATGACAAAAAACATCCTCCCTAGATTGGCCATTTTCGCAAAAAAGACCAGTTATTTTTTGTTGCAAAAATTCTCAAATGACAATTTTACCCCTCCCCCCTCCTTCCTCGGCCGTTGGGGAGGGGCTGGGTGGCCGGCGATGCCACGGGGAGGGCCGCGTGGGGCCGGGGCGAGGGCGAGAGAGGGCCGCGGGGGGCCGGCGAGTGCGGGGGGAGGGCCGTGCGGGGCCGGCGAGGTCGGGGGGGAGGCTCGCGGGGAACGGACGGGGCTGGGGGCTCGCCGTCGGGGGGGATGGCGTGGGGGGACGAGGTCGGGGGGAGGCTCGCGGGGGACGGGCGGGGCTGGGGGCTCGCCGCCGGGGGGAGGGACGGCGGGGGGAAGGCCGGGGGGGCGGTCGGGCGGGGGGAGGGCATGGGGTTGGGCGGGGCTGGGGGGTCGCCGCCGCCACCGGGGGGGGGGGGGGGAAGAGGGGGGCAGGGACATTTTCGGGATTACAAATTTTAATTTTGACTGGAGGGGCCTTATTGAGCGGATTTGTTATCTAAGAAGGGACGTATTGCTAAAAATGACTAATAGGTCTTAATTTGCGAATGTCGGGTATCTAACAAGGTTTTTTTTGTCATTTACCTTTTTTTTCCTTCAAAGTATATGAATCTAAAGAGGAGTATTTTTTTTGTACTTCAGCCCTAGGACACATTGAGTCTCATTGTTAATGGATATAGAGAGGATCTGAACCTCCGAATCCAACTTGAAGTATTAAATAAATAAGTAGGGTGAGCAACGGGTCGGTTCGGTCCAAATCAAACCGTAATACTTAAAACCGAACATTAACCGAACCGAGATATTTAAAAAACGATCTGTACCGTTGAAGTCCAAAGCCGAACTGAACCAAATCGTTCAAAATCGGGTCGGTTTGTTCGGTTAATTTGGTTTATGGGCCTTACTTTTTAATAGGCCGGTTTATGAGCCATAGTAGACAAATTTAACCCAAAAAATTAATAAACAAAAATTGGCCCATTAACTTATTTTCTAGTTCCTGTTCCAGTCTTCCAGAGTTCACAAAATAATCCAATTTTTAACAAAACATGGCCCATACAACAATTTTTCAGTTCCAGTTCTAGCAATTTTCTAGAGTTCACAAAATAATCCAATTTCCAGACCAACTATTTTTTAACCATACTGATTCCAATTTCTAGTTTTCCAAGCCACTTTATAATTTACAGATGTCATATACAAGACCAAGCCAATACAAAACCAATATACAGTAAGTCCCACTTTCTAGTTTATAAACCAAGAGAAGGGAGAAACAAAATTGCATGTTTTAAATCTACATATGCTACTTTCCAGTTTACAGTAAGAAGAGAGAAACCAATATACAGTAAGTCCCACTTTCCAGTTTACAAACCAATTTCCAGATGCCACTTTCCAGTTTACAAATCAAGCCACAGTAAGTCCCACTTTCCAGTTTCTAGTTTAGCAATCGATTGTTTTAAATCTATTGTTCAAATGCCATGCACAAAAAAGAGAGGAAGAAGAAGAAAAAAGAAGAAAAATATGGCTCAAAGGCTTATTTATGCATCATAGTAGGATGCAATGTAGTATCAATTACACTTTCTCAAGCCCTAATCATCATTGCCACTTTCTCATTTAATATGTCAGTAAAATTTTAAAGAAGAAACAATAAATAAACTGGCAATAACAAATAAACAAGCCATTATCATCAATGTCAGCCTGCAGATCTCGCCAATGGCTGCAACGAGTGCCTCGCCATTGACTGCTGCATTGAATGTCTTGTCACTGCACAATATAATAAACCCAATGAATATAATGATGTTGCCTGGTCCCTGGTGCCCCATAATACATGTATTCAGCAAGTCTAGCAAGTAGAAAGTAGCAGGTCCATATTAGAATGAAATTGCAAGCATAAAAACCTTAATGTGAAGATACTAACCATACTAGAATAAAATTACATAGCATTTATAATATATGCCTCGCCAGAGTCCTCACTGGCTGTAATAATTTACTCTACACACTCTGCACACACTGTTATACCAATGTAACAACAAGTCCCCAACTGATTACAAAATATAAATGTGACAGCAAGTCTAGCAAGTCCAACTCCAAAATACAGTAAGAACAACAAGTAGAAAGTAGCAAGTCCAACATATTACAAAATACAAATGTGACAGCAGCAAGTCTAGCAAGTAGAAAGTAGCAAGTCCAACTCCAACATATTACAAAATAAATATGTGACAACAAGTCTAGCAAGTCCAACTCCAAAATACAGTAAGAACAACAAGTAGAAAGTAGCAAGTCCAACGTATTACAAAATACATATGTGACAACATCAAGCATAGCAAGTAGAAAGTAGCAAGTCCAACTCCAACATATTACAAAATAAAAATGTGACAGCAAGTCCAACTCCAAAATACAGCAAGAACAACAAGTCTAGCACAAAATAAAAATGTGGCAACAAGTCAAGTAAGTCTCAAACCTTGCTTGTTGACATTGATTCCGTCGTTAAGTTACCCAAATCTAAATGAAAGAATCAACGAACAAAGTTATAACAAAAAACAATATATACAAAAATAATGCAATATAATTCAAAATCAAACATATTACCCATTTCAACTTTATATATACACGTCTTCAAACTCCTCTTCGGACGGCCCCCGAAACCCAATCTTGACAACAAATAAGGGCTTGAACAATTTCTGGAGTCAAAGAACTCCTATATGCATCAAGGACACGATCACCCGTACTAAAAACGGACTCGGATGCCACGGTAAATATGGGAACGGCCAATACATCCCGTACCATATTTGAAAGGATAGGGAAATGAGGAGAATTAAGCTTCCACCATCCCAAAATATTAAAATCATCATCATCATCATCATCATCATCTACGGTACTCTCTTATAGATAACGATCGAGCTCCAATTTTGAATCACCACCACCCAACTCCATCTTGTGTTTCTTGAATTGGACTTTCATAAAAATTTTCAATTGCACCGGTTGATTTTCGGTAGAATGTTCAACTCTTCCAATGGTAGTACTAGCACTACCACTTTGAGAAGCACTCATGTTTTTGTACTCATTGAACAAAGAGGACGTAGTAACTTTCACTTTCTTTTTCATGGAATCGCCCTTCTTCGGACCATTGAGATGATCAAGAGCATACTCCACATACTCCAACTTATGTCAGGGATCAAGAATTGGTGCAATAAATATAACCATATTCATCTTCTCAATATCCTCCAATATGTTTTATACTTTTCTCTCATTTTATCGGCCATGATAGCCAAGTCAAAGTCATCACTATCCTTCGAAGTGCGCAAAAGAATGCCAATTAATGTGATTTTATCAAAAATATTATTACAATTGACATATAAGGAACCTAAGATACGCATGGTAAGCTCATAGAAGTGTTGAAGAAAAGTGCACAGTCTTCTTGTATTAGCTCAATCATCTTCACTAAGATACCTACCATTCTCCGCTAGCTCAACTTTAAACCACGGATCTAAAGAAGTAATCTCTCAAAGGCAGTTTCAAATCTCTGTGCAGTCTCCAACATAACAAAGGTAGAGTTCCAACGTGTGCTAACATCAAGATATAATAATTTTTTGTTTTGGATCTTTTCCGCTTCAATACACTCCTTAAAAATTTGATATCTATTAGGAGAATGTCTCACATATCGTATCACATTCCTAACACCAGTAACTGAAGGAGACATCAATTTCAAACCATCCACTACCGCGTATATAAAAATACAACATGAATTATAATTTTAATATATTCTAATAGAGATTATACTAGTAATTTTGATAGTGTTCAGTGCACAGACTGTGCAATATGCAGAAAGCCGAAAGCTCGAGCCTCTAAAGCGAGAATATGATCCAAAAAATAGATCTGCACAACCAAAATTAATACAATATTAAAAAACAAACATATAACTTAAGTAGATGAGTAGATCTAAGTAGAAATTTATACATGTGATTATGAGATCTGGACTGTAGATGTAGGTCAGACATGTCCTGTAGAAGACAAACTGGACTGGGGAGGAACTGGAGAGAGCAGGGACTCTCGACGAGGTGGACATACTGTAGAGGGGGAGATACTGGAGACTGGATGAGAGGAGGGGTTCAGAGAGTGGAGAGAAACCTTAATCTCCAGTGGAGAGTGGACACTCGAATAGTGGAGAGGATCAGAGGAAACCCTAATCTCCAGTGTAGGGGTGGCCGGCCGGTGGGTGAGCGTGGAGAGAAAACCCTAATTTTCGGTGGAGAATGGAGAGGGGACTCCGGAGAGGAAACCCTAGTTTTTGGAGTGGCGGAAAAGAATGACTAGAGAGAGAAAAATTAGGATTTCGAGAGTATATATAATGAGGAGGGGTAAATAGGGAATTATGTGTATTTGATTCGATTTTTGGTTCGGGTCGGGTCAAAAATTTCAAAATTGCGACCCGAACCGAGACCCGTAATTACAAATTTCCAAACCGTTACCCGACCCGTTATTTCAAAAACCGAACCGTTTGGCTAATGCGTTTCAGGTCGGTTCGGATTACGGGTTAAACCCGTTTTCTGATCACCCCTATGAATAAGTGTCCACGCAGAAAAAGTTTTCACATCATATGATTTTCTAGTGACTAATGTCCGTCCCTACAAACTAATATGGTTTCTGAAACGAAACTTAATGTTTATATTTATTTTAGAGTTATTACCTACCGAATACAATATAACATATATATTTAAAAGAAAATCATACATTTTAAGACAAAAGTACTCCATACTTACTGAAGTAATTATATATTTTATAAACACAATATTACAATTAACAAAAATAGAGAAAATAAAAAATAAATTAATAAGAATGTGCAGATAGATATAATACTATGTAAACGTAAGGAGATCACATTTTTCACATTGAGAGGCTGTTTGGATAGGTGTAATTTTCTGAAAGTGTGAAAGTGACATTTTCGGCATGTTGTAATACAAGTGGTATCATTTTTCAAAATGTATTTAAATATATGAATTTTTGTCCACCAATTTTGCTCGGATAACAATATGAAAGTGAAAGTAGAAATTGAAAGCTTGGAATTCCAATATTTGGATGACAACGTAAAAGTGGAAGTAGAAATTGAAATCAACAAAAAATTAACAAGTATTCATTAATGAAATTAACAAAAATTAATAGAATAAATTATGTAACAAAAAATTAACAAACAAATTTTAATTAAAGAATAATATTAATTATTATTATTAATAAAAATATATTATTTCATATTTAGTTAGCAAAATGACTAATTTAACAAAAAATAGTAATTGCCAAATATATATTAATATTAATTAACAAAAATATAACTAATAATAAATTCTTAATTAATGAAAGTTTAATTATAAAAATAATTAACAAAACTTAATTAATAAAATTTTAATTAGAAAAAATTAACAAAAAAATTTATTTAGGGAAAAACTAAAAATTCTTAATCAACGTAAAATTAACTAAATTCATTTTAATTAAAAATAACAATTATCAAAATATATTATTTAACAAAAAATAATTAATAACAAAATTTAAAATATTTCTTATTCAGTTGAAGAAAAATTAACAAAAATATATTAGTTAACAAATAAATTAATCCAATTGAATTAATTATAAAGAAAAAATAGCAACAAAATTCTTCACTTGCAACGAGTTTCAATTATTTTCTACTGCAACTCATAAACTCTTCACTTGCAACACTTAAACACTCCACTTTTAATGGAATTGCAATGACTAGCCAAACACCGAAATGCCTTCTCTTGCGAGCAAATACATTGAAAGTGTATTGAAAGTGACACTTTTAATACACTTACAACAATCTAAACGTGGGAGGTGAGCTCAGTTGCAATGTACATACAAAGAAGAGACCACTTACAACACACGACAGACAATCAAAGAACCAGTTACAATGCACAGTTCAATCATGCCAATGAAGTGGAAGGGTAAACTTAAAAGAAGCTAAATTAGTCAATGCAATGGGGTTTCATGCCATTGACATGGGTTGCTCTTTAGATTCAAACTTTTTCCCTCTACAAAGATATATAGTCAAATTAATCACCCAAAAAAAGTACAAGTTGGAAAATCTACATCCATGCAACCACAAAAATAATAGTTCTACTGAGCCAGGACGCGGTTTAAATCGTGGTACCCTCCCTCTCCCCATTAGTTGGGTTAAGATGACTGACATTAGCAGGAGGGCTGGCGTTTGCTATGGGGACCCGACCTATGGGGGGATGTAATATCCCGCTCCGTACGGTGCATTATGCTGAGTCGTTGACTCGAAGAGTTAAGTATCGATACAATCGATACAAGAGTTACGTTGACCCAAGGAATGCATCGAGTCGGATCGATGTAAAGCGTTAAGTTGGCCCGAAAGAAAGTATTGAGTCGATTCAAAGATCTATTAAATTGAATCGATGTAAAGCATAAGTCCGATTCGAATAAGTATTGATTTTAGTTGGTTTTGTATGCAGGCTACGCTTTTACATTGAAATATAAGAGGTCGATTTGCCTCATTTGCAACGGAGTCCCCCAAACCAAAGTATAGTCTTGCAACGGACTGAGACATGGGCACGATAGGCCAAATCAGTCGAATAGTTCAATGTAGCACGAAG
>JANAVB010031814.1:1368403-1553508 GCA_029216955.1 Iris pallida
TGAAAGGCACGTATGGATGTTGTCGACGTGTGGGAACTGACGGAACTCAATTCCGTTGCGTGTGCGCGACGAAATCAGTACGTATCCGTCAAAATACGCCGTATCGACCTTTTGCAAACTTGGCCATAACTTCGTGTACGTTCATCGCATCGAGACGAAACTTGTGCCATCAGGACCGTATCATTTTTCTGGTCCTATATGCCAAGTTTGGTCCGATTCTGAGAAGGTCGAATCGAAACCCCTTTTTGGCGGGCCCGCGACCCACTCAAACGAGTGATTTTGTGCACGGCTCATCGGAATTCAAAATTGGACATACCGTTGGGTTCGTCTCCTCAAACCGGATCCGTAGACATGTAGTTTGATGACTTTAGAGATCGTAGACATTGGCACGCATTTTGGTGCAAGATGGATCTAACGGCGGACATCGTTTTGACCCGAAATTACGATTTTGCCCATGTTCTAGAATTTGACTTTTGGACAGGCGTTTTCTAGGCATATCTTTTATTCCAAACTCGTTCGTGATGTTTGTTTCAGCATCCGGAGCTTCTTGTAGATTTTGACTTTCGTGTTGACGATTCTGATTGTTGGATTTTGCTGCTTCTCGCATCACCCTTAGGCAAGATACCTTGCTTTATTTACTGTTTATAATTAGATGCACCTTTATTTATTTACTGCATATTTATTATCTATTTTCAGTTGGATCCATGATTTGTTTTTCATAGTTTTTTGTTTATTTTCAGTATTTCTCTTTCTTGTCTTTTAAAATGCATGTGGACCTAGTCTTAGTGGACTACCTTTTGTTAGTGAACCTTGGAAGGGTGAAGACAGTTTGATATATGGGCTACCTAAAACCAAAGACCGTAGTAATTGCGTACTATGGTAGTCGAGTTGCGATGGTCACTAGCCTCGAGCTATGTGGACTGATGGGTCACGTGGGCCGCTAGCCTCGAGTTATGCCGGCTGATAGTATTGGTACTTGACGTGTGCGTGTTGTGAGTTGTTACTTGTCCTGGGGGAGTCAGCCTTCACCTGCCCATACATCGATATGTCTTCTAAATTGCCTACTAGAAAGATTAAGAGACCTTAGCAAATTTTATGTTCCAATCATGGCATGGAAAAATGTCACATCGTGGAATAGTAAGTTACCCCTTGTCCTTGTTTGGTTGTAGGGGTAGCCTACTGTTTCGATGATGGGATATTGAGCCGTGTTATGGTTTGGACACTTTTACTTTATCTTTATCTTACGGTGCATTTATATTCAGTTCATATGGCATGTTCCTCATGTATCTTGTTACGTCCCTCTGAGGACCTGGTTATCTCTCCAGGTGTGTGTGCTTCTGTGTTATTGCAGGTGTTCTAGTCGAGGCCGTGATCTTCTCCATCCTTTTAAAGATGATTGCACTTGGCTAGTCTTGTTATATCATCTATTTCTTTTTGCACCTTTTATTTGAGATAGTTGGTAGTGGACTTTGTCTCCACCCAACGTATTGTGCAAAGACTTATTACAGTTGATTATATGATATCTTCTATTCTTTATTTTTGGATGAGATTAGATTACTCTTGGTTTACTACATTTTACAGCTTATGTGTTCATACGAAGTTTCCATATATTGGAGTATACTTCGTATGTATGCAGCTGGCATGGATACGTACCTAGTCCTAAGTATTTTGGGACTGGAGCGTTACATATTTTTGTGGTGGCCCATGCAGGTCTCGAAAATATTGTCGGGTTACATGACTGTGCCCAACAAGCCTGCATATAGGAATAGGAATAGTATCTCATCCATGATTATTGCCTCCTTTGACCTCCAAACCCTTCGAACTCTCTCTGATTACCTGTATTGCCTAATATCTAACCCTTCATAATATCAGTCTAATTCATGCTTGATAGAGGTTAGGACGACGACTCGTACTAGATAGACATGTTCCATCGTTACTAGCTTAACTCTTATAAGTTGGGTAGAATGCCTCATGATCTAGCCCTTCCTTGACCGTAACCATGGCCTCAGACAAAAAGACACCATGGCCTCAGACAAAAAGACACTAGAACGTCTATATGGGCACGACAAACAAAACTTCGATTCTTAAAAGACTGAAAATTTTATATTCTTTTATCAATATCTCACGTACTTATGTTTTACCATCTTGACCAATGCTGCTATTATAGCCTAGATTTGCAAGCCTATTCATTTTTCGAGCTTGTTCATGACATATATGTTATTGGAGGTACCCCACTAACATATTGTTTATCAGAACCGGTACATGATGGTCTGATCAACCTAATGCACTTGGTTCGCTCTTCATAAAATTATTCAATGAGATATAGTTAACTTGTTTCCCAAAAATCTTATCCGCAACTGCATTGACAGCTCTCTTCAACTGCTTGACCTGTAATTTGTTTGAATCTATTCTAACATTATTCTATTTTCGTGCCAGAAGGATGAACCTTCGAAGCGGACACGTTCCTACCTCGACGATCACGTCTGGGGATGCAGCCACTCAAGAGAAGGAGATCCTACCAATGACCCCGGTGACCCCGTATTAGCCAGGACAGTCGCAGGCCACCATGACCCCATCGATGGTACAATAGGGAACTCAAGTGCCACCAGTCATCCAGACTGGGCAGACTACCGAGGCACCAACCGAAGAGAATGTACCACCCCTTCCACCACCATTCACTCAGCAGTAGCCACCTCAGTGCGGACCACAGATGCCTCCACCACCAGAGGATGGAAACCCTACTACACAGTTCATGTATGCCATGATACATACTCAGTGGCAACAGGCTGAACTGATGAGGCATAGCATGACGGAAGCACTAACTAGGCCCCCACCTTCACCTCCGACACCGGTACCAGCACCAGCTCTACATCCATATGAGGGCTCTATCAACGACTTCATGGATATGAATCCCAAGCCCTTCAAAGGTACCGAGGAACCACTAGAGGTCACCGCGTGGCTTATCAGCACAGAGAAGCTACTGAGGGCATCCCAGTTGCCAACAAATGATTGGATGACAGCAGTAGACTTGCTCTTGGAAGATAATGCCCATCATTGGTGGAAAGCCGAAGAAAGACGCTTGGGAGCCAATCAGACCTGGGAAGAGTTCTACAAACTCTTCAATGAGAGGTTCTTTCCTATCCATGTACGCGAAGCCCTCTATGATCAGTTCCTACACCTCAAGCAAGAGAATATGACCGTAGATGAGTACGAGGCAGAATTCAGTCGACTGAGCAGATTCGGTGAGATACTGATTCCTACTGAGCAGGAAAAGGCCAAGAGATTTCACCAAGGGTTGAAACCAGAGCTCAAGAAGCATACTACGATGCAGTCTAGAGTTTCACATGCTGCAGTGTTAGAAGAAGCTAGAAGCCAGGAACTCCTTGACAAGGAAGTACAACAGGCTCAGAGATGCCATATTCCAGCAACTGGGCCAAGTAACCTTATCCATGGTGGACTAATCAGACATTCTATGACACAGCCACCAACAAGAGCATCACCCTATCCAGTTGATGAGCTTCTTACCTGCCGCTTCTGTCATAGAAAAGGTCATGTCATGAAGGATTGTCGTCGCAGATTAGGACAATGCATGACTTGTGGCTCCAATCATCACAAGGCCCGAGACTGTACAGAACAACTAATGGCAGCACAACAGCGGATGCGAGGACCCATAGTACCAGGACGAATAGCAGAGCCCAGTCAACCATCACATGGAGGTCATCCTAGAAGATCACACTTAGCTGACCAATCTATACAAGTTAGGCAGGATGGACAGGAGACATATGGACCAGAGCATGGGCAATATTTACATGGCTGCGATAGGCACCCATCCTGAGGTTGGAGATTTAACAGGTATTATCCTAGTTATACTATTTATTTGTTTTAGGCATGGCTTAGCATTAGAACAACACATTCATTAGCTTGGTCAACATGCATAGCATAATACTTGTCTTAATATGAATTACTAGTTACCAGCGATAAGGCATATGCAGTACCTTCGACACCATTAGAAATCTATTGACTATAGTCTAGCAATCTTATCACAGAGATTATGACTTAGTAGTTAGAGATTCTTGCATGATGTACCTTATAATTTGTTACCCCATCAGTAATTGTCTTGTACTATAGACGAATCATCCAACACCCTCGGTACGTGTGTCATCCCGGCATCCCTCACCAACGAGGAAGCGTAAAGATGACATGGGGAATCGTTTCACTATTGTCCGGAATTCGAAGAACAATCTTTGACTTGGCACGGTTCCTCCAACCGAGCAAATAAACCAGTAGTTCGTAACATCCACTTCTATCCGCAACACTATGGATACTCCCACCATGACTTTGAAATTTGGAGCACAATATTAGTCTTTTTCTTCCAACAAGTTCCATATACGAGACCTGCACGATCCCACCTTCATTTAGGTATATTATGTGCCAGACAAACACGCCTCCTTGTACTCTATTTTTATGATGCGACTTTTGGGTCAATAAGGGCCAACTATACCCCTTACCGTAATACCGATAAACTTTTCGATTTCAATTGGAGACCCAATTTCGACTCAAACCTTTCGACCCAATATATGGTTATGATCTACTCGAAGCCACTATGCATATACCACTAGGATACCACGCAATTGAGACCCCATGTGCTATTTATACACAAAAATCATGGAAGACACATTTTTAAGACTTACAGATCCTATTTAACCAACCCGCACATGTTAGTAATTATGCATTGAAGGTTCGAACATTTACCTATTCCAATTCTATAGCAAGATTCCTGCGCTATTAAAGGCCCTCACCTCCTTGCCCATGAATTATTCTTCCCCTAAAGTTCTTCAACCCCATCTCTAGTTACCCGTGTTATACGAAGACTCCAATCCCACTGTACCAACGCGTTCTAGTTATAGTCAAATAAAAAAAAAAGGTTTCTACCAGTTTGTTGGAAGTATGACCCATAGGGAGGCAATGTTAAGTTGTAATAATTTTTCTTTTAGTAATTTATTGAGCAAGCACGTTGTGGCAATATCCAGGCATCCCTTAGGATCCTTGATGGTGGACATGAGTGCTAATATTCTCATTTTTCCTTGGAGTTGAATTTCTAGGAGTCTTGTAACGATGATTTTTACAAGTAGCCAACTTCTATAAGTTGGGTAGAGCCTCGGATGAAGGATACTCAACCTTGTAGAATATGATGACAATTTGGATCCCGTTATAACCACCCTGCCAGTTTTTCAAAAACCGAGGCACATTTGATGTGCCACCCTTCACTCGTATATATACTATTACTACTTTTGATATTAAGATTATTTTAATTTCGAGGACGAAATTTTTCTAAGTTGGGTAGGATGTAAATCCCCTAAGAATTTTTATGAATTTTTTAAATTATTTTAGATTTATAGTATTTTGCTCTAAATTATTAAATAGCCTTTTGAATTTATTTATATGAGTGGTGAATATCAAGAGATAGAAAGAGACTGCTATTCTATATGGTAGTACATATGTATTTTGTGGTACAAAACCTTTACATAAACCATATTAGAAATGTTATAGGATTTTGTTATATTATTATTTATTAGCTATTTAAAGTTTTGCAGTATTTAAAGGTTGTTGTTTGGATTAATAATTGGGTTTATAATCTTGTTATAGTCATACAAGGTAATATTTTACCAAATAAGTATTTAAATATTAAAAATATTTTTAGAGATTTTAGAGATTTATTTTATAATTTATCTAGATATTATAAGTGTGCATATATATATATTTATATATAAATAAATTAGGAAAAAAAATAGATGCTGACGTCATGCTGACGTCAGTACTATTAAAATGCCTTCGTCCAGCAGCCCGAGCTGTTCCCATATAGGGATTGTGTAAAGAAAAGGGAAAAAAAAACCTAAACTTAGAGACCCAGCCCACAGGGCTGGCCTACCATTCCCCCTAAATCAGCGGCTGAGCCCACGAATTATTCCCCCCAAGCCCGATAGTATCAGCAGCTACCTATATACATCGCGTATGCGAGACCACCCACGAAACCCTAGCAACCCACCTCGTCGACCTCGAGGAGCGACTCTACCGTGACCCGTGCGCTCTGGCGCCTATCCCATCGCCGACGCCCGGCCGACCGCTTGGCAGGGCCGTGCGCAGCAGCGGCGGACAACCGCGAGAACAGAGCCTCTGTTCTCTGACCGCTGCCAGGTACCCCCTACTCACACCAATTTCTCTTTACATACTAGGTCATTTTTGAATTCGTAAGTCTCTATAGAGACCTTACATGACCCTCTCAGATTCCCACCAAGGGGATTTGAACGCGATAGCACGACCAGGCCAGGAAATCGACGTGAAGTCGGGGAAAAACTGTCCAAAGACAGCACCTAAAAACAGTCCCAACCCACATATTGGAAGAGAGATTTTGGACAGGATAATATAAATTTTTGAAAACTGTTTGAATAGCATTATAGACAACCTATAGAGGATCGAAACTCAACTTTTAGTTTCATTTTTCATGGATGAAATTGTGGTTGAATCAGTTTCAAAGTTGTAGGAAAAACTAGTTTTAGAACTTGAAAATTTCAATAAAATTTCCCGATACGGCGTGCGTCCCGACAAACCGGGCGACGTGGTCGCGTACAATATGCATCGAAAGGCGCGTATGGATGTTGTCGACGTGTGGGAACTGACGGAACTCAATTTCGTTGCGTGTGCGCGACGAAATCTGTGCGTATCCGTCAAAATACCCCGTATCGACCTTTTGCAAACTTGGCCATAACTTCATGTACGTTCGTCGTATCGAGACGAAACTTTCGCCATCAGGACCGTATCATTTTTTTGGTCCTGTATGCCAAGTTTGGTCCGATTCTGAGAAGGTCGAATCGGAACCCTTTTTTGGCGGGCCCGCGACCCACTCAAACGGGCGATTTTGTGCACGGCTCATCGAAATCGAAAATTGGACATACCGTTGGGTTCGTTTTCCAAACCGGATCCGTAGACATGTAGTTTGACGACTTTAGAGACTGTAGACATTGGCACGTATTTCGGTGCAAGACGGATCCAACGGCAGACATCGTTTTGACCCGAAATTATGATTTTGCCCCTGTTCCAGAATTTGACTTTTGGACAGGCATTTTCTAGGCATATCTTTTATTTCAAACTCGTTCGTGATGTTTGTTTCAGCATCCGGAGCTTCTTGTGGATTTTGACTTTCGTGTTGACGATTCTGATTGTTGGATTTTGCTGCTTCTCGCATCACCCTCAGGCAAGATACCTTGCTTTATTTACTGTTTATAATTAGATGCACCTTTATTTATTTACTGCATATTTATTATCTATTTTCAGTTGGATCCTTGATTTGTTTTTCATAGTTTCTTGTTTACTTTCAGTATTCCTCTTTCTTGTCTTTTAAAATGCATGTGGACCTAGTCTTAGTGGACTACCTTTTGTTAGTGAACCTTGGGAGGGTGAAGACAGTTTGATGTATGGGCTACCCAAAACCAAAGGCCGTAGTAACTGCGTACTACGATAGTCGAGTCGCGAGGGTCACTAGCCTCGAGCTATGTGGACTGATGGGTCACGTGGGCCGCTAGCCTCGAGTTATGCCGGCTGATAGTATTGGTACTTGACGTGTGCGTGTTGTGAGTTGTTACTTGTCCTGGGGGAGTCAGCCTTCACCTGCCCATACATCGATATGTCTTCTAAATTGCCTACTTGAAAGATTAAGAGACCTTAGCAAATTTCATGTTCCAATCATGGCATGGAAAAATATCACATCGTGGAATAGTAAGTTACCCCTTGTCCTTGTTTGGTTGTAGGGGTAGTCTACTGTTTCGATGATGGGATATTGAGCCGTGTTATGGTTTGGACACTTTTACTTTATCTTTATCTTACGGTGCATTTATATTCAGTTCATATGGCATGTTCCTCCTGTATCTTGTTACGTCCCTCTGAGGACCTGGTTATCTCTCCAGGTGTGTGTGCTTCTGTGTTATTGCAGGTGTTCTAGTCGAGGCCGTGATCTTCTCCATCCTTTCGAAGATGATTGCACTTGGCTAGTCTTGTTATATCATCTATTTCTTCTTGCACCTTTTATTTAAGATAGTTGGTAGTAGACTTTGTCTCCACCCAACGTATTGTGCAAAGACTTATTATAGTTGATTATATGATATCTTCTATTCTTTATTTTTGGATGAGATTAGATTACTCTTGGTTTACTGCATTTTACAGCTTATGTGTTCATACGAAGTTTCCATATATTGGAGTATACTTCGTATGTATGTAGCTGGCATGGATACGTACCTAGTCCTAAGTATTTTGGGACTGGGGCATTACAAAATCATTCTTAACTTGTTAAACCTAAATTAACATGCGATATCTCATCTATTAGGTCTCCGATTACCACTCTGAGCATTGATATACCCTACAGCTCAGGACAGCAGGCGAGTACATTCACTGATAGTTTTCATTGTCTTGATATCTGCTATATCCGATTTAGTTGTAGTGTCTTACTTGATTTCCAGACACGATAGTTCACGGACTAGTATATGTCGAATCCTGTTATGAGATGTTGTTCCCGGGTTACTTGGTATATTGAGATTAGATTACTCTTGGTTTACTGCTACATCGTTCATAGCTTTTCATGGTGACCGGCCTTACCGCTCTATTGTACACATTGTTCATAGCCGGTCGGATGGAAAGCCTGATCATGTTTCCCAAGCCGATCACATAACGCTCTAATAATTTAAGGCACATTTTATATTTACTTATCTTATCATATATCCTGTTCTGTTCTACATTCAGTACTTTTTCACCATGCTATGATATTCAGTTACTCACATGTTCTACATGCCTTTATATTGTACCTTGATTGGAGACTAAGTTCTGCTCGGGAGAAGAGTTACAACCCCGGTCCTTGTTTGGTTTAAGGGTTGTAACTCAGCTTCCGTACGGTTCCCAAGTCTTCCTATATCTTAGTCTTGTATTTCGTTATACTGTCTCTTATAGAATTTGTCAATTCATATGGAACTGCTGTTAGTATTTGTACTTGCTTATTTTTCTGACAGGATACCGTTGATATATTACAGATAATTCTGAGACAGATTGCCCGACCTATTATGGGGACGAGTCTGATGGAGTAGACCTGGACCATGGCTTGTTAGTAGAGCCACTAGACTTTGCTCACCCTGAGTAGAGTAGCTTAGTTAGGGTTGCCTGGCCTGCGAGCCAGCTAGTACTTTTCAGACAATAGTATTTCATATTATATTCTGTGACTCTGTGGTATTGTGTATATATCTGGGCTTGTGTGGATCTTGAACTTATTTCCAGCTTTCATCTATCATATTTCCTTTCATGCTATCTATCCTAGTTTGCTGGTGATTGAGACTGTATTGCTATGTCACCTTCATTCGAAGTGTATATACTGTACAGGTTCCTTTATCTGTTTAGTTGTAGTATTTATAAATGACCTAGACAGCGTTCTACCGCCGATGCTGCGGCGTAGGTTGGACGTAACCACGTACTCGTGCCCCTAATCAGAGTACGGGTCCTGACACATTTTTGTGGTGGCCCATGCAGGTCCAGTGTCGCAATTAGTGCGATCTCGTAATGGTGCTCGACTTAGAGTACTAATTATGAGCCTGCAATTAGGACGTAGGACCTAGGATATGATAGGAGATTCTCAATCACACCTAGGAAAAAATTTTCGATCTTTTGATTATAATGATTACTCCCCTTGTATTAAATTAACTGTCCTTCTTTGATAATATCTTCTCATGTGCCATATTGATCTCCTTGTTTTAATTCGTCTCCAGGATGACGAAGACGCACCCGCAGGCCACTGGATCGAGTAGCTTGCACGAGAGATCTGACCAGGCTGAGGAGGAGGTTCATGAGACTGCCCCCAGTGATTCTACTATCCCGGAGGCCCTGGCAGTTGCACATGGAGGTCTACCACCTCCACCTAAGAGGGTTTCGGTCGCCGTTCCAGAGATACTGCCGCCACCACCTCCGATACCGACGGATACACACCATATGTTCTTTTTCCTTCAGCAGATGATGGAGACACAGCGAGCCCAGGCAGGGGCGTCACAGCGCCAGACGGAGGCGTTACACCGTCAGATTGAGATGTTGAGGCAGAGCATGGAGAACTAGCATCAGCTTGCACTGGCAGCCGTGGAGAGAGTGGCACCGGGTACGGTACAGGCCCTACTGGCTAGCAGCCGTACCAGCAGCAGTCCAGGCCAGGGACAGTATTAGAATTTAGGAAGATGAGCTCCAGGGACTTTACGGGCACGAAGGGCATCCTTTATGCAGACGACTGGCTAGAGGACGTACAGCGGAGTATGGAGCTGGCAGAGCTTCCTAGAGGACTTTGGGTTGCTGCCGCAGCCAGCCGATTCTTCGATATCGCGCTGACATGGTACCGCACGGATCCTCGTACGTCGGTGAGAGGGCTGAAATGGGAGAACTTTCGGAGGCTCTTCAAGGAGAAGTTCTTTTCGGACGTGGCTCCTACATCATTGGAGGGCCAGTTCGTGGATCTAGTGCAGAGGAACTCGTCGGTGGACGAGTATGCAGCAGAGTTCTTCCGCCTTAGCAGGTTCGCTCCCGATATGATCCAGGATGAGGGGCAGAAGGCTCGTAAGTTCCGTAGGGGACTTATTCATGCAGTGCGCACCCGCACCTCGGGTCGCCGTGATGCGACGTTCGATCAGATATTGATGGACGCGCAGATTGCAGAGAAGGACTTCGGCCTCAGGCCAAAGAGGAGCGGAGATACCATGGGGGCAAGTTCTAGTACGGGACCGGCCAAGCGCCTCCACTTTCAGCATAAGCAGAGGCCATTTCAGCAACAACGGTCGCTGTTGCAGATTCAGCAGGCACCAGCACGTACCCAGCAGCACCAGGGACAGGGCCAGAGGTAGGACATCCAGTGTGCCTTCTGCAAGAAGATGGGGCACACCCGGGAGGTTTGTAGGATGAAGCAGGGAGTTTGTTTATTCTGTGGAGCTCCAGACCACCAGGTGAAGAACTGTGCTGCACGTGCAGCCAGACAGGCAGGCCAGGACGAAGTGCAGCAGGCTAGAGGAGGCCAGCAGGGGCGAGCTTTCGCCATGACAGTTGAGCCCACTCAGGCAGTAGCAGAGCAGATAGCAGGTTCCAATCCTTCGATCTTATTTCCGCGTTTGCCTTCTTATAATCTGTCTTGAAATTCGATTCCATCTGTTCCTTGATCGTTTGATAAAATTTTGTCCTTGTGATGTGATATTCTTCTGAGATAAGTCGTATAGGCTAGGTCGCCTCGATTATGAGATTTTAGAATCCTCTAGGGTCATGCTAGCAGGCAGAGTGAGGACATATAGTCAGATTACGGACGTATTTCTCGGGTGTGAGAATTTAAGGTTTTCGCTGCCAAGCTAGCGACAATACAAAAATTTTAAATACCATAATTCTAGAGGTATGTACCTTAGTCGAGGACTCTGTGATTATCGTAGCCTTGCTCACTGGCATGACGGAGATTCTGAGTATCATGATGATTGGACAGACGCATACGATTATCGAGCTGCATGATTTTTCTGTGTTTACTTTGTTTTAATTTTTGGAGGATGAATTCTTTTAAGGTGGATAGACTTATAGCACCCAGTTTCTATTTGAGAGTAATTTTAAATTTTATCATTTTAGTCATTTAATTCATGCTTTGATTTTTGAGATTTTAAATCATTTTAAATTTTAAGCCATGACTTGTGATTTTGATAATTTACTATTATTTGGTTTTAATTTTGAGTACGAAATATTTTTAAGGTGGATAGATTTGTCACCCCCAGCTTTCAGAAACAAGGATATTTTTGTCATTTTCTATTTTAGAATATTTTTTGGGAATTTTATTTCATGAATATTAATATTTAATGATTATAGGAGTCGGGTTCGAATTTTATCGCATTTCGACTAAATTCGGGACTCCGGGGAATTTCGACTTGAGTTGTGATTTGTGGTTGTGTCCTTGAGTTTTCCCCAAATTTGGACACTTCTAGAATAATTAGGTTTGCATCTAAGTGGTTTAGGCACTCCTAAACTTATTGTGTTAGTGTGTGTGTGTGCGTCTCTATCTATGTATATATATGAGAGTGTGTCCATATATATATATATATATATATATATATATTTTTTTTATATATATATATATATATATATATATATATATATATATATATATATATGTGTTAATATATATATATAGATATATATATGTGTGTGTGTGTGTTATATATATATATATATATATGAGAGTGTGTTTATATATATATGTGTGTGTTCATATATATACTTGTGTGTGTATTTATATATATAAAGAGGGGAAGAATGAGGGATTTGTATGTGAGAGTTTATATATATATATTAGAGAGAATAGAGGAGATTAGATAGGAAGAAATAGAAGAGATATAGAGAGAATTAGAGAGGGATTTGAGATGAAATTAGAGGAGATAAAGGAGGAGGAAAGGAAGATAAAGGAGAGCATTAGCAGTAGCAGCAAGGGGGGGCCAAGGGGCTGCTGCCTCCCCCCCCAACACAGCAACTGCAGCAGCAGTAACAGCAGGACCAGCAGCAGTAGCTGCAGCAAAGGCATCACACCCCCCTTTTAGCCCCCAAATCAACCCCCATATGTATACCTATATGTATACATATATATACCCCTATATATAGCTATATATACTCCTATAAAACCCACAAAACTAGCCCCTAAGTTAGTCCTAAGTGAGTGTGGGAAATGAGTGTTGAGAGTGTGTGTGAGTGGTTGTGTGAGATTTAGTGAAGAGGGGATTTTGAGTTAGGAGCGTCGGAATGCGTCCAAACTTGGAGGGGACTTAGTAAATATAAAATAGAGTTTGCGGGTAGGCTCCTAGGTAGAAATCGGGACTTCGTTTGGGATTAGAAGAGTGGTATCACGCGATACCATTGAGTATCCTACGGTACTCGAGATAACGGGTAAACGACCAATATGGACCGTAAGATGGACTGGATGTCCATTCTACCTAGAGAACTTGGTAGGTAATGGTTGTATAGGCTAGTACCCTACTACCCTAGGAATCTGGGAGTGGAATTCCTAAGGGAAAGCCACTTGGCGTCAATGTTAGAGCGGGTTAAGGGTAATGTATAAAGGGTAATCGGGAATTTCAAGATACAGGGTTCGGGTATTCGGATTGACTTGAAACTTAGGTGACTTGTTAGGTACATCCTACAAATGTCATTTTTGAACCAATTTTGGCTCGGTTGACCTAGAGTTGACTTTTTACCTAAAAGTCAACGATGAGTCAACACTTTGTCTAATTTTGACCAAAACCAAATTAGAGTTGACCAGTTGACCAAAAGTCAACTGTTGGTCAACATTTGACCAGTTTGACCTAGGGTTGACCTAGAGTTGACCAAAGTTGACCAGGGTTGACCAGTTGACTAAAAGTTAACCGTAGGCCAACTCTTGACCCCGTTTGATTTGCCTTGACTTGTTTTGACTTGCGATAACTGGTATGACCTAGAGTTGACTTAATCTGACTTGATATAACTTGATTTGACCTAGATTGACTTGACATGACTTAGTGTGACTCAGTGAGACCTAGTTTGTCCTAGATTTCATATCATTTATTATAAATCATTCTTAACTTGTTAAACCTAAATTAACATGCAATATCTTATCTATTAGGTCTCTGATTACCACTCTGAGCATTGATATACCCTACAGCTCAGGACAGCAGGCAAGTACATTCACTGATAGTTTTTATTGTCTTGATATCTGCTATATCCGATTCAGTTGTAGTGTCTTACTTGATTTTCAGACACGATAGTTCACGGACTAGTATATGTCGGATCCTGTCATGAGATGTTATTTCCGGGTTACTTGGTATATTGGTATATGACTCGACTTGTTACTTATACTTGTATAAACATGGACTTGGGAGTGGGCTGATCACCTGCTTTTGAATCCCGTGTCATGACGTGTTATGTCCGGATCCTTTATACTATTCGGGGGATGGGGAGTTATTAGTGGTTGTGTGATCAAATTCCTATATTATTCTATTATACACATTGTTCATAGCTATACCCTGCCTCAAGACGGGTAAAGCCTTACCCTACATCGTTTATAGCTTTCCATGGTAACCGGTCTTACCGTTCTATTGTATACATTGTTCATAGCCAGTCGGATGGAAAGCCTGATCATGTTTCCCAAGCCGATCACATAACGCTCTAATAATTCAAGACATATTTTATATTTACTTATCTTATCATATATCCCGTTCTGTTCTACATTCAGTACTTTCTCACCATGCTATGATATTCAGTTACTCACATATTCTACATGCCTTTATATTGTACCTTGATTGGAGACTAAGTTCTACTCGGGAGAAGAGTTACAACCCCGGTCCTTATTTGGTTTAAGGTTGTAACTCAGCTTCCGAACGGTTCCTAAGTCTTCCTATATCTTAGTCTTGTATTTCATTATACTGTCTCTTATAGAATTTGTCAATTCACATGGAACTGCTGTTAGTGTTTGTACTTGCTCATTTTCCTGACAGGATACTGTTGATATATTACAGATGATTCTGAGGCAGATTGCCCAACCTATTATGGGGTCGAGTTTGATAGAGTAGACCTGGACCATGGCTTATTAGTAGAGCCACTAGACTTTGCTCACCCTGAGTAGAGTAGCTTAGTTAGGGTTGCCTGGCCTGCGATCCAGCTAGTACTTTTCAGACAGTAGTATTTCATATTATATTCTGTGACTCTGTGATGTTGTGTATATATCTGGGCTTGTGTGGATCTCGAACTTATTACCTGCTTTCATCTATCATATTTTCTTTCATGCTATCTATCCTAGTTTGCTGGTGATTGAGACTGTATTGCTATGCCACCTCCATTCGGAGTGTATATAATGTACATGTACCTTTATCTGTTTAGTTGTAGTATTTATAAATGACCTAGGCAGCGTTCTACCGCTGATGCTGCGGCGTAGGCTGGACGTAACCACGTACTCGTGCCCCTAATCAGGGTGCGGGTCGTGACAAAATATATTAAAAAACTTTAAAAAATAGCTACAACCAAGGATTGAACTTAGGACCTTTAGTAAGGAGTCTAAAGTACTAACCACGCACTACAATAATTTTGTGTCTAGAAGGGCCCATGGTATATACTAGTTCTATATTGAGATACAAATTATTAACATATTTAACTTTAAACTATTTTTTGGGCACCTCATGATCTGGGGGCCCTGGGCGGTCGCCGTGGGCCAGGACTGACCCTGCGTATTATATAATCAAATGGACTTTGAATTAACTAGTGCACGGATTTGTTTCCTCGAACATAATCGTTGGGGCGTCGAAACTGTTCAACCTAGGAGAAATGATTATCATGGCAAGGGATAATGAGCATTACGGGGGTTTCAGTAAGGATCGTAACTTAGGCTGAAAGTATGCATTATAATGTATTTGAGAAACGTAAGTCCATTCTGACAAGGTGAATGTCAGTGATCTTCATACAGATAGGGGCCGGTGGGCTAAATGGTACAGGCATACAGAGATCCTGCACCAAAATTACTTAGAATATGACAGGAAAATATGGTAGGCGTATTCACCTTACGTCGGTACAAGGGCGAGTGAGTCGATGTTGGTAAGAAGTTGCGCTATGAAACAACATGAGATTGCTATATATTGCCTGTTTGCTTACACGAATGAAATGATAACATAATTTCTATGAAATATATGCTTTACTGCTTTCGAATATGCCATGAAATCAACCCTAAGACAAATATAGAAAGATAAAAAATTAAGCTGCATGATCCATATATCTGCTTAATGTTGGATTAGTAAAGTGGGTCTGATCAGTACGCGAGAGGATTAGTATAGTACTCTGTCCCTACATCGTGCCCCGTTTCCGTCCATGGGGTGCGCGAGAAAGGAACACTGTCGCTATCGATTCGGTCGGGACCGATAGGTCGGAATCGATCGAATCGGTCGAAAGGGAACGGTTGAATTAAGATCCATTCTCCATTATGGAATGGCTTCTTCGGAACCAAGTCCCATATTCAGCGGGTTGTGCCTCAAGGATTGGCTCTACGGCTGAGTCGAGAGAGACCTCCTGTTGCTCTGGTTTTTATACCGCGCTTAATTTGACTTTGGCTTTGGTTTTCGTGAATATGTTTTCGTGAATATTTCCAATGGGTTTTCATGACTTGCGTTTTCGAGCTTCGTATTTATATCTAAATTCTTGGAATTACACAGTATTCTAATCAGTTTCTTATACGATTGCAGGTTATCGCATAGGCAACGTCAGCGCAGCCAACCAGTCCCTCGCCTGAAGCAAGTCTAAGGCTAGTGGCTAACCTCTTTCGTCTCGATCCTCTATTTCAAAATTAATATGAAGTTAAATGAATGCTTGTCATCATAGTATAGAATCAAAGAAATCATGGCACGATTCTTCACGAAACACTTGCTATCAAACTGTCGATATTAAAAATAAAAAACGTGCTTTCTTATACAATTCCACTTAGCCTATGCAAAACAATGAATAAATCAATTAATGTTTATCGGAACGATATGGTTAAGTGAGTAAATCGACTAAGTTCATAAGAAAGGCTATGTTTTGCAACCAAAGAGAAAGGATAAGGTTCTAGAAAAAAGAGAGCATTTTTCAAGACTCTGCAAAACGATCATTGGCCAACTTGTCGACAAGGTGTAGTTTCCTTGAACGGTTGCCTAGGCCAAGGAATCGATTCGGTCCGGAAGGAACGAGTATAGCAAGCGCCAGCCTTACATCGGCGTGGGTTATTCAAGAACTTTCGTACAGGACTTGCTACCCGCCTCGAAAGGGTCGCCGTCTAACCCAGCTATAGTCCGTGATGGCTTGACATCGCCAGTGACCTTCATACCCTTTCACTGCTTAACTAATGCACGTGACAGGGGATGAATATGATAGTTGCTTAATGTATACAATTTCATATGCTTGCCTCAAAATATGTTAACATGCAAATCTATGAGGATGGTTAGAAAGATCATAGAAATAACTAGCTAACATGTTCATAAAACTGCTTGAATCAAATACAAAGCTTAGATTTTAATTAGCCATTCGCTAGTACATGTGATCATACTGATCCTCGCTCTTTGTAGGTCCCGTGAATCAGGAAGGACGTGCCAACTAGCTCGATGACGTTCGTGATTTTGAAGCTTCGGCCGCGCGTCCAAGACTTTCCCCGCAACTTCACTTTTGAAGACTCTCAACTGTCCAAGAAAGATGGCTCAGTGTCCCTCCATTCTAGATCACTGGAATACTCTGTTGTAAATTAAGGGATGTCTACAATGTATGGAATGACTATCTCATCGACACTCTTTTGTTATTGAGTCATGTTGTAGCCCGGGCGACATGAGTCCTGTACTGGAGTCTGTAAATGATGTCTATTATCAGTAAAGATCAAAGTTCTCGTTACTTAATGTGTGATTCAATTTGTCTGCTTGCTCTCTTAGATCTCGTATTTCGGATTACCTTATGACTATGCCTTGTGCGATCACAAATTAGGTTCGTACGACATCATGCCCGGGGGATGACTATCGATTCGACAGAATCGGGGCGTGACATAATGGTATCAAAGCACAGCTTTACGTCCTTGGCCTCCAGTGTCGAGTTCTAGTCTCAAACCGTTGACCTCGTGTCGATGAGATGCGTTGTTCTATACGCTGAACCCAGAACATTTTCTGAAACTAACGAGAGTTGCCTTTCTTTTCCCTGCAGTTGTAGAACCTCGGGCGGGGGATGAGACGAGCGCTTCTAGCGGCTCAAGTTGTTCCAGACCTGAGCATTTTGTCAACCCAACGGGGATGACGCCTACTATGGCCAGATCCTCCGGCGATCCGATGCAACGGATGCTGCAGACACTCGAAATGCAGCAACGCTAAAATGAGATCCATCGTCAGCAGGCGGAGGCTCGTCAGACCCTATTCGAGAATCAGTTCGAGGCTCAATTCAAGCTGTAGCAGCAGCAGCTGAATACACTTTAGCAAATCGTACAATCGATCGTGGCCACAATAATTCAACGATGATGCCTGCCATGATCGAGCCTGCGGTTCGTTCCAACGAAGTTGAACCGGAGGCGCCCGTGCTCTCACCTACGGCACTGAGAAGTTCTAACTTCGACGTGTCAAAATTCACAAAAAGCTGCCATACTCCCTTTAACGGCACAGAATATCCCTCCATGGCGATCGACTGGTTGGAGGAGCTGGAAGACAAATTTGAACTTCTAGGTGTTGAAGATTCGAAGAAAGTCACGTGTGCTTAACTCCTACGTCGAATGAACGCACACGATTGGTGTGCCGTACAGAATTGAGCAATTCGATATGAAAACGAGACGGTGGCGATCTCGTGGGCCACATTCATGAAAGTGTTCGAGACTGAATATCTTTCTGCAGTCGTACGACAGGAAAAAGAAAATAAATTTATGCAGTTGAGGCAAGAGAATATGACAATATGACAGTATGCGGCTGAATTCAACAAATTAGCCAAATTTGCTGGAGCTTATCTACTTACAACTGTAAGTTGAGCTCGACGATTCGAAGTGGGCCTGCGTTCCTCTATTCATGCCAATATTTCGGTGCCTGAATACAAAACCATGGGCGAGGCACTCAACCATGCCCTCCGTCTGGAGTCCGAGTATCCTTCTGCTACTACTGGTGCTGTTCACTTTAATAACAAATGCCATACTAATACGGGAGGTAACAATGCACACAAACGTCAAAATTATGGCAACGAAGGTGGCAACCAGACAAAGGATCGAATAGTTTGCAATTTCTGCCACAAGGAGGGGCACGTGGCCAACGAGTGTCGATTGAAGAGTGGAGCGTGCTTCGGGTGCGACCGAACGGACCACATTGCACACAACTGTCCAGAGAAATCGAACCAGTGCCCCCAATAACATCAACAAAACCGAGGCCAAGCACCTCGGGCTCCACAGACCACACAATAGAATGGCCACGACCATCGCCCCAATGCACATGGCCGCGTCTATGCTATGACTCGAGACGAAGCATTCGTATCTGACACAGTCGTAACAGCTATACTGCATTTCAATAATAAACATGCTCGTGTATTGTTTGATTCAGGTGCCACGCATAGTTTTATATCGACGAACTTCACTGCCGAGCACAAATTTTCCCTAACACCGTTGGATCTCGATCTTACTGTTAATGTACCGTCGGGCATGCCACTGCTTGCAAATTTAGTCTGCAAAGACAGAATCATTTGTAGGTGGTCAAAAAATTAGTTTTGATGCGATAGTTCTAGATATTAAGGACTACGACATCATTCTGGAGATGGATTGGCTCGGTCCGTACAAAAAACTATAGACTGTGCTAAAAAGAGGGTCACATTCCGTATACCTGGGGTGCCTGTATTTTGCTATTCGTGTGGTAAGGCGTCGTCGACCTGCATGGTGATCTCTGCAATATCTGCTCGACGGATGCTGCATTCCAGGTGCGAAGGCTATCTAGCGTCCGTTCGAGATATGCGACAAGATGGTACAAATACGGGTCATACCGACATTGTGGCAGAATTTCCAGATGTGTTCCCGGACGAACTGTCCGGCATGCCACCTGATCGAGAGATTGAGTTCACTATTGATACATTCTATGATACCCGACCGATCTCTAAAGCCCCGTACAGAATGTCCCCTGCAGAGCTCAAAGAACTCAAAGTACAGTTACAAGAGTTGCTCGACAAGGGATCCATACCACCCAGCATCTCGCCATGGAGAGCGCCCGTGCTGTTCATCAAAAAAAAGGATGGCTCAATGCGTCTTTGTATCGATTACCACGAGCTGAATAAAGCCACCGTCCGGAACAAATATCCCATGCCCCGCATAGACGATCTGTTTGATCAGCTACAAGGAGCTACGGTGTTCTCTAAAATTAATCTGCGCTTGGGTTACCATCAACTAAGATCAATTCGGACGATGTGACGAAGTTCGCCTTTCGCAATCGATACGGCCATTACGAATTCCTGGTAATGCCGTTCGGCCTATCGAACGTCCCAGCTGCTTTTATAGATTTAATGAATTGGGTGTTTCGACCATTCCTCGACAAGTTCGTAGTAGTCTGTATCGATCATATACTCATCTACTCGAAGAATAGGCAGCAAAATATTGAGCATCTATGGACCGTGCTTTAGACCTTTCAAAAAAATTAGTTATATGTGAAACGAAGCAAATGTGAATTTTGGCTGAGCAGCGTCGCATTCCTCGGATACATCATTTCAGCTGAAGGCATTACAGCCAATCCAAAGAAAGTTGAAGCCGTTGTCGATTGGAAATGACCAGTGTCCGTCGACGAGATTTGAAGTTTTCTTGGCTTAGCGGAATACTACCAATGCTTTGTGAAAGACTTTACGAAGATCGTATCGCCTCTGACTCGCCTTACCCAGAAAGGAGTCATATTTGAATGGTCAGACGACTGTGAAGCTTCCTTCCAAGAACTAAAGCAACGAATCATCTCGGCCCCGATACTCGCACTTCCAGAAGGGACTGAGGGTTTCCAGATATTCAGTAACGCGTCCAGTCATGGCTTAAGGTGTGTGCTGATGCAACGAAACAAGGTGATATTTTTTGCTTTCCGACAGCTAAAGCCGCACGAAAAGAACTACCCTGCTCATGACCTGGAGTTAGCGGCAATTGTGTTCGCGTTAAAATTATGGCATCACTATCTTTATGGCGTGGCGTGCATGATCTATACCGATCACAAGAGCCTCAAGTATCTATTCATGCAGAAGGAACTGAACTTGCGGCAAAGGCGTTGGCTTGAACTGATCAAAGATTATGACTTGACTATTGACTATACACCGGAAAAGGGAAATGATGTGGCGGACGCTCTAAGTCGAAAGTATATTGCCTCGCTATCCATCGGCCGTAGACTGCTACGCGACCTAGAAGAGATGGGCATCAAACTTCGAGTCCAATTCAGGAATGTGTATATGGCAAAGTTGCAGTTAGAGCCGAGCTTGCAAGAAAAGATCAAGACCGCTCAGAAGGACGATCCGTACCTAAAAAAAAATACGAGAGCTAATCTCGACGGGTAGGACGACCGACTTTGCGGAAGACGAAACCCGCATACTTCGATTGAAGGGTAGGCTATGCGTCCCGGATAATTCAGAACTTAGAAAAGAGATATTGTCGGAGGCGCACTATGCGAAGTACACCTTGTATCCCGGTAGCACAAAAATGTACAAGGACCTCTGCACAAACTTCTGGTGGCACAGAATAAAAAAAGATGTGGCACTCTTCGTGTCGCAATGCATGGCCCGTCAGAAAGTGAAAGCTGAGCACCAGAGATCAGGCGGAGAGATACAGAATCTGGCAATTCCAGAATAGAAGTGGGAGCACGTATGCATGGATTTTATTGTTGGTCTGTCGAAGACGTCGCGGAGAAATGATGCCATCTGGGTCATCGTTGATAGACTAACCAAGTCAACGTACTTCATTTCCATTAAAGTTACTTGGAGTGTTGATCACCTGGATCAGATTTATCTTAACGAGATAGTACGGCTGCATGGAGTTCCAGTATCCATCGTCTCTGATCGGGATTCACGGTTTATGTCACGATTCTGGAGTAGCCTTCAATCGGCTCTAGGTACCAAGTTGAAGTTCAGCTCAGCTTACCATCCCCAGACCGACGCCCAAAAGGAGTGTATAAATCAGATTCTCGAAGATATGTTACCGCTCTGCGCAATTGACTTCAAATCTAGTTGGGACATTCATCTACCTCTGGTCGAATTTGCATACAATATTAGCTATCAATCCAGCATTCAGATGGCACTGTATGAAGCTTTGTACGGACGAAAGTGGCGATCACCCATTTGCTGGGAGAAGTCGGAGAGAGGCAGATTCTCGATCCGGAACTGGTGGAACAGACTGTGCAAAAAGTTTGGCTCATTCAGGAAAGATTAAAGACCGCACAGAGTCGTCAAAAAAGTTATACGGATGTTCATCATCGACCCTTCGAGTTTCAAGAAGGCGATCACATATTTCTTAAAGTGTCTCCCATACGAGGAGTTACACGGTTCAGCACGAAGAAAAAGTTGAGTCTGAGATTCCTTAGGCCATACGAAATACTTGAGCGGATCGCCTCAGTGGCCTATAAAATTGCCCTACTACCGGTGCTAGAAGTTGTACACAATGTCTTGCACGTCTCTTAATTGCGGAAGTATGTACACGACCCTAGCCACGTGGTAGATTTTGGCCAGCTGGAGCTAAAGTCCGACTTATCCTACGTTGAAGAACCAGTTCAAATCTTAGAACACATGGATAAGCTGCTGCGAAATCGAGCGATCCCTCTCGTCCGCGTACTCTGGAGTAACCATTCGATCGAAGAGTCGATGTAGGAGCTTGAATCGAAAATGAAGAAGAAATTTTCTTCATTGTTCTCGTAGAGGTAGGTTCTATCCTTAGTTTCGAAGATGAAACTTTTTATTAGTTGGTTATGGTGTAGTGCTCCGTCCCTACATCGTGCCCCGTTTTCGTCTACGGGGTGCGCGAGAAAGGAGCACTGTCGCTATCGATTCGGTCGGGACCGATAGGTTGGAATCGGTCGAACGAGAATGGTTGAATTAAGATCCATTTTCCGTTATGGAATGGCTTCTTCGGAACCAACTCCCATATTCAGCGGATTGGGCCTTAAGGATTGGCTCTGAGACTGAGTTGGGAGAGACCTCCCGTTGCTCTGGTTTTCATGCCGCGCTTGATTTGGCTTTGGCTTTGGTTTTCGTAAATATTTTTGATGGATTTTTATGACTTGCATTTTCGAGCTTCGCATTCATATCAAAATTCCTAGAATTATACAGTATTCTAATCAGTTGCTTATGCAATTGCAGGTGATCGCATAGGCGACGTCAATGCAGCCAATCAGTCCCTCGCCTGAAGTAAGTCTAAGGCGAGTGGCTGACCTCCTTCGCCTCGACCCTCTATTTCAAAATAATTATGAAGTTAAATGAATGCTTGTCATCATAGTGTAGAATCAAAGAAATTATGGCACGATTCTTCAAAAAACATTTGCTATCAAACTGCCGATATTGAAAATAGAAAACGTGCTTTCTTATGCAATTCCACTTAGCCTATGCAAAATAATGAATGAATCGATTAACGTTTATCGCAACAATATAGTTAAGTGAGTAAATTGACTAAGTTCAAAAAGGCTAAGTTTTGTAACTAAAAGAGAAATGATAAGGTTCTAGAAAAGAGATAACATTTTTCAAGACTCTACAAAATGGTCATTGGACAACTTGTCGACAAGGTGTAGTTTTCTCGAACGGTTGCCTAGGCCAACGAACCGATTAGGCCCAGGAGGAACAAGTATAGCAAGCGACAGCCTTACATCGGCATGGGTTATTCGAAAACTTTCGCACAGGGCTCGCTACCCATCGTGAAAGGATCGCCGTCTAACCCAGCTATAGTCTGTGATGGCTTGACATTGCCAGTGACCTTCACACCCTTTCACTGCTTAACTAATACACGTGACACGGGATGAATATGATAGCTGCTTAATGTATACAAATTCATATGCTTGCCTCAAAACATGTTAACATGTAAATCGATCAGGATGGTTAGAAAGATCAAAAAAATAGCTAGCTAACATGTTTATAAAACTACTTGAATGAAATGCAGAACTTAGATTTTAGTTAGCTATTTGCTAGTACATTTGATCATATTGATAATAACTCTTTGGAGGTCCCGTGAATCAGGAAGGTTGCGCCAACTAGCTCGACGACGTTCGTGATTTTGAAGCATCGACCGCACGTCGAAGACTTTCCCAGCAACTCCACTTTTAACGACGATCAATTGTCCAAGAAAGATGGCTCAGCGTCCCTCCATTCCAGGTCACTAGAATACTTTGTTATAAATTTAGGGATGTGTACAATGTATGGAACGACTATCTCATCGGCACTCTTTTGTAATTGAGTCATGTTGTAGCCCGTACGGTATGAGTCCTGTGCTAGAGTCTGTAAATGATGTCTATTATCAATAAAGATCAAAGTTCTTTTTACTTAATGTGTGATTTAATTTGTCTGCTTGCTCTCTTAGATCTCGTGTTTCAGATTACCCTATGACTATGCCTTGTGCGATCACAAATTAGGTTGGCACGACATCACGCCCGGAGGATGACTATCGATTCAAAGAAATCGAGGCTTGGTAATTAGTACTGATCCCCCACCAGATTTCTTGTAGGATGCATGTGAGACTCGTCTCACAGTATCGATATTTATATACTGATACGTACTTTTGTACTGTGTTTTGTATTTTTTTGATTTTTGAAACGTTTAATTTTTTTCAACTTATAGATTTTCTCCTTGACCGACATACCGCCAGTATACCAGTATATACCGATGGCATACCTGTCACTCCCATTTTTTGTTATATGTATTTTTAGTATACGTATACGAATTTCTGATATTTGTCAAGTGACCCGTGTTTTGACTTATCTTTCTTAGCCTTGCCATGGTTTAATCTTGTACTTGGTTTATTTTGGTTTGGTTCAACTTGGCATGAGTTGGTTTGGGTTGGGTTGAGATGAGAAGGGTTTTATATAAAAACTAACTTCTCTCTCTCCTCCATTCATTTCATTTACTCATTCTCCATTTGCTCCTCCTCCAAAACCTAGGCAAGTACATCTTGCCAAATCTTGAACAATGTTATTTTTGTTTTTTCTATTCTCTTCCTTTCATGATTCTCAGCCTCTTTAGAACTTGAAGTTTTTGGTTTTGAAGCTTACATTTTTATAGATCTAAGTTTGTAACTTTTTTTTGGTTTTGATCTCTTAAACTTTGTTATTTTCGAAATCTAATGGTTCCATGTAGTGGGGAATTTTATTCTTCCCAATTTTGGCTTTTGAACCGCTGGATTTCGACTTCATATGAGAAAGTTATGCTATTTTTGTGTTCATGGGTTCCCCACACCTTTTTGTGCTGTCGGGACGATGAACAGTATCGTACGCAGCGGTTTCGCTGTCGTACGTCGTGCTTGCGCGCAATGTGCGCCATAGGCACGTTTGCCCTTGCGTGCAGTACAACTTGCGTGCCGCGTGTTCGTGCGTCGTGCTTGCGCGTAACCTGTGCCGTGAGCACTTTTGCCTTCGCGCGTAGCGCATCTTGCGTGCCACGCGTCTGTACATTTTTCTGCCGTACGCCCGTGCAACGTTCTTGCGCACAACGTGCGCCGTGGCAATGTGCACCATTTTACATGATCTTATGCTAAACATTGATTAGAGATTAAGTTCTGTTCAGGAGAAGGGTTACAACCCCGCTCCTAGTTTGGTTTGCGGGTTGTAACTTAGCTTCTGGAATAGTTTCCAAGTCATCTTATCATTGTCGTTCTATATAGTTCTCATGGGCTCTCATGCCCTAGTTATCTCTCATGCTCACAAGTCCAGTTATCTCACAAGTTATACATGATCCCTATGCTGGGTCACCATGTTCTCATGACCCGGCTATCTCACATGCTTACATGACCAGTTGATTTTACATATTCTCAAGCTTTCGTTTACGTAGCATGTCTACACTTTACATTATGTCACATGTTAATTACTTTATGTCATATGATGCTTTACTTATTATCTTTTCTATTCTCGGGATAAGTGCATTAGTAGTGCACGAGTCTCGATCCACATCTACTTATTTGTATCTCTAACTGTTGATATGTTAGTTATTGCTGGTTTTAGTTCATAAGTTTGGCTTCCTTAATTTGTGGTACTTGCTATTTGGGGTCTGACCCTACTGGTTTTGTTTGGCCAGATCTGATAGAGGAGCCCGAATGATCTTCCGTACCATCTACTCGACGGTGACCATCCGGAGCACCAGAGTACCTGAGTGGGTTTCTTATTTCATTCTCCCACTTGATATGTACATTATTCTTTTGTGACATTTAGCCTCCGAGCACGTGTTCAGCTCTTATTTTTTTTGGATCTTGACATTTAGCCTACGGGCCGAAACATGATGTGCGTATTCTAGACTATAGCTAGAGCTTATCATGTATGACTATTATTCTTGCTAGTTCTCTATTTTGTATTACTAGATTCATGACCATCCATATATATATGGTTTGGGACGCTTTACTATTGTATGTATGATGATCATACTTTTTGTACTTTATATAATTGCCTGTGATTGAGATACCTATGATTGCTTGACCTAGGATTGACTATTGGCTTGTAGAAGTAACCCCTATGTCTTGACAGCATATATGTGATTTCAGAGTACTGGCGTACTTTGGTATTACGTAGCTGGCCTTGTCCGTCCCTACTTGCCAGTATTCTAGTTCTGGGGTGTGACATAGGTTTTAGTGGTGGCCCACGCAGGTCTGATTTATTAGATATGTGGGGTTACTGATATTTAGTTATCTTAATCACAATTATCCTTTATTGATATCCTTCGTATTATTCTCTATCTCTGATCCTTTGACCTGATATCTGCCTTGATCGTTGATCTCTTTTGTTCCCTCGATTTGATCCTTGTGTCCTTTAACTTTCAGGGACACTGTTCTTAATCCTTCCGATTATCTTATTTGGGTTCTGCCGATGGCAGATCAGCAATCTTCTGTTAGGACAGTTGTGGAGGATCAGTCTCATCATTCAGATGCAGAGTCGAGAGTTGACTCGAGGGCAGAGATGTCAGTCCATCCCGATTATCCAGCTGTGTCCGTACAGTCAGCAGTCCGAGTAGAGGTAGTTCCAGATCTAACCGATGTACCTACACTCATAGGGATCATCAAGGAAATGATGGAGTCACAGCAACAACGAGATCTCGTTCTCCAGCAGAGTATCCAGATGTTTATAGATCATAGTGGGCAAGGAATACTAGAGGAATTTCAAGCCGAGGACTTGCAGCCATAAGGTGGAGCCAAGCAATACCAGTCATCCAGTCAGTCAGCATATCGAGCCCGGCCTACTGTAGAGGCAGTACGAGAGCGGAAGCATATAGCTAGGAGGACCACATCCAGAACTGAGGGTTTTAAGAAGTACCATTCACCCATATCTGGCTTTTCACCCCAACGTCCATCACAAGTACCAACAGACCAACGTCCATACCAGCACCAGGAGTTACCAACCGTATGTTCCTTCTGTGGAAGGGAAGGGCAAACTCATCTTACTTTTCAGAGGGCTAACCGTCTATGTTTAGCATGCGGATCACCAGACCACATGATAGGATTTTGTCCCTGGAGGAGTTTGGCTGGATCGTCATCCTTCCAGCCTTCCAACCAGTGGGTACCAGCACTGGTTCAGTAGCAGCAGGATCACAGGCCTTTACCAACGCAGCAGTAGGGACCTCAGCAGTATGAACAAACCCAAGCTCGGAGGCAGATGAACAAGTGGCAATATCAGGCAGAACAAGTAGGATGCACCTATTGTGGGAAGCTGGGGCATCATAGATCAGTTTGTTGGACGACCAATAGACGATGCTTCCGTTGTGGAGCAGAGGACCATTCAGTTAGTACTTTTCCCTATCCGACATCTCGAAGATGACCAGCTACACCAGATGTACCACTGCAGTCCTTTCATTCGCTTCAGTCATCACCTCCAACAGTGGACGAGCAGTTGGGGTCAATACTAGATGTTCAATCATTGACACAATATCCACCGCCATCACGAGCTCAGAGGGTCAGATAGCTCAGAGTACGATTCAAAGCACAGTACCAGGAGCAAATGTAGTATCAGCATAAAAATAATACCTTGGGAGTCTCAGGTACCATCTTCATGGTCTGTCTTTCAGTTATGACCTTTGGATCTGTCTTTCAGTAGCAGGCCAGGTAGTGGCAGTATATCTTGGGTTCTTGTCGACGACTTGGTATTCTATCTATATATGGAGTACAATGGTCAGCTTGACTTATTCGGTGAGTGAATACGAGTTTCTCGTCCCACTCTTCTGTCTTCGTATCTTGAGATACATGATATCTATCATATGTTTTGACTACGAAGATACGTCATGGGTAGAGTCATGTCTTGGACTAAGTCATTGGTACCGACTTACTTTGATACTTGACCTTTATCCATTTTTGGAGTCAGCGTAGGCCAGCGAGTACGTTGTTCCCTACTCTACTGACTCAAAAGACATATCTATTCATATTTCTCCAGCTCTTCTTGATTGTGGTTGTGTTATTGCTTATGCATTTATTTATATTACTATTGCCTTCATTTACTAATATGCCATGCCTTGTTTGATTGAGATAGTTGTATTTTCTTGAGCTTTTGTTTTGGTTATCATGCTCGACTAGCTTTAGAAAATTCTGAGGACATAATTTTTCTAAGGATGGGAGAGTTGTGAGACCCGTCTCACGGTATCGGTATTTATATACTGATACGTACTTTTATACTGTGTTTTGTATTTTCTTGATTTTTAGAACGCTTTAAATTTTTTCCAACTTATAGATTTTTTCCTTGACCGGCATACCGCCAGTATACCAGTGTATACCAACAGCATAACTGTCACTCCCGTTTTTCGTTATACGTATTTTCAGTGTACGTATACGGATTTCTGACATTTGTTAGGTGACCCGTATTTTGACTTATCTTTCTTAGCCTTGCCATAGTTTAATCTTCTACTTTTTTTATTTTGGTTTGGTTCAACTTGGCATTAGTTGGTTTGGGTTGGGTTGAGATGAGAAGGATTTTGTATAAAAACTAACTTCTTTCTCTCTCCTCCATTCATTTCATTTACTCCTTCTCCATTTGCTCATCCTCAAAACCTAGGCAAGTACATCTTGCCAAATCTTAAACAATGTTATTTTTGTTTGTTCTATTCTCTTCCTTTCATGATTCTAAGCCTCTTTAGAACTTAAAGTTTTCGGTTTTGAAGTTTACATTTTTGTAGATCTAAGTTTGTAACTTTTCTTACTTTTCTTGGTTTTGATCTCTTAAACTTTGTTCTTTTCAAAATCTAATGGCTCCATGTTGTGAGAAATTTTATACTACCCAATTTTGGCTTTTGAACCGCTGGATTTCGACTTCATATGAGAAAGTTATGCCATTTTTGTGTTCATGGGTTCCCCACACCTTTTGGTGCGGTCGGGACAATGAACAATGCTGCGCGCCGTGCGTCGTGCTTGCACGCAATGTGCGCCGTGGGCAATTTTGCCCTCACGTGCAGTGCAACTTGTGCATCGTGCACCCGCGAGCCGTGCTTGCGCGCAACGTGCGCTGTGTGCACTTTTTCCCTCGCGCGCAGCGCAACTTGCGCGCCGGGCACTCGCGCACCGTGCTTGCGCGCAACGTGCGCCCTGGGCACTTTTTCCCTCATGTGCAGCACAACTTGCACGCCATGCGCTCGCGCACCGTGCTTGCGTGCAACGTGCACCGTGGGCACTTTTGCCCTCGCACTCAGCGCAACTTGTGCGCCGCACGCCCGAGCATTTTTTTGCTGCGTGCCGCGCGCAGCGTGCGCCATGGGCACTTTTTCCCTTGCACGCAGCACAATTTGTGCGCCGCACATCGTGCACAATTTTCTGCCGCACAACGTACGTCATGCTTGTGCACAATGTGCGCCGTGGGCAGTTTTGCTCGCGCACGTAGCGCAACTAGCGCGCCGCGCACCGTGTTTGCGCACAACGTGACTCCAAATGACTATTTTTGCCCATTTGAGTTGTTTGTTGCTAAAATCTTAAAAAACTCAAAACATGAAAGTTGCAGATCTTTGTCTTGGCTTCAAGAATCTTCTTTTTTCACTTTAATTGAAGTTCATATGTGATTGATAATTTCAATCATAGTTTTGATCTTTTTGGCATGTTTTCTGTACTTGACGTTTTTGAGATTTTTTTCGACTGTAATAAATTTCTTAACATGATTTGATGATCTGATACAGTTAGAGAATGATTGTACACCCTTTATACACCTAGCACTAGCACAAATTTAATTATTGTTTTATGCCAAGTAGTTATTTTTATCTATTCCTTCTCACATGTTATGATGCGCCTTTTATCAAGATCTTTCTTACATAGTATCCTTAAGTCTACGATTTGCTTATCTAGATAGTGGCCCGTTGTGGTGCACTCATGCTGCACGTACCTTCTTTGCTTTACATGATAGTGGCCCGTTGTGGTGCACTCTTGTTACATGCCTCATTTGTTTACTAGATAGTGATCCGTCGTGGTGCACTTTTGAACATCCTTTCCTTGCTTACATGATAGTGGCCCGTCGGGACGCACTCTTGACAAATACTCTTTACATGACAAGTAAACCTAACGTGATATGCTTAATCAAGATGCTGTTGCGACGACTATCCTCCTTTTCTAATGTAACTCTTTTACACCGTGGTTGAATGTATTGTGTATGTGTGAACAAGCTACATGTCTCGTCTGTATCATGCTTAGGACATGAATTCCTGGTTACCACGGTTAGAAATTCATACTGAATCTGACTAGATTAATGACTAGATTGATCAAGTAGTTCATATAGAGAGATTTCTGAGTCACAGGCGATCCCGTTATCTGGACGCTATAATTGGACTTGTAGCCTGCCGACGAGTAGGGCACATTTCCAGCATGCTGTCATGTGTTGCACCCCCAAGTCACCTAATACAACTCTCTCAACTTGCAATTGGATAACCTGGATAGTTTGCAGGGCTTGTCAATGTGAGAATCTCTCATTGCATCTTATTAGTAACTAGGCTTGTGATAACCCTAGTTAGCTAATGTATAAAGCCGTCACTACTACAAAAGTCGTTAATAATGACACTTTATAGATGACACTTACCTCAAAATGTCATTAATGATACTTTTAATGTCATCTCATTAGATGATCATCATTAATAACTTTATCAATGACATTAAAAAATTTAAATGTAATAAAAAGTACTCTAAAATGACGATGAAAAAGACATGGGTCGTGAAAAATATTTATGGATGTCATCTTTTGTGTATGAAAAAAAGATGTGGAACTAACAATGACACAATTATATTTAGAGTCATATTTAGTTTAAACAATGACAAAGACATATTGTGTGTCATAAAATATTGATTTAAAAATTGACATACTGTTGGATTAAATTTAGTGCTTATTAAACGAAGGAAGTATATATATATATATGTTGATTGCTTGGTTGGTTGGAGAGTAGACAATAATAGGAATAGAGTTAGGATTAGTTCTTTTAAATTTATAATAAACATAATTAATTATTACAATTTGGGTTAGAATATTTTAATCTTTTTGCACTTAAGTTTATCTGTAACGACAAAAAAATGTAAAAGTTCAATCTACTAAATTGAAAAAAATCAAGTTATCAATTTACTAATAAAACTACTACGAGTATTAAAGAGCCAAATTTGAATAATTGATACATTTAAATACACCAAACTCAACCGTCTCTTATGGTCATCGAGGAGAGGTATAACCTCCTTGGCTAGGCGGACGGTCTCGGAATCGAACTGCGGGGGAGGTGTAGGTGCGTGTGTATGAAAATTGGGGGCTGAGGGACAAAATGGCATGCAATGCAGCCTGCACAAAGTTCTGTGCATTACGTCGGGCATCCCAAAATAATAAAAAATACAATTTAGACCACTACAGAAAAAATCATATAATAACATACCATTTATGATATTTTTAACACTTTTTTTTATCATATTTGTTTTAGAAACATTATTATTAGTATTTTTATTTAAGCCACACATCTACATGTCGTTATGGTTGGGGAGCTCGAACCATGCCGAAACATCATAATGTCGGTACTACTTTTCACAAGAGCTACAAGCGCTGAACTTAAAAACGTTATCGAATATTGTTTATTCCAATGTTTGATTACGAAAAGTTAAAATATTATATTTTCTTTATTTTTTTCTTTACCCTAAAAAGAAAGCAATAGCAGCAACATATTGCCCTCCTCCATCCAACCCCGTCTCTCTCTTATTTTTTTTTTCCAATTCCCTTTTATGATTTTATCTACCCCCTCAAGAAAAATTGGCAAATGTTAAGGGCCACCCCAAATTACTAAGGGCAACCACCCTAGTAAGGGCAACCACCATCCTCTTCCATTTTTACTAAGGGCAACCACCACCCTCTCCAAATTACTAAGGGCAACCCTCCTCCTCCTTCGCGCAGCCGCCACCCCACCGTCGTCGGCAACAGCATCTCCGCCCTCCGCAAGAACTTCCCCGTCCTCTCCCTCCTCTCCTCCTCTCCCTCCTTCGACTGCGACTCCACCGACAACGAGGACAGGGACGCCGACAGCTCCGACAACGAGGACAGGGACGCCGTCGGCGACGCTGTCCAAGTTCGCGTCCTCATCCTCCGCGACGGCAGGAGCAGGCGGGTGCAGGCACCGGGTGGCGGTGAAGAGGGTGGTGGTGACGGAGGAGATGGACGTGGGCTGGGTGCAGAGCAGGCTGACTCCGCGCCAGGAGCACGGGGAGTTGGGAAGGGAGGGGTCCCAGGAGGAGAGGGAGGAGAGGGGATCAGGAGGAGAAGGAGGAGAGGGGATCTCGGAGTCCGGCGGGCGGGGGCAGGCGGCGAAGGATGAGGAGGAGGCTATGGAGACGGACTGCAGGCCTTGCCTGCAGTCCTGTCTTCAATTTGGATTGCAGGCGAGGCCTGCAGACGCTGCAAGTTTAAAAAAAAAATTCGTCATTCGGGGACTGCAGGCAAGCACTGCAGTCATGTATTCACTTTGGACTGCAGGCAAGGCCTGCAGTCCGTCTTTGACAGAAGTGGGTGGCCCTTAGTGTTTTCAAAATGTCAAACTTGTAATTTGTTTGAAGTTTTAAGTTGGTTGCCCTTAGTAATTTGGGGGTGCCCTTAACATTTGCCGAAAAATTCCAGTCCCAGTTCCTGCCCTTCCTTCTGCAACCTCAAAACTCGTGGGGGCCGATACTTCTCCAAAGGCCTCGACACTGACGCCATGCTCAGCGGACCGGGCATCAACAAGACCATCGAGTAACAATTACCGAAGGATGATGACAAGAACGAGACCTACACCGCATCTATCATCGTCGTCAGGTAAGTGTTTTAGGCCAGTATGTTGGTGTACGCGGTCAGCGTTGCCACCGGTGAGGGGGAAGGAGGAGATGGAGATGAGGCGAATGTTGATCTGGCGGCGGGCGAGGACGTTTCAGGCTCCGACAACAAGTAAGCCCTCTGATTTTTTTTCAATTTTTTTGATATTTTTTGCTCTAATATCTTTTTATGGAGTAAATATGATCCAAGAAGTATTCAAGGAAGGAGTTACAGTTGTAGGTTATCGATATTTGAATGCTCCTCTGAGTCATTGGCTGAGAAAACTATTGGCAAGAGGGGCTTGTATCAAAAGTCTTCAACCAATTAATAGTTAAAGCATGAACTAGGCTAAGGCTCAATTTCAGCAAGTCAATCTATTGATTGGGTTCGACAATTCCATTGGAATTTTGATCGGTTTTGATAATTCAGATCTATTATTAGCTATTAAGTTAGCTTGCTATATATTGTTCTTAGTGCTTGTTCTTGGTGCTTTTGGGAAATAAGTAGATGACCCATTTGCTGGAATGCCACAGTGAGTGAGCCACAATTTAGTTAATTTTCTCTTTGGAGATAATCTTTTAGGTTTATATTTAAAATTTAATTGTAAACTCAAATTACTAATTTTATTGAATGTATCAGAAAAATTAGAAGCTTGATTAGACTAAAAATGGAGCAATACAAAGTTTTGGAGCAGATAGGAAAAGGAGCATTAGGTTCAGCTTTTCTTGTGAGGCATAAGGTCAAAAAGAAGAGGTAAGAGAGGGCTGAGGAGTGGACCAGCTCGTTTCAAAATTTTTGCTAGAAATTTACTATAAAATTGGCCTCAATATACTTTTTGTATGTTTATTTTGCTTATAGGTATGTCTTGAAGAGGTTTTGCTTTGCTTGCCATACCGATAGGTGCCATCGGTTAGAGGTGGCCCCCTTTTTATGCTCTTGTGTTGACAGTCGAATCTTGGAATCGTCGGTGCTCATTTGATTACTTTGTTGTGGTATCACTTGCATTGCAGTTTAGTATTCATACGCACTTCTGATGATTCAAAATTTTTTATGATTGAACTAACTAAGTAGAAATGCAATTTTGAGATAGCCACTAGCGGATCCAGGATTATAATTCACTGGGGGCACAATTATAAAGGGGTTCGGAAACAACGCCTTCAAATTTTTTTGCTATAACTAATCACAATGGAGAAAAAAAGAGTTAATCATAGATGAAGTGGTTGTGAACTATGAGTGTAGCCCAAAGGCACTCGTACTATTGTCAAACAACCCATTAAGGGTAAGCAAACTTTTGATGGCTTGAATACAAGTTCCTTATAACTGTAGTCTTTGTTAAAGGTTGCAAATTGTCACCTCCAACTTCTCTTGAAGATTTCTTACACCTTTTATTTGTGTCTTGTATTTCTAGAATGCTCGAACAAGAATCTACATGGGGAACTTGTGGATCTAATATGATGCTCAGTAAATTGAAACCTTTAAATGTTGTAATTTATGAACTATTTTATTGGAAATTTGAGTGTCAGCTTGAAAATTCTAACATGACTCGTATCCGATAATAAGTGTATGCTACATGTGAGTTTGGAGAGAATACAATGCCAATTGAAATTATCATTATCTGATTATTCTTCTCATACTATGCTTTGTAGAACTTATTTCTAAAGTATGTAATCCATTTATCGTGGAGTACAAGGATTCTTGGGTGGACAAGGTCAATGAGGCAACCAATATTAGATATTCAATAAATGATCTAAATTATCCTGAAGTGCAGACCATGATATACAGGTAATTTTTGCAAGTTCATATTTATTGATACTTCTTATTGAACCTTTTCTAGGCTTTCAACTTGTGATATAGATACCGGTATCAGGGTATGATTTTGGAGATTATGGCACGTGAGTTGTTCTTACAGGAAAATCTATTACACAATGAAATATCCAAAATGAAGACTACTAACCGCTTTCTTGTTATTGTTGTTGTATTGTGGTGTAATTTTGCAGTCGGACCCAAGGCATGAGGTTTATGATGTTATTCTTTATCAAGAAAGATTATCCACACCATTGGAGAGACTTATGGTTTTGGTATTCTGTGTTTTTTTTTCTTCTTCTTGATTTTTTGGATCTTTCATTCTTGGACTCAAGTTATCTACTTGTAATAAAAATTTAAGTCCAACTTCTTTCTTACATAGGAAACTCTATTCAGGTAGAAAATAGAGTGTGGTATTTGATATACTACACAAGTACTTATATTGAGGAATTAAATACAATTGAAAAAGAAATTTTCTCTAGAAAGACAATTTTTCTTGTAAGGAGGAAATACAAAGGGAGATTCAGGGTTTGTTCTCTCAATTGATGTAAATCCTAGACTGAAGTGGACCTCAGAGCTCCACCATCAAAGTAGTTAACCAACTTGGTGGACCAGATAGTGGGTTTCACATGCAATATGACACAGAGAATAATGGCAAAATTATCTCTCTAAGAAGTAAATACATACATACTTCCATATTATCTGATCAAAAATATATTTGTTGTGCAGATGCTACACCAAAAACAATCGTGAAGCTCATGGGTATTCCAAGGCAGACCATATATCACCTTAAAATCCATATTTAGCTATCTTACTACCAATAGGATTTGTAGTCTTTATTTCATGTAAGCTTAAATTTTTTCTCTTGACTTTCAGAAGTACGTGGTTAGTAAAAATCTCCAACTTCAATCTACTTCCTAGACGACCAAAAATGGTAAGATAACCTCTACTAGAAGTCCATTAATTTTTGAGCTTTCCTGAGAATCTTGATATGAAGACAACATACATGCGCATCAGTTCTAGGTTGCCTATCAGTAGAGCAAACATTTGAAGTAGAAACAGTGCCTGAGACCAACAGTAAGAGAACCTATAGGATATTTTTTTTAAATTTAGAGTCTTGACGAACAATTCTTTGCACTTATAATGATTTCTTTGAATATTAGAGCTGTGCAGATTAGTGACGCTATTCTAATGCAAATTGAAGTCCAGTGACAGCTAGAGGTAAGGGCTACATGATATGATGCTCATACTATTTTGAGTGAAGCATACTAATTTACAATGACCAGTTTTAAATAATGCATTGCAATCTAAATTAATTTATACTTTCAAATATGAAATCAAGAATGAAAACTATAAAATATTAACTAATAAAAGCCATCCTTCATAAAATTTGTGTACGTTAAATTTTCTAACTCTGTTATGCTTTTTGCCCTTTGACATTCATAGAAACACTTAAGCAAAAAGGACAAAGAACTCTCTATTGTTGGGAGAGTCTTTGCACGGGCTTGTGCAGGGATGTCCTCAAGTCTTGTGAGTCCACCATCTGCATGTGTATGTATGTGGACATACATATATAGTGTGTGCACTGTACACACATATCTCATGCATATGCATGAATTTGAAGTTGGACATAATGAGATTTTTGTGCCTCCTACTAATGCACAAGGATGCACAATGATCATCTATTCAACTTCAGTTTCACTATTTTTATAGGTGATATATCCTTTGGATGTCCAGAGGTTGAGGGTTGCTATGCGCTAGGTGCCTGGTGTGTCCGATGCCCACCTTAGGTGTCCGCTTAGTGTACCCTGATAGCCGTCTTTGCATTTTTTTTGGATTTTTTGGACAATTGCCACAATTTTCAACAATGTTTTTGTTTCTTTAAACCACTTAGAACTAGACAGACTAGGCACTGGGCGTCCGGTACCCGTCCGACTAGCTCCTTTTACAACCTTGGTTGAACTTGGATTTAGAACAATATCACACGTAATGATCATTATGTACGTATGCAGACATACATATACAAATAGCTCTTGTGTTACTTTTACTTACATTTGGCCTTGTGTCCCATTTTGATCTCTCAGTTATATCCTCAAATTGTCAGCCAAACTTCCTCTACAACTTCAAGGTAACCTTCCTTTTAACACCAATTCTGTTTTATGTCAAAATTTTGCTTTACAACTAATTCCTTCGTTTCAAAAGTTAACTAATCTCGCATAAGAGAAGTCGATTGGCTATTATGTAACATATATATTATTTCTCAGGTGGTTATTTTCATTATTATAGGTATTGCATATTATTTGTTATGCATCTAACAGTTACATTTTTAAAAGGTCTATGCACGTATTAGAGATACATATTTTGGCTTCTTTTTTAAGTACTCTGATGTATTTCCTTTGACAAATGTAAATGATAGCCTCATAAGAATTAGCTTTTACAAGTTAAGTGGATATGCTGCAAAAATATAATTTGATGTAAACCTTTGTCTTGGATCCAAAATAGAGAACACCGTTTGCAACTATATGGTGGATACTGATAGTCTTGTTATTCTTTTTTAAATAGGTGGAGATGTATCGTGGTGATGAGAGCTACTACTTTTGGTTGCAAGCAGATGGTGAAGAGTGTCTTGTTGGAGTATCTATGTCTGAACTTGAGCTACTTAAGTTTGTGTCCTGCTTAAAAGATGTAGTCTTTGAATTATTTTTCTCTTATGGTCGTGTTTTTGATTGAGTTTATTCTATTATTGTTCACTACTTTCCTAAGAATTAGTGGATGTGTATTGCCCTTTGATTGTCGTTAGTTTTTTAGAACGAGTCTGTTGTGTTGTTTGGTACTTTCCTAATAAAATCAGTCATTTTGTATTAATGAAGCCCATATGTAAATTATGAAATGAAATATTTTTTTGTTGGTGTTACATATTACGTTTCTTCTTTGACATAATACAAATTGTATCATACAGATGCATAAATTACTGCTATAAAAAATGACGAGCATTTAACGACACATAAAAGTCATCGTTTGCAAATAAAGATGACGTATATGTCTTCTTTTGTAGATAATGATGACGTATAAAAGTCATCTTTTATAAATAAAAATGACTTGTGTTGAGCTATCATTGTTGTCTTACGAAAAAGTCCTCTTTTGTAGATAACGATGACACGTGAAAGTCATCTTTTATAAATAAAGATGACGTGTAAAGTCATCTTTTATAAAGAAAGATGACGTGTGTTGAGCTGTCATTGTTGTCTCACGAAAAAGTCATCTTTTGTAAATAAAAATGACACATAGAAGTCATATTTTATAAATAAAGATGACACATACAAGTCATCTTTTGTAAATAAAGATAACACGTGTTGAGCTGTCATTATTCTTTTATGATAAAGATGACCCTTTCGTAGATGACGGCCAGATAAATGTCATCAATTAGCATATTTGGCCATCATTGCTAACCATTTTTGTAGTAGTGCGTACTCATTGCTTGGCCGTGATTGATGGATGGAGTCCAGTTCAGTCTAGTTTTGTCTAGGCAGTGTCCGAATTTGTTTATTTTAGTACTTTATTGTTTATGCTTGACTTTTGTCGATAAATGATCGGAGGCTAAGTTCTGTTCAGGAGATGGGTTACAACCCCGGTCCTTGTTTGGTTTACGGGTTGTAACTTGGATTCCGAAATAGTTTCTTAGACATCTTGTCATTTGTCATCCTATTCAGTACTCACACGTTCTACATGATCTTATGCTAAACATTGATTAGAGATTAAGTTCTGTTCAGGAGAAGGGTTACAACCCCGGTCCTTGTTTGGTTTACGGGTTGTAACTTGGCTTCTGGAATAGTTTCTAAGTCATCTTATCATTGTCATTCTATATAGTTCTCACAGGCTCTCATGCCCTAGTTACCTCTCATGCTCATAAGTCCAGTTATCTCACAAGTCATACATGATCCCTATGCTGGGTCACCATGTTCTCATGACCCGGCTATCTTACATGCTTACATGACCAGTTGATTTTACATATTCTCAAGCTTTTGTTTACTTAGCATGTCTATGTTTTCCATAAAGAAATTCTCTTTATTTGTTGTGTTTCTGGGAAAATTACAACTGTAGGAATCCGATCTAGAAGACGATCGCTTTATCCCTTGGACTATGCGAAGAAGAAAAGCTCTCAAAATTTTGACAGTAGATATCAATGTATCTGTACAATGAATGAGAAAAAGAACTCTATTTATAGAGTTAAAACAGTAACTGAAAAGATAACTACCTCACTACTGGTGCACTCGAAAAGTCACGTAGACTCTAAATACACGCAGGGTTAGTGAGTAGTTACTGGACGTGGCCCGTAACTGTTGGACACATGGCATCAGTGCATGGGTCATGTGCAAGTTACTGGGCACGCGAGAGAGAGAGATCGGTGGCATGGCTGCCACGTACTCCAGTTGAAATGAAATCTACGCTGACTTGCTGAAGGCAAAAATCCACGCAGATTCGTTGACGCAGACTCGTTGAAGGCGAAATCCACGCAAGCTTTGAAGAAGAATACTTCAGAATTCACGGAGGCTTTGAGAAGAATAACTCAAAAGTCACGCAATGTTTTGAGGAAGGAGAAGGTTCAGAATCCACGCAAACCGCCAGCTGTCTTGATTTGGCACGCTTCGTCTGACATAAAATCTCTGACATTGATTATATTGTCAGCCGCATTAAATGAAGACAAGACCCAAAGTCACGCCAACTTGGTGAAGAGTGAGTCTTGCTAAGGAAGATTTCAAAAATCACGCAAAAGACGGCTGTGATCTCTCGAGTTCTGTGCATACGTGGCATACGAGGAGACGTTTCTCGACTGTTGTGTTTGTCAGTCATTATGATTCTGATATATGGCTGAGCTGTCTCTGCGTGACTTCTAAAGGAAATGGCCAGACAGAACTTAGCGTATCTTTTGTGCTGCTTCTCGGATCACTCTGCGTGACTTGTTCTGATCAACTCAGCGTGACTTCATTTTTGAGGCCTACAAAACCCCCTTCAAAGTTTTCGAAAAATAAAAAAATATTTTGAAATACTTTGAAATAGAGATGATGAAATGAGTTAAAGTCACGCTGAGATGACTTAAATGATTTTTTCGAAAGTCGAAAAGACTTTGAAGTTCTTCGAAAACATCCAAATGAACTTATTAAATGTCATAATGACTCTTCGTTCTCCGAGACTGATTGCGTCCAATTTATGGTAGAATATGAACTGTCGACGAGATCTGTTATATAAACAGGAAGAGATTCTCAGTTTTGACATTCATCTCTCGAAAATATGACCCCAAAGGAAGTAGCCGAAGAGGAAGCACGCAAGTTGGGCTTTTGTTCCCATGGTGACCCCACTTTTGGGGGCAAAGAACCCGAATCTGTCGTCATCGAGCTCAAGGACGACTCCACGCAGTTAGCCAAGAATCTCTTGAGCTACTTTGGATTGGATGGCTCGTCTTCTTCTGATGGGCGGAGCCTTATGGAGAAGCGTGAAATGCTCGAGACTCTGTTGCATCGCCTGGGAGTTAAGAGCGTAGAGGAGTTAGGCATCAAACTTAGCCGCTCTGGAAAATAGAGCGTAACTTTCTACGCTTTTGTTGCACTTTTCTGTTTTGTCTTTTTTGTAAGGCCATCAGTGCCTGTTTAAAGAATGAAGTACAACTTTTGTGTTTGATCTGCGTGCCTTTTAATGAAGAATATTAATTAGCACACTTTGACTGTTTCCAATGTTGCACTGTCTCCCGAAGTACACGTGACACTCATTCCACAATTTTTGAGCGCTATTTATGCGGATCTTTTCCAAGAATAGACCTGCACTTGAGCCTTTAAATAGATGGATGAACTCCACGCAAACTCATCTTTCCATTCTTCTTCCTCTCTTCTGAGAATGAATTTTCTGTGAGAAGAAAATAGGAAAGCCATGTTGTCTGATGTCAGATTTCTGCACACTGTATCAAACATGAGTTTGCCGATCCTTAGCACCAAATTTGAAGGTAAGTCAGTGTAATACGTGTACTTATTTTTGCTGTTGAAGATAGGCTTTCTGTGTCTTGTTTCTGATTTGAACAATACACGCCTGTTTCTGTTTGATAAATGCATACTGAATGATTTCTGTTGATCTTTCTGCAGAAACTTGGCTGAAAATTTTCTTCAGAACTGGCATTGGGGATGTGGATGCTGTAGAGAATATCCTGCTGACATCTACATCAGGGAGCTCATACGCTTTTGACGCGTAAATCAGACAACTCAGAACTCTTCGTGGGATAGAAGGGTCTTCCTTAGATGGTAGAAAGAGCCTTTATACACGAGAGTTGGATGGTGGAGTCAACTCTACTACCGAGAAATCGGGTAGTAGAGTTCCTTTTACGGAAGAACTAGGAATTGTATCCCAAGGTTGGATACATTCCTGTCTTCCTTGAGAGGTTACCCCCATCCACCAATTGTATTGGCAGCACCACGACTTCGGGCTGCCATACTCTGTGGTTCTCCTCTCGTTTGAGAGAGAAGACCAGAGTTTGATTCCTGCTGATCTGGTCGTGACTGAGACCCAGACAGTCAGGAATTGCCACCAACAACGAACCTGACGGAGAAGGTCCGACGGAGAAGATCCAAAGAAGAAGATAGATCTCTATTAGGTTATCGTTGTGGTGTAGAATAAAAATCCAAGATTTGTAATAGATTTCCATTATGATTTGTAAGAAAGTCTAAGAAAATGTAATAGACTTTTTGTGGTGAAATGGGAATGGAAATGACAATTCTTCTATGCTCAATGATTTGTATTTGTGGATGAATTGTGGACATGATAGATAATAAAATCATCTTTTCTGTTTTAGAGTATATGATATTATCAGAGGTATTATGGACGTGATAATATATAGGAACTCAAAAGAAAATAGATTAATTTCTATGCAGAGGTCAAAACATGACAAATGAGTAAGTAGATTCGGAATTGATTCAGAGGTTATGAAAACATGATAAATAACGAATCCCCACTTAATAAATTGATAGAAGATTATGAACGGATGAACCGTTAGGAAATGATGAACAGATAAACTGTCGAGTGAATGTAATAAATGAACGGATGAACCGTCAAGTATTAATGAACATGTGAAACGTCGGATGAATGTGAGAAATGAATGGATGAACTGAATATCGGGAAAGAATACGTCCCTTCGATCCTTGTAACCATATGCCTATAAATAGAGCATATATTTGAATAGAAGGATCGCATTTTATCCACAATGTCTTCTGAAGAGAATATAAAGAAGGCTGAAGTCGCCCCCGAAGCTACTGAAGGTGTTAAAGAACATCCACCTCCGCAGAAGAAGGAAATGGGCGAAAGCTCGTCTACTCCCAAACCGCCGAAAGATATCCTAGACTTCCTGGTCGAACCAGGAGAAACCGAAGAAGAAGAAGCAATGAGGCTGGCTGCCTGTCAATTCTTGGTGCGGTCAGGAAAAGATGTACTCAATTCTTTTGCTGATTATGTATGTGGTCCTCGTCCCAAATATGAAAGGGATTACAGTGATCTTCCATGATAATGTACTCTTTTTCTTGAAGAATTTGTCTCAAATAAACTCCGTTTAAGGAAACTTTGTTTACGATATATCCTTCCCACTTTATATTTTTGCCTTTATTCATTGATCTTTTGACTCAGAAATCAGAAAGACTAAATATCATTTTCATAAATATGATATTGAGATAGAAAGTTCAGAGGTAATATGGACATGATTTTCTGGATATCAAATTTGTTGAGAAAACGATACAAAGTAGAATACCTATCTCCACTGGGGATAATAGATATCAGAATGATTCTTCGAAAAGAAAAATGAAACAGCTGGAGAATGATGGGAGGACAATCTTGATAGAAATATTAGACGTAGTACTTCTTCAAGAATTTGCCGTTGATGGGCATCATAGTGGCTTTACCATCTAGAGTAGTGAGTTGATAAGCCCCATTAGAAAAGATCTTATTGACAATGAATGGACCTTCCCATTTTGCATCAAACTTGCCCTTACTCATGTGTGTCATAGTCATCGGGCGTCTGACAGTAAGCACAAGTTCTCCTTTCTGAAATGTTCGAATTCTGACTTTCTTGTTAAAAGCCCTTGAAATTCTAGCTTGATAGAATTCAATATTCTGTTGAGCAGATAACCGCTTTTCATCCAGAGCCTCCAATTCTTGAAGTCTAAGACGATCATTATTTTCTGAGGTAAGTTCATTAGCGATTGCTATCCTTAAAGAAGGAATTTGAATCTCTAATGGGAGAACAGCCTCAGATCCGTACACCAGAGAGAAAGGTGTACACTTGGTAGCATTACGAACTGTAGTACGATAAGCCCACAAACATTCACCAAGCTTCTCACTCCAATTTCGTTTGTTGGAAGAAACAAACTTCTTCAAGAGTTTGATGATGGTTTTGTTGAAAGCTTCTGCTAATCCATTAGCGGCAGGATTATATGCGGTAGAAGCCACATTATCAATCCGATGATCGTCGCAGAATCGAGTAAATCTCTGACTGACGAATTGTGGTCCATTATCATGAATAATACGCCGAGGGACACCAAATCTATAGATGACATGGTGTTTGATAAAGCTGATAACATTGGAAGTCTTGACTTCAGATAATGGAATGGCTTCGGCCCATTTGGAGAAATAATCGGTTATTGCAAGAATAAACCGATGTCCTTTGGATGAAGGCGGATTAATTGGGCCAATAATGTCCATGCCCCAAGCTTCAAAGGGCCATGATGCTGCCGTCGGATGTAGAAATTCCGAGGGTTGATGAATAAAATCCGCATAAATTTGACAAGCTTTACACTTCTTTGCGTATTCGATAGCATCAGATACCATGGTGGGCCAATATAACCCATACGTCGAATACGGTCTTGAAGTTTTGGTCCTGGCTGATGTGCTCCATAAATTCCATCATGTGCTTCACGAATGATTTGTTGAGCCTCGTCACCGGCAACACATCGAAGGAGTAAACCATCATAAGCTCGACGATATAAGGTCTTTGTTGTATGATTGTAATAGAATCTGAGTGATCGTCGTCTGATAGATGCTGCCTCACTCGGATCATCCGGAAGAATATCATATAATACGAGATCTAAGAAAGGAAGTCTCCAATCTTTATCCGTATTCTGATTCTCAGTCGAGTTACTGAAGATGAATTCCATGCTGGAATCAGATGAAGATGACATCGATTTACGACTGAATCCAAATCCTCTTATTGTGTTGACGTCATGAGATGTTGATTCTTCAATGTCAACTGGAAGTCCTAGAGTCAGGTTATTTTCAAGATGAAATAATTCTCGATTATGAACAACAATCATTTGTTGCCGTCTGATTGGGATAGCCAGCACCGCTGCAAGATTAGCAAGGGCATCAGCTTCTGTGTTACATGCTCGCCTAATATGTTCAATGAAGAATTCCTTAAACGAAGAAGCCATAGATATAGTTGTTTTATGATAAGGAACCAGATCTTGATGGCGAACTTCATAAGTACTCCTGATCTGATTGACAATGAGTTTAGAGTCTCCATACGCCTCCAAATGTTGAATATTCAGATGTTTAGCGAGTTGAAGACCAATAAGTAATGCGTTGTACTCAGCTACATTGTTTGAGCACGGCTGATCGAGAGAATAAGCTCTTTGGATGGCAAGACCTTCTGGCAATACAAGAACAATCCTAACTCAGCGACAATATCGCCATTAGGACCAATTCTTGATGCTCCATCAAAGAATAGACGCCAAGTAGGATCTTCTTCAGCAATTTGATTTGAATCTAGGACTTCATCTGGGATTTTATCATAAAGTTTTGAATTTTCTAGAATTGAGTGAGCAGCCAGAAAATCAGCTAAAGCTTGTCCTTTGACTGATTTCTGAGGAATATAGTGCATGTCATACTGAGCAAGTAGGATTCCCCAGTTAGCCAATCGAGAATTCAAAACACTGGGTTTCTTCATCATGATCCGTATAGGATTGATCCTGGAGATGACATGAATAGTCTGGCCAATGATATAATGACGTGTCTTTTGGACAGCAAACATCAAGGCTAGACATTCTTTTTCAACCGGTGAATATCGAGGTTCAGCTCCGGTCATAGTGCGGCTGAGATAATAAATGGCTTGTTCATGGCCATTTTGATTCTTTTGAGCGAGTAATGCACCCAATGAATGACTCATTGCTCGAGTATAGAGGAGGAACGGTATTCCTGAGACGGGAGGTACCAATACTGGAGGGCTCATCAGATATTGTTTTATATCATCGAATGCTTTCTGACATTCATCATTCCAGACAAAAGAGACACCTTTCTTCATAAGTTTGTTGAATGGTCTGCAGTGTCCTGATAAATTAGAAATGAATCTCCTGATATAAGCGATTCTTCCTTGAAATCCTCGTAGCTCTTTTAAGGTGCGTGGAGGATACATCTCTTGGATGGCTTTGATCTTCTCGGGATCCACGTGTATACCTTTAGAGGTAATGACGAAGCCGAGAAATTTACCACTAGAGACGCCTAAGAAGGACTTAGTAGGGTTCATCTTTAATTGATGCTTACGCATTAGATCAAATATAGTCTTCAAATCTTGGATATGATCCTCCTTTTGTCGACTTTTGACTGCAATATCATCAACATAGCATTCGACTGTTTTCCGCAAATGTTCACGGAATATAGTGCTCATAGCTCATTGATAAGTTGCTCCTGCATTCTTGAGACCGAATGGCATAACTGTATAACAGTATGTACCAATCGGCGTTCTGAAAGAAGTGTGCTTCTCGTCTTCTGGGAATATTTTGATCTGATTGTACCCAGAATACCCGTCCATGAATGACATTCGTTCAAATCCACAGGTATTATCAACCATGACATCAGTGATTGGTAGAGGGAATTCATCTTTAGGACATGCCGCATTGAGATCGCGAAAGTCTATGCATACTCTGATCTTGCCAGTCTTTTTAAGAACAGGAACAATATTAGCCATCCAATCGGGATGTTGTTCCTCTCTAATAAACCCAGAGGTAATGAGTTTATTGACTTCAGCTTCAATTGCATCCATGATGTCTGGACGAAATCGTCGCTGTTGTTGTTTGACCGGTTTAGCATTCGGCAAGATATTGAGCTTGTGAGTTGCAATTTGAGGATCAAGCCCTGGCATATCTTCATAACTCTAAGCAAAGACATCGATATAATCACGAATGAGTTTGATCATGTCTTTTTTATCAGTTTCTGAAAGACTTTCACTGATGAATATTGGTTTGGGAGATCCCTCTTTACCAACATCTATTTGAACAAGTTTATCTTCAGTCGGAGGTTCTTTTTGCTCGAAACAGAACTCCCATTGATTATCTAATCTTTGGGCCCACTGTTCTGATTCAGGTGAGATTTCAAACTCTTCTTCGTCTTCATCACTTTCTTCAGAATGGTCAATAGAAACCATATTGGAAGACAGAAGGTTGCAATAGAAGTCACCGATACTCGTATCGGAATCCCAAGAAGTGGTACTAGAAGAATCAGATCTCTTATCTTTGTCAGACTCGGGATCTTCATGGATAATATTGATGAAAGGAGTAGGAGCAGTATAACCCAATCCGCATTTCGTCCTTCCATATTTCAAAGGAGGAATCCGGACAGGTATTTTTCTTCCTTTTCCATCATTGAGGCCAGTCCTGAAGTCATAGCTCATATTTTTGATGATGTCTCTAGATTGCTGACTATAACGACGTAGTTGTAATCTTCCAGTATTATCATTTTTGTCATCATCTTCAAGATCAGAAGGATTTTGAGGCCCTTTGTAGAAGAATATTGGAATATCTCCTGGCTTTCTGCTGGGAACTAGAAAGTATGAAGATTGTACAGGTTCTAGAGATACATCTGTATGAACAGTCTGTACAACTCCTATGGTTATTGTGTTCAAGTCATCTAACAGATGTAAATAACTATGAACATAATTACACACATCAACGTACTGCAAAAGTGGAGACTTTTCATTAAATGAAAAAGTAGCAATATTTACATTGGGAGAAGGCTGAGCCTTAGAGATTTTAGCCAAGTCAATGACTAAAGGGGGAGAAGAAGAAGAAGCTTTGTTTCGATTAAGATCGATAACAAATGGCTCAGAAGAGGTGAGCTCCCTTGAAGTTTGAGATGGAAGAATAATCCGCCCTCCAACTGGAATTAGCAGAGTATCTTATGAAGATACAGGAACTGTAGTACGCCCACTGACAGGAATGATCAGTGTATTTTGAGTAGATGACTGAGGTAACGGAGGGATCCGTCCATTCACTGGAATGATGAAAGAATCTTCTCCAGAGGATTTAGGAGATTGTTGCTGAGTAGTTCGACCTTTAACAGGGATTATTAAAGTCTCACTTTGTGCATCTTCTTTCTCCATAGCTTGTATGATCCTTGTATACTCTTCTTTGTACATTCGGGAATCGTTGAAATAAGCTTCAACCCCATGGAAGGGATTTATATCAGCAACTTCTTTTTGTACTCTTCCATTGCTATCAATGTATTTAAAACATTGATGAAGAGTAGAGGGCACCACATTATTTTCATGAAGAAAGGGCCTCCCCAGAAGAAGATTATAGGATCCCACGATCTCGATCACATAGAAAGTGACTTTAGATCTGAAATCGCCTATCTGAAGCTTCAGATGAATCTTTCCCAAAGGCTCACTTCGGCTTTGATTGAATCCCAAGATAGTAGTAACCGTCTTGGAGAGCTTGTGAAGAGGGATTTTTAGTTCATCCAACAGACTCTTTGGCATTATGCTTATAGCAGACCCTGGGTCAATAAGGATACGATCTATCTTCCTCGTATCAATATAACCAGTGTAGTAGAGAGGTCGGTCATGTCGATTATCCTCCAGTAACATATCGTCTTGTGTAAAGGTGATATTTGGGATAATCTCCAGTACACTGTTGCAATGTAAGCAAGTGGCAGGTTCCGCATCTGGCTTCTTCAATTGTGCAAGACAAGAGTCAGCTTGTAGAAGTGCTTCACTTAAAGTCTCCCGAGTTTCTTTAGAAAGACGTAGAAGTTCAAAAAGGGACATTCTAGCTGGAGTATTAGCAAGCTGAGCCAAAATGTCGAAGTTGTAAGGCTTCTGAAGTCCAAGAGGAGAAGATTTCTTGATTGGCTTATCAAACCGAGCCTGTTGTTTGTCTTTCTCCAGAGCCGTAGGCTTGGGAGGAACAGGTTCAGTGGATGATTCTTCTTCAGGAGGAACATTAGGAGCATCTTTAGCATCTGAAGGGATATCAGTAGGATCTTCAGGATTTTTAGAATAATCCTTTAGGTAAGGTTTCCCCGTTCGAGTAGCACTAACAAGTGCTTCTTCTTTGTCTTTTGGCTCTGTGTCAGAGGTAGACCCAAGAGAAGTCATATGATATGACTTGATTTTTCCAGCCTTCTTGGATTTTTGAGAAGAAATCTTTTGAGGAGAAGGCGATTCAAAATCTGCCACTAGATCAGGATGGATCCACATGATTTCCCCTGTTTCCAAAGTGATTGGCACTAATCCTTCAGACTGTGGAGGAGGAAGATTCACTATGTCAAGAGTTGCTTTGGGAATAGGAACAATCCCACTTTCAAGGAGTTGAGGAGGGAAATCTCCAAATTGCATAGAGACGACGTTGGAGGTGACGGTCTTCTCTTTTGGAGTAAGAGAGATAGCTCCAGATTTAATCATTTCTTGGATCTTTCCTTTCAGTACATAACATGTACGAATTGTATGACCCAGCATTCTGTAATATGGACAGTATTTAGGATGATCTGTCTTACCAGCTTCATCAGGTTTCTTGATCTCTGGTAATTGTATTTTATTACCTTTCAGCAGACATTCAAAGATACCAAGGATATCGTCGTCGTCAAAAGAATATTCTTCTTTGGGGCGAGGTATTCTTGATTGTTGAGTTGTAGAGGCAGGAGTTTGAACATTTGATGCATCTTTGCTCTGAAGATTAACTTCAAGAGTTTCTTTTCCTTTGCGAGCATTATTTTTATTGTTAGCACCTTGTCCTGTTTCTTTAGGAGTCATCTGCACTCCTAAACCTTTGAAGGTTTCAGTACTGATTTCTGCAGCTTTGGCACTGACTATGAAGGAAGGCCAATCTTGAAATTGAGTAGACCCTGTCCACATACTGATGATTGGCAACAAGTTTGATTTGCACGTGTCAATGGTGACAGCATCAGGAGTTCCAAGAGGCATCTTCAGAGCTTCTCTTCGAAACCGTTCAATGTATTCCTCTGTAGATTCATTATTTTTCTGCTTGATTCTAATAAGAGCAGACATAGTCATGTCATTAAGCCCTTCATAGAACCTTTCAAGAAACATCTGTTTGAAACCAGCAAATGAGGTAATACTCCCATCTGGGAGACTCCTATACCATTCATAAGCCGTTCCCTTGAGACATCCAATAAATACCCGAGTAAGGAGGGCATCACTTGGTTGCAGTTGATCAGTCATCACTTCAAAGTGATTAATAAACTGACTTGGAGAAGTGGTTCCATCATAGAATGAGATAGTAGGAGGCTTGTATTTAGGAGGATATGATACTTGCTTCCATTCTATCGGATAAGGCTGCTTGATGCCTAACCTTTGTAAACCATCCTTCTGTTTGAATGCCTCGAATTGAGTTTTGAGATTCTTCAATTCTTCAGAGATAACTCCCGAAGATTGTGGAGTTGTGGCTTATAGAGAATTGTTGGGAGGAGGAACAACATTGTAAGCACTACCCCCAGCTCCAGAGAGACTAGGATTTGGTTGAGCTGGTCCAGGAGTATTGGATTGTACTGCTGGAGGAACTTGTACTGGACTTATATCAGTATCAACTGGTATGGCATCTGATACAGTCTGTCGATTTTGCAACTGAGCTGTCATGAGTTCATACATCGACTTCATTGTGTCAGTCATAGACTTCATTTGCTGTTCCAAAGAAGCAATTCTTTGATCTTGAAGAGTCAAGGAAGAAGAAGGTTCATCAGTATTCCCATCAACCATGTAAGTCGTGACTGTATGAGGGATTATTGATGAACTAGTAGATGTTGTATGCTCTGAATCATTGCTTCGTGCATCAAAGTCAACTACAGGAGAATTACCCCCAGTAGGAAGAGGTGGGAAGTTAGATTCTCCAAGAAATTCAGAATCAATTTCAGGGATCAAATTTCTTTGACTAGAAGCCAGGACTCTTGCTTTGGTGTTTCTATATACTCCATCTGGACTATCAACTCTACCCCCGGTGTCCCGAGAAGTCATGTTGACAGAGGCAAACAAAGGCTCATCTTCATCAGGCATAGGTTCATACTGAATCCTATTGAAAATAGGCTGTCGTTTATTTTGATATCTACATTGCATTGTGATTCTTGGCTGGAAGTCACATTCATGATCACCATGGTCTTGAACTGTTGATTGACATCTGCACTGAATTATGACTCTTGGATAGAAGTCACATTCAGCATGTTCCTTTGATATGGAATTACTCCTTCTCTTCTGTTGAAGATATTCCCGTAAATCTGTTTGTGAAGATTGAGGAGTATACTTCCTGTTCTTGGGTCTTGATGGCTCTTGATTATACAAAGAGTGATTAATGTGAGCCACATAATTTCTTGCATACTCTGCATCTGGATCTTTTATCTTCATATCCAATTGGTATGGTTTCTTAACACCAGAAGTGCTGAGTTTTGTTCTTAAATCAATGGAAGGTAACACATTGGTTTTGGAAACATGGAGTTTTCCTTCCATTGATTTGGATATTTACAGAGAAGGAAGAGTTGAACCACTCCTTTGATTAGGAGTTGGTAACAGACCCTCTTTAATGGACAGATTCTGTGCCCAATTTGAAGAAGTCATAGGAGAAGATATTAAGGAATATTTCTTCTTAGACTCATTCAGATTTTGAGACATAGAATGTCCAAAAGGAAGAGTAGTCAAAAGACCATCTCCTTTCCTTTGACTAACAAAAGTTTCAGTCAAAGCTGTTCCTGAAGTAAAAACTACAGGAGCAGAAGAAACAACTAAAGAGTTATTCCTTTTCGAAGGGACTTTGTGTGGAAGACCACCCCCAGTTCTAGTAGAACTCGGTGAAGAAGAAGAGATAACTAAGGAGCTATCCTTCTCTGATGAAATACACGCTGAAGCAGATTTGGCTAAAGAACCAGTACTGTTAGCGTGACTTTTGATTTTAGAATTACACGCTAGAACAGATTTGGCTAAGGAACCAGTACTGTCAGCGTGACTGTTGAATGTGGAATTGCACACTGGAACAGATTTGGCTAAGGAGCCAGTACTGTCAGCGTGACTTTTAGAGTTGAATTTGCACGCTGGAACAGATTTGGCTAAGGAGCCAGTACTGTCAGCGTGACTTTTAGAGTTGAATTTGCACGCTAGAACAGATTTGGCTAAGGAGCCAGTACTGTCAGCATGACTTTCAACTTTGGAGATACACACTGGAACAGATTTGGCTAAGGAGCCAGTACTGTTAGCGTGATCTTTGATTGCTGTCATCTTCGAGTGCATAAGAGTGTGCGTGCTTGCAGTAGAGCTCTTGCCAGTGTTAGGAGCAGACACTGTGGCAGAGACTTCACCATTGACTGCCAACTGATTCTTAGGGACATAGACAGAGTGTCCCTTCGACTTGGCAGTGATGATGGAGGCTGGAGTGGGCTTGCCACCCTTAGCCCGCTGCATTTCTTCATAGGCGAGTTGATCGAATTTGATCGTCATCACCTTCTTCGTCGAGCCGATTGACGAAGTGTCGCATTGAGTTGTTGCCATCTCAGAAGAGGAGATGGTTTTCTCCAGCAGAGTCGCCAATTTGTTTTCCATAAAGAAATTCTCTTTATTTGTTGTGTTTCTGGGAAAATTACAACTGTAGGAATCCGATCTAGAAGACGATCGCTTTATCCCTTGGACTATGCGAAGAAGAAAAGCTCTCAAAATTTTGACAGTAGATATCAATGTATCTGTACAATGAATGAGAAAAAGAACTCTATTTATAGAGTCAAAACAGTAACTGAAAAGATAACTACCTCACTACTGGTGCACTCGAAAAGTCACGCAGACTCTAAATACACGCAGGGTTAGTGAGTAGTTACTGGACGTGGCCCGTAACTGTTGGACACATGGCATCAGTGCATGGGTCGTGTGCAAGTTACTGGGCACGCTAGAGAGAGAGATCGGTGGCATGGCTGCCACGTACTCCAGTTGAAATGAAATCCACGCTGACTTGCTGAAGGCAAAAATCCATGCAGATTCGTTGACGCAGACTCGTTGAAGGCGAAATCCACGCAAGCTTTGAAGAAGAATACTTCAGAATTCACACAGGCTTTGAGAAGAATAACTCAAAAGTCACGCAATGTTTTGAGGAAGGAGAAGGTTCAGAATCCACGCAAACCGCCAGCTATGTTGATTTGGCACGCTTCGTCTGACACAAAATCTCTGACATTGATTATATTGTCAGCCGCATTAAATGAAGACAAGACCAAAGTCACGCCAACTTGGTGAAGAGTGAGTCTTGCTAAGGAAGATTTCAAAAATCACGCAAAAGACGGCTGTGATCTCTCGAGTTCTGTGCATACGTGGCATACGAGGAGACGTTTCTCGACTGTTGTGTTTGTCAGTCATTATGATTCTGACGTATGGCTGAGCTATCTCTGCGTGACTTCTAAAGGAAATGGCCAGGCAGAACTTAGCGTATCTTTTGTGCTGCTTCTCGGATCACTCTGCGTGACTTGTTCTGATCAACTCAGCGTGACTTCATTTTTGAGGCCTACAGTCTACACTGTACATTATGTCACATGTTAATTACTTTACGTCATATGATGCTTTACTTATTATCTTTTCTATTCTCGCGATAAGTGCATTGGTAGTACACCAGTCTCGATCCACATCTACTTATTTCTATCTCTAACCGTTGATATGTTAGTTATTACTGGTTTTAGTTCATAAGTTTGGCTTCCTTTATGGTACTTGCTATTTGGGGTCTGACCCCACTGGTTTTGTTTGGCCAGATCTGATAAAGGAGCCCGAAGGATCTTCCGTACCATCTATTCGACGGTGACCATCCGGAGCACCAGAGTACCTGAGTGGATTTCTTACTTCATTCTCCCACTTGATATGTATATTATTCTTTTGTGGCATTTAACCTCCGAACATGTGTTCAGCTCTTATTTTTTTGGATCTTGACATTTAGCCTACGGGCCGAAACATGATGTGCGTATTCTAGACTATAGCTAGAGCTTATCATGTATGACTATTACTCTTGCTAGTTCTCAATTTTGTATTACTAGCTTCATGATCATCCATGTATATATGGTTTGGGACGCTTTATGTAACACCCAGTTTCCCTAATGAGGGTAATTTTAAAATTTTGTGATTATAATCATTTAATAATGATATTTAAATCGTATTGTGATTTTTGGTAATTTTTAGTCAATTTAAAATAATTTAAAATATTGAATTGCGATTTTAATGGTTAACTAGTTAAACCATAGTTTTGCTAAGGCTAGAGACTAACCATGACCAAGGAAGCCTAGTCATGTGATTAGAAATTCAAATTACCAATTTTTAGCCTAAGGATATTTTGGTCATTTTGACAATTTTGTGGAATTATAATTTTGATTAATTAAATATTGTGCTAACCTTTTAGTTAAGCCTTAACCTAGAAGTTTAACCTAACCTAGATTAGTCTTGAGGTTAGAATCATGGTTAGAACATTCCTACTAAGTGCCAAGGTTAGTAATATCTAGATATTCCTAGGTAGGATATTTTTTTTTGAGATATTTGTAAAAAGAAGCCTTGAACCAATAGGAAGGCTTGGAATTGGGTGGAAGAACCTCAACCACTCATCTAAAACCGTAACCCTAATCTTTCAACAGCCATACAAGCCCCCCTCCTATAAGTGTCACACTAAGAAGCCTTTGCCTATTTATTAAAGACCTAGAAGAACCCTACTTTGTTCTTCCATAATCTTCTCCCATAATATCCAAATTGAGCCCAAATTGAGTTAAATCAATTGCATCATCATCCCCAACATTAGAGAAGACTTGTGGGTGCTTGCTAGCGAGGTTTGAGGACGTTTGAACTGTAGCAAATCGAGGAAAACGTCAAGATGAGGCTCTTTACATTGAGTTTGAACACTCAATAGGTAAAACCCGACAAACCCTAATAAATTCCCGATTTCTTCCCATAGATGCATTCATTTAGGGTTCCCCTATGTGTAGTCCAAGTTTGGTAGGATCTCGTATCCATTTCGTTTCCGTATCAGACACGTATCAGTGTATTTAAATTCGTGTTCGATGAAATGTCACATAGAAATGGATTTTGGTAATTTTTAAAACTAATTACATGTATATACAGCCTAACATGTGTATATTACAACCCAAATTGACTGAGTCAAATTTAGGCAAGTTTGACACAATTTTAGGACTTGGACACGCAGCACAAGACACCGCACAGGGCTCGTACGGCTGCCCTGCTGTTCGAGTGTACTAGCGGACACGACACGGAACCACGTGACACAAAATTTGGTAGACACGTGGGCCTAGTGACTGACACGACACCCATAAAGTTTTACGGGTTTTCGATATGTGTGCACGAAGAAAATTGACCCGCACTAATTTCGTACAGTGCTGTGTATACCAGTTTTGAGCCACTGATACGCATAATAACGCTGACACGACACGACCCCGACTCAATACATGGTCCTAGACACTTAGACCTATCCTAGGCGAACCCATAGACACGAGCACGTGTCCTAATTCGTGTCGTATCGAGTCCACGAGTGATGTGCACGCGTGTACGATACTGTGTTTACAAAGTTTTGTGTCTGTGTTCGTGTGGTCGTTTGGACACGATTCGTGTCACGACCAGCACCCGCTTTTCGGATGCGAGCTCGTGAGCAAGCCAGCTACGTATCAAGCAGACTCCAGCCCGACTCGAATACGTATAAGCTGTCCAGAGTAGGGTATCATGTGTAATCTAAACTATATCTCAATCCACAGGAATCATATAAACAAGAATGAACAGGTATGGGTCATGGTCTGCAGCCCATTAGTATATTGTTCGATTAGACTCCAAGAATGATATGAGTCTATAAATAAGCAGAGTATATCATGGTATGGAATATAAAGCACGAGAAGATAATAAAGAAATATCACAAGCAAATACCTGTATCATACATCGCAATCCTCTACCATCCTGTTCTGCTAACTAACTCTATGTAGTCGCTAAACCTGAAGAGATCATCAGGTCCTCGGGAGATATAGCAAGATACATAAAAACATGCCTATCTAACAGTTTAATCATGCAATAATATAAACAAGGTATAAACAGTAACTAAACAGGAGACTGACATGTGGCTACTGACAGGTAACTATGAACACGGATACGGGATCAACTATGCATAAATGAACTGCTGGAAGAATAAGTAAACAAGAGATCAATGGAATACCAACCCTCGGCCCGAATGTGGACTCGCAGGTCAGTTTCAAGACAAGTCACCCTCGCCCCGTGTGTGGACTCGCAGGTGCAAAGGACAACCCTCGCCCCGTGTGTGGACTCGCAGGTTGTGGGAACTATACAGGAATAGCAGTTCAATTACACATACTTGTTGGCACGACTCAGTCAAGATATAGGTGACAACACGGTACAATTCAGTTATGAAACAGGTAAGGACTACTCTAGCATAAACCATAATGTAAATCAAGCCTGGTGTAACTACGCTATCAAGTCATGAAATACTGATATACAAGCAAGACAATAAACTAGTAAATATGGTATCATATAAATCTATAGCAACTAAGGTAACTAAAGATAACATACTAAGACAGGTGTACTATAAGCATGAAAGTAAAATGTAGAGGAAGACAAGGTATACTTGCCTGGTGGTAGTGCGAAGAACCAATAATAAACCGTCAACCGGTAAGCCAAATAAGTCCAAATCTCACAACTGTCTTCGAAAGCTGAAACAAACATTGCCAATATTCTCATAATAGTCAAATTAGCTAGGATTGCCTGTCCTTAGTCCTATTCTGGATACAGGGGCAAAATGGAAATTTTGGACAAAAACGATGTCTGCCGTTGGACCCGCTTTACACCGAAAAGTGTGCCAGAGTTAATAGTCTCTAAAGTCGTCAAACTATATGTCTATGGATTCGTTTTGATGATACAAAACCAATGGTATGTCCAGTTTTGGATTTCGGTGGACCGTGCACAAAATCGTCCGCAAAATGGCGATCCAATCAACTGTCTTAGAATCGGACCAGACTTGGCAGACAGGACAAGAAAAATGATACGGTCCTGTTGGCACAAGTTTTGACTCGATCTGACGAGTGTGCACAAAGTAATTGAGAAGTTTGCACAGAGGCCGATATGGGGAATTTTGACGGATACACATCAAATTCGTCGCGCATACGCGACCAATTTGAATTCCGTCAAAGCCCACACGACCATGAAGCCGTTACGCACCTTTCGATGCTTTCGGTTCGCGACCATGTCACCCGGATTGGCGGGACGCACGTCGTATCGAAGTATTTTCTAGTTTTTAAAACAGATTTTCGGTGAACTTCGGGATTCGATTTTTCGACACGTTGTCGATAATTTCCAAATCCATAAAAAGGGTCGTGAAGTCCTATATGTTGTCTATAACTTTGTTCAAGTAGAATTTCTAAATGGTTATTGGATCGATCGTAATCGATCTTCCAACGTGGGTTCATGGACTGTTTCGTGTCTTATTTTTGAACAGGTTTTAGATGAAGTTTTCATCGAATTTTCGGGCAATAGGTTCGTTTACGACAAAGTCTATATACTGGGATATAAACTCGGTTAGATTGTCTTCGTACCTACAAAACCTGTTCTTGAAACGAATGCTCGGATTGACGGGAAATATTGCACGAAGTTGGGCGCACAGCTGTCCTGTTATTGCCATTGTCCTGCTGCGTTCGGCGGTCGCTACTGGATTTGCGCGCCTGGCCGGTGGTGCTGGCCGCGCACGACGGCGCTTCGAGTGCGAGGGTGCGCCCAGGGACGAGAAGAGAGAAGTCACGGCTAGGGTTTAGAATAACCCTCCCGATCCCTCTCTGTTCCGATCGGTATAACAATATATACTGTATGCTGCTATATGGCTTACACCATTTGGTCGGGTTCTTGAGCTGTGGGGGTCGACTGAGTTGGAAATGGGATTGCTCTTGCTTTCTTTGGGGTTTAGATTGGGGGATGGGCCTGTGGGCTCAGTTGCTGCCCCCCTGGTTCGAGCATGGGGGTGGTAATTAGTATGGGTTTTACTCTTTTATTCATTTCTTTTTCTATATATTATATAACTATATGCATAACTATATCTTCATATAATCGAATATATATATATTAGTACATAACCCTATATATGTTATTCTAATCCAATAACCTAAAAATATTGCATAGGAATTTCTCAAGTAGATTTATAAATAATATTTATTAGCTCACGATAAATCCTACGATAAAATCCTATAATAAAGAAATAGTAATAAACCCAAAATTTATTATACAAAATCTTAAATAGAAAATATTTCCAATAAATTAGGAAAAGTTTTTCCATAAAAATAATTCATCTAATATCAATAACCTTTATATAATAAATAACAATTATTTATGGAAATAAATAATAAACCATTAAAATAAATTACCAATACATATATACACCGGATGCATCTACATGGATGTCTCTGGACGCAATACATGACTACATGGGCTCGGGTTTAGTTCGGGTCAAGTTCGAGCAAGTATGGTACAACCGGCCTCCTAAAAGTCATAATATTAATAAATAAATAATTAAATCATTTTATAGGGCTCAAGTCGTAACTTGGCATGGTTTTCCTAGTTAGGACACACTTATGGCTGGGCCTTCCTTAGCATGGCTAGTACACTTGTCAAGGCACGCCACTGCACTATCCGCGCCATGATTCCTAGTCGTCTTGTACTTCAAAACTCAACCATGGCTAAAGTCATCTACCGTAATAATTAACTAAATAATTATTCATAAAATTCTAAAAATTACCATTTAAATCAAATAAATAATTAAAAAAATATTTTCAAAAATTTCGGGAAGGGGAGCTACAAACCTATCCACCTTAAAAATAATTTCGTCCTTGAAATTGTAATTCATAACTATGTCTTAAAATCAAAGTCTACTATTACCTTAATCTCCTCAAATTTAATTTCTCAAAAATATTTTATGGCCTTCTCTAGTCATTTTATAACTCCGAATACTTGGGAACTTCTACCCACCTTTGGTCACACTACTCCTCAAAACACGGTCATTAAAATCTTATAGTCTCTAACTAGTTGCTAACGATTCTACTAACAGATGTCTAGGCATAATCTATAAACAACCAAATATTCAATAGTCAAGCAATATTATACTATAATTTAAGAATTTCTGATGAATTCTAGACAGCACGATCGTTCGTCACCTTGAAATAAAAAGGGACGAGAATCAATGGTACAGAAAGCAAGGAAGTATAATCGAAAGCAAATATGGAGTTTTCAAGGACGTAGAGGATTTCTAGGAGAATTTTTCAAAGTAGAGTGGATTGAGATTTCTAAGGGTTTAGTCATAGTCGCAGGCTCGTATCAGTACAGTTATGTAACCGATACGATATGCTCTGATCTGCATGGGCCACCACAAAAACTTGTCACGACCTGCACCCGCTTTTTGGACGCGAGCTCGTGAGCAAGCCAGCTACGTATCGAGCAGACTCCAGCCCGACTCGAGTACGTATAAGCTGTCCAGAGTAGGGTATCATGTCTAATCTAAACTATATCTTAATCCACAGGAATCATATAAACAAGAATGAACAGGTATGGGTCATGGTCTGCAGCCCATTAGCATATTGTTCGATTAGACTCCAGAAATGATATGAGTCTATAAATAAGCAGAGTATATCATGGTATAGAATATAAAGTACGAGAAGATAATAAAGAAATATCACAAGCAAATACCTGTATCATACATCGCAATCCTCTACCATCCTGTTCTACTAACTAACTCTATGTAGTCGCTAAACCTGAAGAGATCATCAGGTCCTCAGGGGACATAGCAAGATACATAAAAACATGCCTATCTAACAGTTTAATCATGCAATAATATAAAAAGGGTATAACCAGGAACTAGACAAGAGACTGACATGTGACTACTGACAGGTAACTATGAACAGGGATACGGGATCAACTATGCATAAATGAACTGCTGGAAGAACAAGTAAATAAGAGATCAATGGAATACCAACCCTCGCCCTGAATGTGGACTCGTAGGTCAGTTTCAAGACAAGTCACCCTCGTCTCGTGTGTGGACTCGCAGGTGCAAAGGACAACCCTCGTCCCGTGTGTGGACTCGCAGGTTGTGGGAACTATACAGGAAAAGCAGTTCAATTACACATACTTGTAGGCACGACTCAGTCAAGATATAGGTGACGACACGGTACAACTCAGTCATGACACAGGTAAGGACTACTCTAGCATGAACCATAATGTGAATCAAGCCTGGTGTAACTACGCTATCAAGTCATGAAATACTGATATACAAGCAAGACAATAAATTAGTAAACATGGTATCATATAAATCTATAGCAACTAAGGTAACTAAAGATAACATACTAAGACAGGTGTACTAAAAGCATGAAAATAAACTGTAGAGGAAGGCAAGGTATACTTGCCTGGTGGTAGCGCGAATAACCAATAATAAACCGTCAACCGGTAAGCCAAATAAGTCCAAATCTCACAACTGTCTCCGAAAGCAGAAATAAACATTGCCAACATTCTTAGAATAGTCAAATTAGCTAGGATTGCCTGTCCTTAAGTCCAATTCTGGACACAGGGGCAAAATGGTAATTTCGGACAAAAATGATGTCCGCCGTTGAACCCGCTTTGCACCGAAAAGCATGCCAGTGTTAATAGTCTCTAAAGTCATTAAACTATATTTCTACGAATTCATTTTGATGATACGAACCCAACGGTATGTCCAGTTTTGTATTCCGATGGGCCGTGCACAAAATCGCCCGTTGAATCGGACCGTGGGACCCGCAAAACGGCGATCCAATCAACTGTCTCAGAATCGGACCAAACTTGACATACATGACCAAAAAAATGATACGGTCCTATTCGTGCAAGTTTCGTCTCGATCTGACGAGTGTGCACAAAGTAATTAAGAAGTTTGCACAGAGGCCGATACGGAGAATTTTGACGGATACGCATCAAATTCATCGTGCACACGAGACCAATTTAAATTCCGTCAAAGCCCACACAACCACGAAGCCATTACGTACCTTTTGATGCTTACAGTTCGCTACTACGTCGCCCGGATTGGCGGAACGCACGTCGTATCGAAGTATTTTTCTAGTTTTTAAAACAGATTTTCGGTGAACTTCGGGATTCGATTTCTCGACCCGTAGTCGATGATTTCCAAATCCATAAAAAGAGTCGTGAAGTCCTATATGTTGTCTATTACTGTGGTCAAGTGGAATTTCTAAACGGTTATTAGATCGATCGAAATCGATCTTCCAACGTGGGTTCATGGACTGTTTCGTGTCCTATTTTTGAACAGATTTTCGATGAAGTTTTCATCGAATTTTCGGGCAATAGGTTCATTTACGACAAAGTCTATGAATGGGATATAAACTTGGTTAGATTGGCTTCGTACCTGAAAAACCATTCTTGAAACGAATGCTCGAGTTGACAGGAAATATTGCGTGAAATTGGGCGCGCGGCTGTCCTGTTACTGCCATTATCCTGCTACGTTCGGCTGTTGCTGCTGGAGTACGGGGGTGCGCCCAGGGACGAGAAGAGAGAAGTCACGGCTAGGGTTTAGAATAACCCTCCCGATCCCTCTCTGTTCCGATCGGTATAACAATATATACTATATGCTGCTATATGGCTTACACCATTTGGTCGGGTTCTTGAGCTGTGGGGGTCGGCTGAGTTGGAAATGGGATTGTTGTTGCTTTCTTTGGGATTTAGATCGGGGGTGGGCCTGTTGGCTCAGTTGCTGCCCCCCTGGTTCGATCATGGGGGTGGTAATTAGTATGGGTTTTACTCTTTTATTCATTTCTTTTTCTATGTATTATATAACTATATGCATAACTATATCTTCATATAATCCAATATATATATATATATATATATATATATATATATATATATATATATATATATATATATATATATATATATGCAAATGACCTCTAGCCTAGTGGTTAAGAGAGATGCATGCGGCCCGAGTGGTCAGGAGATCGATTCCTGGTAGAAGCGTTCGCCACATTTACCTCTTTCAAAATATATATATATATATATATATATATATATATATATATATATATATATATATATATATATATATATTAGTACATAACCCTATATATGTTATTCTAATCCAATAACCTAAAAATATTGCATAGGAATTTCTCAAATAGATTTATAAATAATATTTATTAGCTCACGATAAATCCTACGATAAAATCCTATAATAAAGAAATAGTAATAAACCCAAAATTTATTATACAATATCTTAAATAGAAAATATTTCCAATAAATTAGGAAAAGTTTTTCCATAAAAATAATTCATCTAATATCAATAACCTTTATATAATAAATAACAATTATTTATGGAAATAAATAATAAACCATTAAAACAAATTACCAATACATATATACACCGGATGCATCTACATGGACGTCTCTGGACGCACTACATGACTACATGGGCTCGGGTTTAGTTCGAGTCAAGTTCGGGCAAGTATGGTACAACCGGCCTCTTAAAAGTCATAATATTAATAAATAAATAATTAAATTATTTTATAGGGGTCAAGTCGCAACTTGGCATGGTTTTCCTAGTTAAGACACACTTATGGCTGGGCCTTCCTTAGCATGGCTAGTACACTAGTTAAGGCACGCCACTGCACTATCCGTACCATGATTCCTAGTCGTCTTGTACTTCAAAACTCAACCATGGCTAAAGTCATCTACCGCAATAATTAACTAAATAATTATTCATAAAATTCTAAAAATTACCATTTAAATCAAATAAATAATTAAAAAAATATTTTCAAAAATTCCGGAAAGGGGAGCTACAATTCGTGTCCAGTTCTTGGACACGAAGACACCCCTTGACACTATCCCATATGTGTCATTACTTACCAACCCTATGAATTGTATTTTAGTTGTTAAATTAGATTCGAATATGGGAATTCCCATATTCCTGATACTTAGAAACTGTTAGTTGGTTTCTAAATTTCTAATGTATATTACACTGTTGTATGATTTAAAATTGGTTGTTTACACATCAAAGACTAACCTATATGCTAAGGGTTATGTTTTAGCATAGGATTTCAGTTTGGAGATTTTCATTTGGACTTTGAATAGAACTGTCAACTGTTACACACACATGAGAACACAATTGCACACTGATTTGACACACTGTTACACTTTGCACTGTTTTGGTTAGTTTGTTGTATCAGAGTTTTGCACATGTCCTGCCCTTCGAACAACATTAGATCCATGCATTGCCTTCCTGACCAAGTCGAGCCCCCCACACACACTTTTCTCTGTGACATCACTGCCTTGTTTACTGTTCTGTGTATCTCCTCTGGATGTAGTCTATTATTGGACTTATATTTGGTTGTTTTCATATGTAATCACCCTAACTAGCTTAGCCTAGCAACTGAACAGAAATGTATCACCTGTATATTTTATTACTATCTACATACGTTAGATAACTTGTATGGTATATCATTCATTGTTACACTCCAAATGAACCTGCACTATTCACAGAACATATTGCATTACCTGCATCATGATGCAAACTTACCTGCACTTTATTACCTACCTGCAGTTTGCCTCACATCTGAACCTTGCCTTGCATTTCCAATTAACCCTTACTGCCTTAGCCTACAGACCTGCCTGCATTCATTCCATACTAGATTGTATTATTCACTACATGTTATGTTCTGAAACTTGCATTGATTCACTTGCATTTCACTGCACTTAACCCCTGTACAGTTGATGCCCTGTATTATTCCTGATTTCATTCTATTTGTTTCTGTCCCCTTCAAATTTATTACCTTTATTGGTTCAGTTTTTCTTTGACTGTGAACATGTTTTCAAATTAAGGTTTTATGATTCATATGTTGTATAAAATTTAGTTGTGTTCTCAGGTTTCCTGAGAGTTGTTAGTGAGTGTAGATGTTGTGAGGGATTGAGGGTTCATTATAGTCATGGTATGGAGTTGTGTGAGGAGAGTGAGGTGAGCAGAGCACCTTGCACTACTACAGTCAAGTGTTTGAGGGCTGCCTTAGTCCATTAACCTCTGGTTCATTGTAACTAGATTTTATAGTATTCATATGTGATGAGTAGCATCTGTGTTCAGAGATATTGGGAGACACTAACCTATGTATATATATATTCCTATGTGAATGTGGTTTATATTGTGTCCTTAAGTGAGTGTTAAAATTGAGGGTTAGTTAGTAGGCTATCTTGGTATAGGTAGACTGTGATGTGGTTGGACTGTTAGTGTTCCTGTTAGACTAGTGGCTTAGGCTTGTGGCTTGGTTTAGGCTATAGGTAGAGTAGTAGTAGGCCATAGTGCTAGCTTGAGTTTAGTTTAGCTTATATGCTTGGGTTTAGTACATAGGCCTATAGGATTTCTAGCCTATAGCTAGTATTAGGTTTCCCTAGGTTGTTAGCCTAGTATAGAATTTATTAGACTTAGTGATTGTGGTTTAGGCCCAGTGTTGACCTAGTGGCCTAGAGTGTTGACCTTGTTGACCAGAGTTGACCAATACCCTAGAAGTTTGACTTGGACCTAGTTTGACCTAGATAGTTGACCAAGGTTTGACAATTTAGCTAGATATTGACTTGGTTTGACCCAGAGTTGACCAAGAGTTGACTTTGACCTAGATTAACCTAGAAATCATGTAGATTGCATCGTAATGTTCTATATTATCATTCTGGACATGTTATAACCTGTACTGTTCTATTTAGGACATTATGACTCCGGTGTAGACATCTGATATTACACTACTCTTTCAGAGTATCAGGTGAGTACATTCTCTGATAGTTCTCTTATTTACTTGTCAATTATTGTACTTCAATTCTAGTTAGTTTTATGTGATTCTTACAACACGTATAGATATTTCTGGATTCATGTATGCGACACACATACCATGTTGTCTGGCCTCTATTACTGGAATCATTGTTGGTATCATCATGTCTGACTTCTATTACTGGAATCATTCTAGAATTATTGCTGGTATCATCATGTTTGGCTGGACTCATCTTGATTCTCGTGTCTTGTACTGGATTCACTTGTATTATGGGGCAGGAAAATATTGAGTAAGACATGTAGACATATCCCAAATCTGGAATCTCCCTACTGGAATCTACTGGAAGCATAGCCATCTCTCGCCTGATCAGTGAGTGATGTGCCTGATACCTACAGCCGTTTACATGTCGATTTCGGTATTTTAAAACATACTTTTAGAGTATAGTCTGGACTCACCCTGGAATCTTTGATCACTGACTGGAATTATCTTATACTGGACTCATCTTGTTCTGGAATCACCTGGTATCAGATTCATGTTGTCTGGACTTACTTGGGTTTCATACTTGTTTACATTTACTGTCTGGACTTATATTATGTTACTCTAGTTCAGCTAGTTTCTATTTACAGTCTTTATTGCCATGATTCTTCTCTTGTTTTACTTACCTTACTTTTCTTGTATCTTAACTGTTTCTCTATACCATCACCTGAATATAAACTACCATGTTCATCAATAAAACTGTCTATAACTGCTTTAGAGTTCTCTGTCATTTACTTGGGTTTTCTAGATGAATTGTACTCGTTCCTGTCCTGACTGTACCTGTTGAAAATATTATAGATGCTTGCCCCGAGGACACTTGCCCTACTTACTATGGACCAGGAGATGGCTTAGCTTCCTTTGGCCCCGACACTCAGGAGTGATCGGGAGACTAGCTAGTTGACTTGGTTTAGCTTTCATGTTTTAGAACTTGAATTGTAATAAGTTGAGATATTATTTTGTTTTGAGATTGTTTGAGATTATTATTATTTTAGTAGTTGGTTTATTGATGTTATTTAGTCTTAGTTATAAACTTCTGTGTTATCATATCGTGCTTAGACTGTGATTGAGATTTTATTATATCTATACTTGTCCTCCGATCGGAGTTGAGATTTGACAAGTACATTATATAATTGTGTGAGTTGTTGATTAGATAGTAACCTAGGACAACATTCTACTGCTGACACTGCAACGTAGGCTGTACGTACCCACTTCTCGTGCCCCTACACTGGATGCGGGTCGTGACACGTTTTTAGTGGTGGCCCATGCAGGTCGAGAGTCGCATTAGTACGATGTCGTGGTAGTTCAATGATTAGTTGTACTGTTGCGCGCCTGCGATAGGAACTAAGGAATAGGCTTTAGCAGAGAGAGTACTCAATCACAGTTAGGACTACTTGAGAAGATTCCTGGAATGACCCTTGAGAATCTCATAATAAACCATCTCAAAATTCGATTTCGACAGTTTCTGTCTACTTCCTTGTTCATCGTTGGATTTGATTCTTGGTATTCATTATTGACTTGATTTTCTACCAAGAAACATTATGGGCTAGGTTGCCTCAGTCATGGAATCTAGAGTCTTCTACAACCATATTATCTGGTTGGGCGATGAGATAGAGTCTGATTTTGGATATATTTTTTGGGTGTGGGAATTTAAAGTTTTTGCAGCCAAGCTAGCGGCAATACGAAATTAAATACCATGATTCTAGAGGTATGTACATTAGTTGCGGACTCTATGGATTATCGCAGCCATACTTACTGGTGTGACGAGGATTCTGGTAACATGATTCTGGATAGACGGGTATGATTATCAGATTGCAGAATAGATACCATATAGATGGTGCCCTAGTATAATTGAGTAGAATATCAGTATGGATATTACTTGAGTGTCATGGATTAGATTGAGGGAGCTAGGCCACCTGTAGTACAGCACCGTGCCCCGCACCATCAGAGGGATACACCCCAGAGGGGCAGGGCTTTTGCGCTGACAGTCGAGTAGACCGACACTACGGGTGACGGGTTAGCAGTTCTGTCTTTTCTGTTCTTCTTTCCATCTTGTTGTGTGATTCCATTAGTACCTATCAGGATGTTTTATGCTGTGATAGATAGTATAGTTACCCTGATCAAGACCATGATATCATGACCAGTAGGACCACAATTTGCATGTTTTAGATGTAGTTTTCTTGACCTTGATTTGATTGGGGGTTTGGCCTAGTACGGGTACGATCATCTTAATTTCGAGGACAAAATTCTTCTAAGGGGTGTAGACTTATAACACCTAGTTTCCCCAATAAGGGTAATTTTGAAATTTTGTGATTATAATCATTTAATAATGATATTTAAATCATATTGTGATTTTTGGTAATTTTTAGTCAATTTAAAACTATTTAAAATATTGAATTGCGATTTTGATGGTTAACTAATTAAACCCTAGTTTTGCTAAGCCTAGAGACTAACCATGACCAAGGGAGCCTAGTCATGTAATTAGAAATTCAAATTACCAATTTTTAGCCTAAGGATATTTTGGTCATTTTAACAATTTTGTGGAATTATAATTTTGATTAATTAAATATTGTGCTAATCTTTTAGTTAAGCCTTAAACTAGAAGTTTAACCTAACCTAGATTAGTCTTGAGGTTAGAATCATGGTTAGAACATTCCTACTAAGTACCAAGGTTAGTAATATCTAGATATTCCTAGGTAGGATATTTTTCTTTTGAGATATTTGTAAAAAGAAGCTTTGAACCAATAGGAAGGCTTAGAATTGGGTGGAAGAACCTCAACCACTCATCTAAAACCCTAACCCTAATCTTTCAACAGCCATACAAACCCCTCCACCTATAAGTGTCACACTAAGAAGCCTTTACCTATTTTTTTAAAGACCTAGAAGAACCCTACTTTGTTCTTGCCTAATCTTATCCCATAATATCCAAATTGAGCCCAAATTGAGTCAAATCAATTGCATCATCATCCCCAACATTATAGGAGACTTGTGGGTGCTTGCTAGCAAGGTTTGAGGACGTTTGAACCGTAGCAAATCGAGAAAGACGTCAAGATGAGGCTCTTTACATTAAATTTGAACACTCAATAGGTAAAACCCTAATAAATTCTCGATTTCTTCCCATAGATGCATTCATTTAGGATTCTCCTAGGTGTAGCCCAAGTTCGGTAGGATCTTGTGTCCATTTCGTGTCCATATCGGACACGTATCGGTGTATTTAAATGCGTGTTCGATGAAATATCACATAGAAATAGATTTTGGTAATTTTTAAAACCAATTACATGTATGTGTAGCCTAACATGTGTATATTACAACCCAAATTGACTGAGTCAAATTTAGGCAAGTTTGGACACAGTTTTAGGGCTTGGACACGCAGCACGAGACACCGCACGGGGCTCGTACGGCTGCCCTGCTGTTCGAGTGTCCTAGCGGACATGACACGGAACCACGTGACACAAAATTTGGTAGACATGTGGGCCTAGTGACTGACACAACAACCATAAAGTTTCACGGGCTCTCGATATGTGTGCACGAAGAAAATCGACCCGCACTAATTTCGTATAGTGCTGTGTATACCAGTTTCGAGCCACTGATACGGCCTAATAATGCTGACATGACACGACCCTGACTCAGTGCAGGGTCCTAGGCACTTAGACCTATCCTAGGCGAACCCATAGGCACGATCACGTGTCCTAATTCGTGTCGTGTCGTGTCCACGAGTGATGTGCACGCGTGCACGATACTGTCTTTATACAATTTTGTGTCTGTGTTCGTGTGGTTGTTTGGACACGATTCGTATCCAGTTCTTGGACACGAAGACACCCCCTGACACTATCCCATATGTGTCATTACTTACCAACACTCTGAATTGTATTTTAGTTTTAAATTAGATTCGAATATGGGGAATTCCTATATTCCTGATACTTAGAAACTGTTAGTTGGTTTCTGAATTTCTAATGTATATTACACTATTGTATGATTTAAAATTGGTTGTTTACACATCAGAGACTAACCTATATGCTAAGGGTTATGTTTTAGCATGGGATTTCAGTTTGGAGATTTTTATTTGGACTTTGAATAGAACTATCAACTGTTACACACACATGAGAACACAATTACACACTGATTTGACATACTGTTACACTTTGTACTATTTTGGTTAGTTTGTTGTATCAGAGTTTTGCACTTGTCCTGCCCTTCGAACAACGTTAGATCCTTGTATTGCCTTCCTGACCAAGTTGAGCCCCACACACACATATTTCTCTGTGACATCACTGCCTTGTTCACTATTCTGTGTATCTCCTCTGGATGTAGTCTATTATTGGACTTACATTTGGTTGTTTTCATATGTAATTGTTTGCCATTAAAATATTTTTATTGTAATTTCAATTACAAACAGAACAATGTTACAATGTAGGACTTAGATGTAGTCCTAGGAGAACACTTTTGTTTATCTGGATCCCTGTGTCGATGGAGCGAGTGGTATGCATTGACTTCGTTGACGATCTGACGACGGTTCTCGGTTCTCTGAAGATCTGGGTTGCTCTGGGTGCTGGAGCTTGCGGAGAGGAAGAAGGCATTGCGTGTCTGTATCTGCTTCTCTCACTGCGTATGTAGGCCTCTGTCCGTAGGTGTGCCTCTGTATGTGTGTCTTTCTCTCTCTGTGTCGGAAGAAGGAAATGATCCCCCTATTTATAGCTTGCAGGCTGGCTGCTCATGCGCACATATGTAGGATGCGCCTGTACGTGGGGATGCCACATGGTTGAATCTGCGGGAGGCGTATGGATGATACGCCATCATTTATGGGTTGAATCCTTCATGCTGCTTTTGTGGTCTGGCACGTAGCAAGGGAGAGGATCTTTCTGTTGCTGAGATCTTGGGTGATTAGCACCCCTTCATTGGCTGAATTGAGTCAAATGATACGTGGCACACGTCCATGGCTCAAAGATCTCGGATTTGGTGGAGAGTGATTTAATAGGATGTGCCTGGAATCGGGCGCATGAGAAGACTTTGGCTCACAACCTTCAGGAGTCACGAGCCAGTCTGGGCGCACGGCTTTTGAGGCGCATGCGAGTCTTCAGGTACATGGCCGCTGAGGCGCATGCGAGTGGTTGGTCGGCCACGTGGGTCATAGCCGTCGGAGGAAAGTAATGATGATGCTGATGTCAGCGACGTTTCGTCTTCTAAAAAAGCTGCTAACTGTCCAGTCCTGGGGGGACGTGCCACCAACTCTGTCACTTGAGCATTAATTGCTAGATGGGTGACGAGCCAAAATGGGCGTATGGGTCCATTTTGATTAGGACGCATGGGTTTGTGCTCTGTTGGGCGCATCCATACGGGGTGCTTTGGAACCGAGGGGTACGTCTGTTCAATGCGCGATGTCTGACCGGCACATCCTTTTGCATGACGTGCTTTTATTGGTCCGACTTTTGTGTTCTTTAAGTGCTTTAAATAGCCGTTGTGACTTGGCTGAATTCGAAGCGTCAGGTTCATCACCATAAATGCAAATTCATTGCACGGGATTCGGAGAGCCCGCCACTTGGTGCATGGGTTTGATTTGTCCGGCCTATAAATAGTGGCAATGAGAGATTTTGCCTCTCGTTCTCTCACGTCTTCCCGAATGAACTTGTTTGTTCGAGCACATTCTGTTGACGATATGCTCTCGAGGGTGAAGATGCGACACATTGTCTTCATTCATGCACTCGTGAAGGTGACTGTTACATCCAAAAGTTGGGGTCGAGGGCTTCTGAGGTAGACGAAAGGTGCCTATTGCATCCAAAGATCGGGATGCTCGAGCCCTGTCTCCGTTATGCTAAAAGAGCCACAGATCGGAATTGCGGTGCTCTCATCTTCCTTGGGCTTTGGAGAGCTCTTCCTCCTGCAAGAGTGGGTGTTGCCCATTCTGGAGCTGCTCCTTTAGCTTTGGAGGAGAGCTCTTCCTTCCGCTTGGGTGGGGTTGATCGCCCAACCAGGTTCTGCTCAATAAATGCTTCATTAGTCAAAGCATTTGATCGGGTCGAAGTAAGACGCATATGTTGAGACTTCATGATGCGCATAACTGAGACGCTGAAGAGATGCGCGTGACTGAAACGCTGAAGGCTGCGCGCGCCTGACTGAGACGCTGAAGAGACACGCCTGATCGAGACATTGAAGTGATGCGCCTGCCTGATGATGCGCCTGGTGGAGGGTGCATGGCGCATGTTCTTTTGCTGTCTTGCTGTGCCAAGTACTTTGTTTGAGCCCCTTGGCGCATATTCTTTGAGCGCATAAGAATTCTGGCACATAGATGCGCCTTGAAATTCTATGCTTCTACACGACCCCCTTCAAAGTTTTCAAAACTTTTTGTCAGTTTTGGAATACTTTGAATAAGAAGCATGGTGGTGTCTTCAATGGGGCGCATGACTGTTCGGGCGCACTATTTCTCTGCTTATCAGTGATGGGGCGCATGCTCCTCTCATTTAATGCAAATGATAACGCTTCAAAGTAATCAACAAAAGATTAATGATGATCTTTTTGGATTATATGCAATTATCATTTCGCAGAACCCCAAGCGGTGGCTGACGTCACTCCTCATCGGTTTCCGCATATGCCCAAGCCTATAAATAGGCATCTGATGGAGAGAGGTGGTTCTTCTCCTCTTTTTTTTCCTCTAGAGTTCTTCTTTCGAAAAACCCTAACTTCTTATTTCACGAAATGGCCCCCAAAACTCTTCGCGGTGGTGCTGGCAAGGGGAAGGAGCCTGCGGAGTTCGTCGAGGAGGACGCTCCTGTCACCATTGTGACTCCGGCCGACGTTCGGCCTGCGGTGACGGGTGGGTGTAATCTCCCAACTTTTTCTGGAGTACATGGATGAGTTGTATCATGTTGTTGTGCCCTAACTCTTTGTCGCTGACGCATATGGACTTCTGTCCTGATGATGCCCTGGGGCCAATCCGTCGACGCGAATGGGTTTAGGCCCTGATTATGCGCCGAGGTTTTACTGCTGACGCACATGGGTTTATACCCTGATGATGCGCCGAAGCTTCACTGCTGACGCACATGTGTTTAAACCTTGATGATGTGCCGAAGCTTCACTGCTGATGCACATGGGTTTAAACCCTGATGATGCGCCGAAGCTTCACTGCTGATGCTCATGGGTTTAAACCCTGATGATGCGTCGAAGCTTCACTGCTGACGCACATGGGTTTAGACCCTGATGATGCGCCAGGCTGCTTCACTACAGACGCGTATGGGTTTAGACCCTGATGATGCGCCAGGCTGCTTCACATACCCAATACTTTGTCTTCTCAATGTTGCCTAACTTTTTTCTTTGCTGTGTCAGTATCGATGACTATCCCTTTATTGAATGAAGTCCTTCTGGATGCTTCTCTCTGCCAAATGGGGGTTGATTTCGACGAGGAAGTTATTAACCCTGCGAAGGCTTCTATCCTACTGAATTAGCCTTCCGAGAGAATGTTGCAAATCCGAGATCAGTCGCCTGTTTTCTCCAGAGTATGATGGAGAGCGACAAACTAAAATCCGCTGAATCCGAGGATACGACTTTCTTGAAACCTGCCTTTCTGTTTGGTGACCGCTTGACCTCCACCGAGGCAAAGGTACTGAAGATCAAGGAGGACTGGTTCTTCTCTGCGAAGGGCATGGTTCTGTACATGCGGCAGCTTGAACGTCAATTGCCGCTGACGGCCTTCTACCGTTTGGCTTCCAAGAGAAGGATGCCGTGGGAACTTATTCCTTCTCAAGGAGGGGCAGTGGGGGGGTACCCTTTCGATTGATGTTACTTCGAATCAGAGGGATATCTTGGCCGCCTCGCGAGCCGGAACCTCGTTCAGTTGCCGAACTTTGCATCCTAGGAGCCTTTATAGTGATGTCCCTAATGACACTTTTGCCTTTGGTGCTTCGACCTTTGCAAATCGGATGCTAACATCGAAGGTTATATATCCAAAAGGTGGTTTTAGGGTTGAAGGTTGGTGTCACCACGTGCCATGGTGGGACGAGCTGATCCTTTGGGTTTTGTCGAAGTTCAAAGCTGAGCTTAAAGAGATTAGGCTGACTGCCGCTATCCGGGCCACACAGGCAGGCGTGGACCTCAACAAGCATATGTTCCTTGCACTCCTGGAAATGTTCAATACCCAGACTGGCACTTTCTTTACTCCGGTGGGGGAGTTGGGATTGGCTCTCCATGAGATGTACGAGGTGTCCAAGCTTCCCTGGGGCTCAGAACCGTACGAGGAATATTTCCCAACTAATGAAGAGATTCTTGTTCTGGAGAGAAGGACTCGGAGATGATGGCTGTTTTTAAGGAGGTGGCGAGCCATCATTATCTTATGCAACAGAAGGACAAAGGCAAGTCACAGCCTCATGTGACTGCTTGGAGGGATTACGTCTTCAAGCAGGACCTGGCGGACTCTACGAAGATTCGGTTTATGACTCCGTAGGGACTAAAACCCGTGGAAGTAACCTCCGAAATGAGCTGACTAGGCAAGAAGGCCCCTCGTTCAAATGAGAGTGGCAAAGATGTATACAGTTGTTTCTGGCATTGCTGCACCGGATGTCGTCCAAGGCAGTATTGACTGCCTACGTGATGATATGGCTCCGGGACTGTGTGTTCTCAGGTGGGTCAGGCTCAGTGGAGAGGGTGACCCGGAACCTCATTTTGCCAGCAGTGAAACTGGTTTTTGGTCGCCCTTTGGCTCTCCTTCCCGCGATGGTGTGTAACCTACTGCGGGGTTTGAGAGATTTTACTGACGATGTAGCCCATGAGAGGGGCAGAAAAGACAACTTTTCCTGAGCTGAGCTACCATTCCATTATCTGATAGGATGGTTAATTCTGCATCACCTGAACGTGATGAGTCCAGGTCCTGAAGACGATCACATTGAAGGTGATGCCTTTATCCGTCACTTCTATAAGAGGAAGTGGCTGCACACCGACGTCCCCGGCTGTAGGAGAGTTTTGTCTTATCTTCAGGGGTGGAAGATCGTCAAGGTCAGTCCTATCTTCAAAAACTTCGAGGCTGACCAAGATTTGAAAGACTCGGGTGAGGATACGAGCACTCTGCCGACATGGGGGTTTCGTTGGTTGCAGAGTATTCGGCCTTTCCACTTGGTCTACCGCAACCAGAATAAGTGTTATCTGGAGCCATATTTACCGAGCCAGTTTGTTCGCCAGTTTGGTTACACCCAGCTAATATTACGGAACCCCAGTAACAGTCTGGAGTTTGCTGGAAGTTTACTGGATGGAGCTCGGGGTTGGTAATATTACAATGCCGGGTACACTTGGGTTTGTTTCAATACACCAGTTCATAACCCTCGGCCACAGATCCTGTATTCGGCTGTTAAGCTGTATTGTGCCTTGAATATTGTGTCTCCTGAATATGATAGGGAGACAAGTTTCATCATTGGAACTCAGCTAGAGGCTACGAAAAATATATTGGCGGCGGCCCGGTCATATCGACCGCCAGAGTTGGCAGGACATCGGGCTGCTGCTGCAGCGTCAACGGAAGGCACTCGGAAAGAACCTCCAGCTGGAAAGAGGTGGGCTGACGCAGAAGTCGGTTCGTCTGCACAAAAAAGGTCGAGAAAAGTGACGACTCCAAAGGTGGGGGCTACGGGAGTGCTGCCTGTAATGCCAATGGAATCAGTTCCTGCTGAGGTAAAGACGTCCCGCATAATCTGGCTCATTCTGTCATTTTTGTGACATATGCTTTCCTTTTGCAGGAACCACTGAAGAAGAAAACCCGGGTTTTGAAACCGGGCGTCCGTAAACCGAAGGAGGTGGTGAGCTCTTCTGACGAGCGCATTCCTCCGATTGTAGCGTCTCCCGTGGAGGAGAATCCTGACAATGTCGTTCTTGCAGAGATTTTAGTATCTCCAGATTATGTTGGAAGGGAAGCTGAGGATGCAGCAGTTCCCGGGAGGGTGCAAGACACCGTGGAGGCCTCTGACATTGAGGATCTAGCAGATACGGGGCTTCCAGATGAGGAAGTGGAGTGGAGTTCGTCTTCTTCAGATGACGTTCCTCCAGAGATGAGTGAGCCTGTTGTGGGAGCAACAGACATAATTGAAATAGAGGAGAGGGCTGATTCCTCTCCTTGTCATGATGAGGGGAGGTCGGCTGCAGCCTTGCCGAGCCCTACCCCAGACTCAGCAGCGGAGGCTGAGGTGGCTGTCGACCAGGAGGTTGCGACAGATTCTATCCCTGCGAAAGGATTCGATGAGGAAGATGAGACTCGTCCGCCGAGCCTGACTCCAGGGGAGCCGAGTCAGGAAACAAGTGCTGATCTCGCTGCTTTGCCAGAGGGGGAAGGTTCCGTACGACCTGCTGATAGTGTGTTAGAGCTAGAGGAGGTAGCCCCTGACGTCAGTGGTCCCTCCGAGTTTGAGAAGGGTAAGGGTTTACTGGAACCCCCTGTTGTTCCTTCTACTTGGGGTACGATATCGATGCCCCTCTCGGCTCCTTTCGCTCTCTTGGCTCCTCGGGCCAGTGGCGGAGTTCAAGCCCCTGTTGAGGGAGATTTCGTTGATGCCGAAGTCGGTGGGTCTTCTTCAAGTCCGTCGTCTATCAGAGTACCTCCTGCAGCTCCTGCCATGACGCCTCAAGTGCTGGCTGATACAGATGTGTACGTTCAGTTTGTTGTTGAATCGGTGTACAAGATGCTGCAGAAGGGCGTATCAACGGTGCTGAATGCAAATAGGAGTTTTACAATGGCGAAATCTATGGCGCTCTCTTCTATTGGTTTGATACGTTTGCATCGTCGCCACGATCACATGGCTGTAATTCTGGAGGAGTCGGTGGTTGAGCTCGACCAGCGTCTTTCTGAACTACAGAGTATCCAGCGGAATAACTTTTTCGCTCTGATAGAAGCAGAACAGAAGAAGTTGATTGGTGAGGTTGAGTCGTCTTATCAGGCTACGGTGGCCATCTGGGACGGCGAGGTGGCCGCGGCTGAGGCTGCAGTAGAGAGACTGTCTCAATCCACACGGGAGCAGGTGGAGCTGCGGGCCTCATTGGAGGCAAGTATAGCAGAGGTTACTGCCAGGATTCGCCTCCTAGAAGACCAGACGACCTAACTTATGTTAGATCTTGAGCGGGCCCAGGCTGAGCTCATCTCGTCCAAGAAGGAAGAGGCAGTTGTTACTCGCCATATTCTTTCTCTGACTCACCAACGGCAGGAGTTGGACGCCAAGCATGAGAACGATACTGCTTCCGAGGCTGTGGAGATGATGCGACAGGAAGCTGAATACCGGGTCCTGGCGACTGCAGAAACCTGGGCTGCAGACTTGAGGCGTCGGATCGAAGAGCTGTCCGCCAATCCCAATGATGCCTAGGGATTTGTAGTCTTCTCTCTTTTTTTTGTTATATGCTGGGGATGTAATCCTTTACTTTTTGAATGAAAAATAAAAAATTTTGTGGTGTGTTCATCTTTTGTTGTCATGAACTTGTGAATTGTGTGGACCTATTATCTTTTGCGCACCTTGGTTGTTAGGTACAGATAATAAGTTTAAGAGAACCGACATATTTGCTCAGAGGTAATATGGACGTGGCAAATATGGGGTTCGAATGATGGAATCTTCCTACTCAGAGGTTTTATGGACGTGGTAGGAATGACTCTGGAGAGATACGCAGAACTACTCATAGGTAATATGGACATGGAAGTTCTGTAATTAATGTACGGCAACGCAGGGGTTATCTGTACGGGATGTTTACTCAGAGGTAATATGGACGTGGTAAACATGATGGGTGGCGTAGTCTTACAGAGCGTAAGATTCCGCTTTGTAGGGCGTAGAGGAGCAACTCAGAGGTAATGTGGACGTGGTTGTCTTTCTACTGGAGATAGAATGCAATGGAGCAACTGGGTTCCGAAAGCATAAGATTTTTGTGAAAGGGAGGTGTATGTGAGCTCTGATGATCAGGTCTACTGATTCCCTTGCTAGGTAGAGGTGGAAGTACATATCTGAAAGATGTCAAGAGTAGTACTTCTTTAGGAACTTGCCGTTGATGGACATCATGAACAAGTCTCCGTTTGATCGGGCGAGACGGTAAGCACCGTTTGAGTATACCGTCTCTATGATGAAAGGTCCTTCCCGTTTGGGTTCGAACTTTCTTGGTATTTTATGAGTCAACACCATCGGCCTTCTGACTGCCAGAACCAGGTCGCCTACTTGGAAATTCCTCTGCTTGACCTTCTTGTTGAAAGCCTGTGATATACGGGCTTGATAGAGTTTGATGCGCTGTTGAGCTAGGAGACGTTTTTCGTCAAGTGCCTCCAATTCTCGCAGATGGCAACGTTGATTGTCTTCTTCTGTTAGTTGATTTATGATCGCTATGCGGAGTGAGGGTATCTGGATCTCGAGAGGCAGTACCGCTTCGCTCCCGTAGACTAAGGAGAATGGGGTGTTGTCCATCGGAGTTTGTACCGTTGTACGGTAGGCCCAAAGGCATTCGTCGAGCTTTTCGTCCCAGTCGCGTTTGTTAGATGACACGACTTTTTTGAGTAGCCTGACGATAGTCTTGTTAAAAGCCTCGGCCAATCCGTTTAGTACCGTATTGTAGGCGATTGATGCCACGTTCTGAAAGCGGTTCTTGTCACAGAATCTGCTGAAAACATGGCTGATGAACTGAGGACCATTATCGTGGATAATCTTCCGAGGTACCCCGAAACGGTAGATGACATGATGCTTGATGAAGCTGATCACCCTAGAGCTTTTCACTTCCGCCAGTGGAACTGCTTCTGCCCATTTGGAGAAGTAGTCAGTGATAGCTTGGATGAAGCGGTGTTTCCTCGATGAAGGAGGGGTGATAGGTCCCATAATGTCCATGCCCCAAGCTTCAAAGGGCCAGGAGGCGACCGTAGGATATAGTGGTTCCTGTTTTACTTAACAAAATACCTAAAAATTGGCTTTTGAAAGAAAACTAGAAAAAGTACAAAAAGTATAAATATTCTAGAAAGTATTGCTATGGAAGTCTGATCTGAGAGTGATCACTTTGTTCCTTGGACCATACGATGATGATGAAGAAAACTGCTTGAAGAAGAAGAACAATTGGAAGAACTAAGTCACCGGAAAGGTATTGTCACCCTCGAAATCCGTATTACATATTTTCGTATACGTGTACATATTTTGGGTCCGTATTTTTATTAGTCATGGTTAGCTAGTCATGGTTTTATTTTTAGCATGTGGCATTGACATGGTTATTTTGGCATTTCATTGGTTATGGCTTAGCTTGGTTCGGTTTAGCTTGGTTTGGTTTGCTTTTGGGTTCATCATGAACCAAAAGAAAGCCCCTACCTACCACGACCATCATCATTTAAAATCCAACCCCCTTTTTCTCTCCTCTTTACTCTTCATTTATTTCTTCATCTTCTTCCTCTTAACTTCTCCACCTACCAAGAGAAGCTTAGGCAAGTGCAACTTGCTTCATGGAGAAACTCCATTTTGTTGTTCTATTGTCTTTCTCGCGAGATTCTAAGATACTTTAGAACTTGGCATTTTTTATTTTGATGGATATTTTCTTGTATATCTAAGTTTATATCATTTTTGATTTTCTTAGATTTTGATCTATTAAACTTTATTATTTTCATGTTTTGATTGTTCCATGTTGTAGAGAATTCGATTTTATCCAAAATAGACCTTTGAAAAGTTAGATTTTGACTTGTTTTAAGGAAGTTATGGCCAAAAGTATTTTTGGCCATTTCTTTGTTCATCTGTGCTGATTCTGGCAGGAACGATAAATAGTGTCCGAGCTGCATATGGGAGTGTCGTATAGTGCCGCATAGTGCCCGAGCCGCATATGAGAGTGCTACATAGTACCGTATAGTGCTGCATAGTGTCCGAGTCGCATATGTGAGTGCCGTATAGTGCCGCATAGTGTCCGAGCCGTATATGGGAGTGCTGTATAATGCCGTATAGTACCGTATAGTGTTCGAGCAGCATATGAAAGTACTGCATAGTACTGCATAGTGCTGTATAGTGTCCAACTCGTATATGAGAGTGCTGTATAGTGCCGCATAGTGCTGTATAGTGTCCGAGCCGCATATGGGAGTGCCGTATAGTGTCCGAACCGCATATGAAAGTGCTGCATAGTACCGCATAGTGTCCGAGCCGCATATGAGAGTGCTGTATAGTGCTGTATAGTATCCGAGTCGCATAAGGGAGTGCCGTATAGTGTCCGAGCCGCATATGGGGGTGCTGCATAGTACCGCATAGTGTTCGAGCCGCATATGAGAGTGCTGTATAGTGCCGCATAGTGTCTGAGCCGCATATGGAAGTGTTGTATAGTGCTGTATAGTATCCGAGCCGCATATGAGAGTGCCGTATAGTGTTCGAGCTGCATATGCGAGTGCTGTATAGTGTCCGAGCCGCATATGGGAGTGCCGTATAGTTCCGCGTAGTGTCCGAGCCGCATAAGGGAGTGCCGTATAGTGTCCGAGCCGTATATAGAAGTGCTGTATAGTACCGCATAGTATCCGTGACGCATATGGAAGTGCTGCATAGTACCGCATAGTGTCCGAGCCATATATGGAGGTACCGCATAGTGCTGAATAGTGCTGCATAGTGCCTATTTTGGCTGTATTTTGGCTATTTTATGCCCTATTTGGACGATTTGTGGCCAGAATTTCTTCCAACTCCCAATATGAAAGTGGTAGATCTTTTTCTTGGCTTCAAGTGCATGTTATTAGCTATTTTATGCAAGTTTTCTCATTTATTATAATGTAAGGATAGAACATGATAGTGGCCCGTCGTGGCGCACTCTTGACAAATAAACATGACATGTAATCTGGAACGTCGTTGCGACGGCTATCTCGACATGCTAGTAATCTTTCTCTTGATACCGTGGACGATTGTGCTTGTACAAATGAACCAGTCTTGTCTTGCATCATGTCTAGGACAGGGAACCCTAAATACCACGGTCAGGGGTACATACTGAATTCAACTAAGGCTAATTACTAGAATAATCCAGTAGTCATGAAGAGATTTCCCAGCCACAGGCAATCCCGTTATCTGGGCGCTCAAGTGGACTTGTAGCCTGCCGACGAGTAGGGCACATTTCCAGCATACTGCCATGTGTTGTACCCTCCATGAACAAGATATTCGACCTGGATAACCTGGATGGTCTGCAGGGCTTGTGGCTGTTGGAATAATCTCAATGCATCTTGCTAGTAACTAGGCCTGCGATAACCCTAGTTAGTTAAAGTATCAAGCCATACTTATTAGTTGGCCGTAAATGTTGGATAAAGTCTAATCAGTCTAGTCTTGTCTTGATCCTGCACAAGATAGTTACATGACCTGCTTTCCTATGATTATCTTGCCGATAAATGGTGGGAAACCAAGTTTTGTTCAGATGAAGGGTTACAACCCCGGTCCTTGTTTGGTTTACGGGTTGTAACCTGGTTATCTGAATAGTTCTATCATATATCATCCTAATTTTTTTTCATATTTCCAGTTCTTACTATTATTTATATTCTTATGCTAATTGCTGGTTTTAGTTCTTAAGTGAAGCCTCCTTTGTGGTACTTGCTCTTTCTGGGATCTGACCCAGCTGGTTTTGTATGGCCAGATTTCAGAGCAGCTCCAGAGGATCTACCGACCTTCAAGCAGATGGTGACCACTAGACGGAATCCTGGCAACGAGTGGGTTTACTTTGGCTCTCCCGCTCTATTATAAAAATATTCTTTTGAGGCGTTTAGCCGACAAGCACGTGTTAGCTCGATTGCACTTTATTTACGGTCTGCCTACGGGCTGTAACATGATTGACAAATCATAGGATTGATCATGTATGACTAAAACTCTTGCTAGTCTTCACATTTTGTAATGACTAGCTTCATGATCATCCAAATATGTAATGTATGGGACGCCTTACTATTGTATATTTGATGCTCTAACATCTTGTGACGGTTATTACTTGCTTGAGATTGAGACAATAGGCTTGTTCATGACCGTAAGAGACTGATGGCTTGTAGTTAAACTCTCATATATCTAGACAGCCGTGACCGTATAGTGAGGTGGATTCTATTTCATTATACGTAGCTGGCTATGTATGCCCCCGCTCTCCAGTATTCTGGTTCTGGGGCATTACATGGTTTAAGTGGTGACCCATGCAGGTCTTGTAAATCAAGATATATGAGGGTTTACCGAATAGATGTCTCAATCGACACTCGCCCTCAATCTCTGCTCGTATCATCTAAATCTCTGAACTCTTGACCTGGTCACATGCTTGCATCTTTGATCTATCCTGGTCATTCCTTATTGTTTCCTATGTCGTCTTCTTCAGCGGCATTGTCCCTGGTCCTACCGATCGGCAAGGCAGAGCACCTCCCGTGGACCAGCAGCAACCTGGAGATCAAGTCCAGCATTCAGGAGTAGCCTCCAGAGTCATGCCTACTGGGGGTCATGAGCCACCAGTCCAGCCAGTCCAGCCAGTCCAGCCTGCAGAGCCTGATGATGGCACCTTGGTGGGTCTCATCAGGACATTGCTAGCTTCTCAAGATCGTCGAGGTGATGTATTGCACCAGGCAGTGACGGATGCTCTGACCAGAGGAGGTCATCAGGGTAACAGTGCGGCCAACAGCTTCAAGCGCTTGAACCCTCCCTTCTTCGACGACAGTGAGGATGCTATTACCGCAGATGCTTGGCTGCAGGATAAAGAAGTGATTCTAGAAGCGACGAAGACGCCCGAGAACAAAAAGGTGGCGGTAGTACGCCGGCAGTTATTGGATTTTGCCCGCAGCTGGTGGACGGCACAGGCCGTTAGATTAGTGGCACTTATTGCGTGGGCAGTATTCCGAGAAAGATTCCAGACCAAGTACTTCGATGCTGTAGCTCGGTACGATCTACAGACGAGGTTCACCAATCTGAAGCAGATGGGCAGGACGGTCGACGGATATGCGGTCGAGTTTTCGAGACTTAGTCAGTTTGCTCCCACCTTGGTAGCGACCGAGTTCGACAGAGCCCAACGGTTCCAGCAGGGGCTCTATCTAGAGATTTTATTGGCAGTGGAGCAGTTTGAACATCAGACTTTTAATGCGGTATTGAGAGCAGCCAAGAGACACGAGTATACCTCCCAGAGGATCGTGGACAGGACCAGAGGTCGGAAGCGATCTTATGGCCACATGAATCAGTCTTCAGCACCAGCCCCGGCAGCTAGGGCTTTGACAATTGGAACTCCGAGGCGGACGGCCTCACTGACATCGGTTCAACATTCAACCCCGACGAACCCTCACCAGCAGAAGCAGAAGCATTCTTCCGCAGTGGGATGTTCACGTTGCGGGAAGCCAGGACATGTGGTAGCAGAGTGTCGCAGGGCGCAGGGATTGTACCTGGTTTATGGGGCAGCGGATCACAAGATAGGATCCTGCCCGAATAGTTTATCATCGTCCAACTTTACTAGTCCTTCGGTGAGAGGACCAGTACCAGTCCAGCAGCAGCAGCAGCAGTACCCGTTACCGAGGCCCTTGCCGCCTCAGATCCAAGTATTCCAACAGCAGAACCCCCAGCAGTATGCACAAGCCCAAGCCCAGATCCAGAATAGGCAGAGAGGTTTCCAGCAGAGGGGACCCGCACCCAGAGGACATGATCAGGCGATGGCGATGACCGTAGGAGAATGATTGGCACTAGGTGAGATAGTGGCAGGTACTATTCTCGTCAACTCCTTCCCAGCATCAGTATTATTTGATTCTGGTGCATCACATTCATTTATGTCTGCATGATTCGCGACACGGATATAATTAGAGCCCGAGTCATTATCAGTAAGGCTCAATATACTTACTGGTAACGGTCTTGTGGGAGTAGATAGAGTATTTTCTTCGTGTCGAATCGTAGTTAGCGGTAGAGAGTTCCCCGCTAGATTGATAGAGTTCCCAATGGCTGATTATAATGTGGTCCTAGGAATAGATTGGTTAAGGAACCAGTATGCTTGGATAGACTGCCATATTGGCAGGGTTGTTTTTAGCATTCGAGGTGAGCCAGAGTTTTCCTTTTCCCGAGGCGAAGTTGAACCTTCTCCTCCAGTATTGCGGATGGCAGTAGCAGCAGTGCAGTTATCCCGGATAGTCGAGGAGTTTCCAGATGTTTTCCCAGAAGAGCTTCCAAGAATGCCCCAGAGCGAGAGATCGAGTTTACTATCGACTTGATCCCAGGGACAGCCCCAGCGTCGGAGAGAGTCTACAGGATGGCACCGTCAGAGTTGGAGATATTGTACAAGATGATTGAAGAACTCAGAACCAAAGGATTCATTCGTGCTAGTGGATCACCTTGGGGAGCCCCGATGCTTCTTGTAAAAAAGAAGGATGGTACGTCCAGATTGTGTGTTGATTATCGTACCTTGAACTCAGTGACAATCAAGAATAGATACCCTCTCCCGAGGATAGATGACTTGTTTGATCAACTCAAAGGAGCGTCAGTATTTTTGAAGATTGACTTGCGGTCAGGATACCACCAGATCAGAGTCAGAGAGCAGGACATCCCGAAGACAGCGTTAAGATCGAGGTATGGGTATTGGGAGTTCTTTGTTATGCCATTTGGAGCAACCAATGCACCAGCCATATTCATGGACCTCATGAATCGTATTTTCATGCCTTATTTGGATCAGTTCGTGATTGTGTTCCTAGACGACATCCTGGTCTACAGCAAGAGTGAGGCGGAGCATGAACAGTATCTCAGAATTGTCCTCCAGATTCTCCGAGAGCACCAGTTGTATGCCAAGTTTAGTAAATGCGAGTTCTGGCTCGATCGTATTTCATACTTGGGTCATATCATCACCAGAGGGGGAGTAGAAGTGGATCCCCAAAAGATCGTGGCTATCGAAACATGGCCAGTGCCCAGCACAGTTGCAGAAGTTTGCAGTTTTCTTGGATTGGTCGGCTACTACCGGCGATTTATTTCAGACTTTGCTCAGATTTCAGCGCCATTGACCCAGTTGACCCGCAAGAAGGTACAGTTTGCTTGGACAACAGAATGTCAGGATTCTTTTAAGAAGTTAAAGCGAGGCTTGATGACGGCTCCTATTCTCACGCTTTAGATGGGACCGGAGGGTTTTCAGTTTATTGCGACGCTTCCGACAAGGGATTAGGATGCGTCTTGATGCAGCATGGGAAGGTAATAGCTTATGTGTCACATCAGCTTCATGATCATGAGAGGAATTATCCGACCCATGACTTGGAGCTGGCAGCAATAGTGTTTGCACTTAAGCTTTGGAGGTACTACTTGTATGGAGATACGGTGGAGATTTTTACCGACCATAAGAGTCTGAAATATGTGTTCACCCAGAAGGATCTCAACATGCGTCAGAGGAGATGGCTAGAGCTGCTTGTGGATTATGACATCAACTTGCAGTATCTTCCTGGGAAGGCAAATGTTGTTGCAGATGCATTGAGCAGGAGAGCTAGAGTTTATTTTCTTACAGCACAGCCAGAGTTATTAGCCGATCTTCAGAAGATGGAAATAGAAGTTGTCCTTCCTACCAATGTGGCATTGATGGCCAGCCTGCAGGTTCAGTCCAGCATAGTCGAGAGGATCCAGATGGCACAGTCGACAGATTCCAAGCTTCAGCGGCTCAGAGCAGAGTGTGAGGCAGGACGAAGGCCAGAGTTATGCATTCATGAAGACGGAACACTTCGACATGGTAAGCGTCTTTGTGTATCCAGTGGAGATATCAGACAGGAGATCATGGCAGAGACCCACAGTTCGTAGTATTCCATTCATCCCGGTGGCACAAAGATGTACCGTGATATCCGCCAGCACTTTTGGTGGAATAGTATGAAGAGGGAGATAGCCCGGTTTGTCTCTCGTTGTTTAGTCTGCCAACAAGTTAAGGCTGAACATCAGAGACCAGCTGGACTACTTCAAGCATTGCCGATTCCAGAGTGGAAATGGGAGCACATAGCCATGGATTTCGTGACTAGATTACCTAGATCCCCGACAGGCAGGGATGCTATTTGGGTTATTGTGAATAGGCTCACGATGGTAGCTCATTTTCTCCCGTTCAGAGTTAGTCAATCGATAGCCCAGCTAGTAGAGATGTATCTTCGACAGATTGTCAGGTTGCATGGAGTGCCAGTCAGCATAGTATCAGATAGAGATTCGAGATATACATCTCATTTTTGGTGCAGTCTTCAAAAGAGTTTGGGAACTCGTCTCAAGTTCAGCTCAGCTTATTATCTGCAGACAGATGGTCAATCAGAGCGTACCATTCAAACTCTTGAAGATATGTTGCTATCATGCACACTCGACTTCAGTGGTTCGTAGGAGGATCACCTGCACCTGGTAGAATTCTTGTACAACAACAGTTTCCATGCTAGTATCCAGATGGTACCGTTCGAGACACTGTATGGCAGGAAGTGCAGGTCCCCGCTAGCATAGAATGACATCGGGGAGAGGCAGATGCTCGGTCCAGAAATGATTACCCAGACTGTCGAAGTGATCAAATGAGTCAGAGATCATCTTCGAGTTGCACAAGATCATCAGCGCTATTGGGCCGATTCTCATCGACGTCTCCTGGAATTTTCTGTCGGAGACCACGTATTCCTTAGGATCTCGCCTACCCATGGCATCATTCATTTTGGCATACGGAGAAAGCTTAGTCCTAGGTATATAGGGCCGTTCGATATCCTTGAGCGAGTAGGTGATGTATCCTATCGTCTCGCTCTTCCGCTGTCACTAAGTGAGGTGCATGACGTGTTCCATATTTTCCAACTACGACGGTACATCCTGGATCCGAGCCATATCCTGGATCATTCAGAATTGGTTGTTGGTACCGACCTTTCGTATGAGGAGAGACCCGTGTCCATATTGGACCGAAGAGAGAAGATCCTCAAGAACAAGACTATCAGTTTAGTCCGTGTTGCTTGGGATCATCACTCTTTGGAAGAGTCAACATGGGAGCGTGAGGATGATATCCGATCGAGGTATCCTGACTTGTTTGACTCGTGAGGTATAAAGTCTTTCTTATGCCTTACACTTCGAATCCTTACTTGCATATTTGATTGCTTGATTGATTGCTTAGCTGTAGATTCCATCTGATAGTGTAACTTGTTCCGACACCTCTAGCCTCTTTAATTAAATTTCGAGGACAGAATTCTTTTAAGGTGGGTAGAGTTGTCACCCTCGAAATCCGTGTTACGTATTTTCGTATACGTGTACATATTTCGGGTCCGTATTTTTATTAGTCATGGTTAGATAGTCATGGTTTTATTTTTAGCATGTTGCATTGGCATGGTTATTTTGCCATTTCATTGGTTATGGCTTAGCTTTTCATTTTAGCTTGGTTTGGTTTGCTTTTGGGTTCATCATGAACCAAAAGAAAACCCCTATCTACCACCACCATCATCATTTAAAACCCAACCCCCTTTCTCTCTCCTCTTTACTCTTCATTTATTTCTTCATCTTTTTTCTCTTAACTTCTCCACCTACCAAGAGAAGCTTAGGCACGTGCAACTTGCTTCATGGAGAAACTCTATTATGTTATTCTATTGTCTTTCTCGCGAGATTCTATGATACTTTAGAACTTGGCATTTTTTATTTTGATAGATATTTCTTGTAGATCTAAGTTTATATTATTTTCGGTTTTCTTGGGTTTTGATCTATTAAACTTCATTATTTTCATGTTTTGATTGTTCCATATTGTAGAGAATTCGATTTTATCCAAAATAGACATTTAAAAAGTTGGATTTCGACTTATTTTAAGGAAGTTATGGCCAAAAGTATTTTTGGCCATTTCTATGTTCATCTGTGCTGATTCTGGCAGGGACGATGAATAGTGTCGAGCCGTATATGGGAGTGTCGTATAGTGCCGCATAGTGTCCGAACCACATATGAGAGTGCTGCATAGTACCGCATAGTGCTGTATAGTGTCCGAACCGCATATGGGAGTGCCGCATAGTATCCGAGACGCATATAGGAGTGCTGCATAGTGCCGCATAGTGTCCGAGCCGCATATGAGAGTACTGCATAGTGTCCGAGCCGTATATGAGAGTGCTGCATAGTGCCGCATAGTGTTGCATAGTATCCGAGTTGTATATAGGAGTGCCACATAGTGTCCAAGTCGTATATCGGAGTGCTGCATAGTGCCGCATAGTGTCCGAGCCGCATATGATAGTGCCGTATAGTGCCGCATAGTGCTGTATAGTGTCCGACCCGCATATGGGAGTGCCGTATAGTGTCCGAGCCGTATATGAGAGTATTGTATAGTGCCGCATAGTGTCCGAACCGCATATGAGAGTGCTGCATAGTACTGTATAGTACTGCATATGAAAGTACTGTATAGTGTCCGAACCGCAAATGGGAGTGCCACATAGTGTCGCATAGTATCCGAGCTGCATATGAGAGTGCTGCATAGTATCCGAGCCTAATATCAGAGTGCCGCATAGTATCGTATAGTGTTCGAATCACATATGGGAGTGCCGCATAGTGTCTGAGCCGCATAAGGGAGTACTGCATAGTGTCGCATAGTGTCCGAGCCGCATATGGGAGTACTGTATAGTGTCGTATAGTGTCCGAACCGCATATGTGGGTGCCGCATAGTGCTGAATAGTGCCGTATAGTGCCTATTTTGGCTGTTTTTGACTATTTTATGCCCTATTTGGCCGGTTTGTGGCCAGAATTTCTTCCAAATCCCAACATAAAAGTGGTAGATCTTTTTTTTGGCTTCAAGAGCATGTTATTAGCTATTTTATGCAATTTTTCTCATTTATTATAATGTAAGGATAGAACATGATAGTGGCCCGTCGTGGCGCACTCTTGACAAGTAAACATGACATGTAATCTGGAACGTCGTTGCGACGGCTATCTCGACATGCTAGTAATCCTCTTCTTGATACCATGGACGATTGTGCTTGTACAAATGAACCAGTCTTGTCTTGCATCATGTCTAGGACAGGGACCCCTGAATACCACGGTCAGGGGTACCTACTGCATTCAACTAAGGCTAATAACTAGAATAATACAGTAGTCATGAAGAGATTTCTCTGGACTTGTAGCCTGCCGACGAGTAGGGCACATTTCCAGCACACTGCCATGTGTTGTACCCTCCATGAACAAGATATTCGACCTGGATAACCTGGATGGTCTGCAGGGCTTTTGGCTGTTGGAATAATCTCTCTGCATCTTACTAGTAACTAGACCTATGATAACCCTAGTTAGTTAAAGTATCAAGCCGTACTTATTGGTTGGCCGTGAATGTTGGATGAAGTCTAATCAGTCTAGTCTTGTCTTGATCCTGCACAAGATAGTTACATGACCTGCTTTCTTATGATTATCTTGTCGATAAATGGTGGGAAACTAAGTTCCGTTCAGATGAAGGGTTACAACCCCGGTACTTGTTTGGTTTACGGGTTGTAACCTGGTTATCTGAATAGTTCCATCATATATTATCCTGATTTTTCCATATTTTCAGTTCTTACTATTATTTATATTCTTGTGCTAATTGCTGGTTTTAGTTCTTAAGTGAAGCCTCGTTTGTGGCACTTGCTCTTTCTGGGATCTGACCCAGCTGGTTTTGTACGACCAGATTTTGGAGCAGCTCTAGAGGATCTACCGACCTTCCAGCCAGATGGTGACCACTAGACGGAACCCTGGCAACGAGTGAGTATACTTTGGCTCTTCCGCTCTATTGTAAAAATATTTTTTTGAGGCGTTTAGCCGACGAGCACGTGTTAGCTCGATTGTACTTTATTTACTGTCTGCCTACGAGCTGTAACATGATTGACAAATCCTAGGGTTGATCATGTATGACTAAAACTCTTGCTAGTCTTCACATTTTGTAATAAATAGCTTCATGATCATCCAAATATGTAATGTATGGGACGCCTTACTATTGTATATTTGATGCTCTAACATCTTGTGACGGTTATTACTTGCTTGAGATTGAGACAATAGGCTTGTTCATGACCGTAAAAGACTGATGGCTTGTAGTTAAACCCTCATATATCTAGACAGCCGTGACCGTATAGTGAGGTGGATTCCATTTCATTATACGTAGCTGGCTATGTATGCCCCCGCTCTCCAGTATTCTGGTTCTGGGGTATTACATGTATCGAGTAACGACACTGATGGCATAGTCGAATGCTTTCTTGCTTTGCTTCACCCTGTTCTTGAGAAAAAGTTAAAAAAATGCTTCTGGGAATATCACTCTGAAAGTATGAGTTTTCTCAGAATCTTCTCTCCTGTATCTCTATTGATCTCTTTATGATGTAATTGTTAAAAATAAGTCTATTTATAGACTGGACCCTCTGTGCGTAAAAAGCAACAAAGTTGGGTCTTTACGCGAGTAACTGCCACCCGCGATGAAAATCATCCTCTACGTATGATGACACGTATTCCATTACTTCAAAAATGGGGATAGCACGTACACACGTTCCTCTATATGTGTGGCATGAAAGCCACATAAGTAAACCACGTTCTTCTGTAGCCAGAAAAGATCAGACGTAAAAATGTCCCAAAATATACTTCCTGCGTAAAGTAGCAGACTGGGCGTAAAATAGCCCAAAATAAGCTTCCCGCGTAAAGTGGCTGAAAATAGCCTTGAGCGTAAAATTAGCTCAAATAAACTTTACGCACACAACAGCCTTGAGCGTAAAAAGCTCAAATAGCTTTCGTGCGTAAAAGAAGCGATTTCTTGAGCGTAAAGTAGCCCATTTGCACACTAAACGACAGTATTGGGTTTAGTGTAAATCAAATCCTCTCGTCTTCTGTGCAATCCTGATGTCAGATAATCATTGTGTCAAAACAAGAATCACACACATTAAATGTAGCCTAACAGCCTGTCCTCCGCGTAAAGTTCAGCGGATAGCTCTCGCGTAAAGTATCTCGAGTAGAGAGTAGCTCGCGCAGAGAGTAGCTCACGTAGAGAATAGCTCGCGTAGAGTTTTATTCTGTTTGATTTGTGTAAAATTCTTAACTTCTTTGACTTAGTCTATGAAGCACTTTTTACGCTCCTACAAGACCCCCTTCAAAGTTTTTAAATATTTTCAAAATTTGAAATACTTTGAACAGAAGCGTAAAATTCGGGATATTCAACAGTCAACAGTCCGCGTAAAATTCGGGATACTCAACAGTCAACAGTCCGCGTAAAAGTCGAGATATCCAACCGCCAGCGTAAATTTCGGGAATTTGAACCGATTCAAAATTTCTTTATAAATAGAGCTTTTCGAGTTCATAGAGAACTTTACTCGTCTCTTGCAATCTCGGACTTCTTTATTCTCTCTCTTTCTTCGAAATCTCGATCCGAATCCATGGCCCCCAAGAGCAAGACCGTCGCCGACAGCAAGACAAGAAGCCCGCAGTCGATTCGTCATCGGCCGACCACGCAAAAGCCACCGTTCCGTCGTCGACGACGCCCCGACAGAGCAACCCCGCCATAGCTCCGGCAATGAAAGATAGAGCACAAAACTTCGGCCACGGGTTCATCGAAGAAGAAGAAGAACCCAACTTTTAAACTCTACGCCCACGTTACACGTGTCAGCACAAAGTTTGATAATAAGAAAATACGCCCACGTTATACGTGTCAGCGTAAAGTTTGAAAATAAAAAAATACGCCCACGTTATACGTGTCAGCATAAAAATAGAAACATATGCTCACGTTTATACGTGTCAGCGTAAAATTTACATTACGCTCACATCAATATGTGCCAGCGTAAAAAATTAAAATATGCTCATGTCAACACATGTCAGCGTAAAATCCATAATACGCTCACATCAATATGTGCCAGGGTAAAAATTAAAATACACTCATGTCAACACATGCCAGCGTAAAATCCATAATACGCTCACATCAATATGTGCTAGCGTAAAAATTAAAATACACTCATGTCAACACATGCCAGCGTAAAATCTATAATACGCTCATATCAATATGTGCCAGCGTAAAAATTAAAATACACTCATGTCAACACATGCCAGCGTAAAATCCATAATACACTCACATCAATATATGCTAGCGTAAACTTCATAAGTAAAAGACTTTGCGTAAAAACAAAGAACTTCTACACTTTTAAAAAGTTTGCATAGTCATAGTCCTTAATCTTTATGCGTAAAAACTCAGACTAAGTCATCTGCGTAAAATTTTCAAATTAGATTTTTACTAACTTGATTTTTCTTTTTCTTTTGGCAGTGGATTTGCAAATTCACCCACTTGCAGAAATTTTTGGCTCACCAACTGGTATGGTGGGTTCAAATTATTTGGAGAACATATCCCATGTGGATTTTCCTCAGTCGGATCCAGAGTACCCTGAGGAGAGAGCACAGCTGCTAGCTGCTCAAGGGGACAGAATGCTGCTGTCCATGATAGATGGGGAAGTGTTGGTATCGCTAGATGACCAACAATTTTTGAAGTCAGCCTTTCTATTCGGGGATGCGATAGACTTCAAATCACAAACACACCCCAAGAAAGAGGCTTGGGTGTTCAAGTTTGGAGAGAGGGCGATGTATCTCCCTGATATGGACAGGGATTATCCCCTTTCTGCATTTGTCCATGCCACCCATCCCCGAAAGATGCTATGGAACCTGACTCCCAGCAGTCATGGTAGGCCAGGAAGGATCATCTTCAAGAGGGATAGAACAAATGACATGGTCTACCAAACCAGCACTCCCAGTGGTGGAGTTGTCCCCTTCTCTGGTCTCTTACCTGGATTTACTCCAAGTGAAGATTCGGCTTTGATCCAGCCCATGCAGACCCCAATGTTCATCAACAAGTTCATAGGGGCTGCAGTATTATATCCTCAAGCCAACCCTAGGCTACCAGGGTGGTTGACTCCATTTAACCAGAATTGTATTCAGCTTAGTGCCTGGATCCTGAAGCACTTTAAGACAGATTTAGAAGCCATCGGCCTCTATGAAACGGTAGCCTCCACAAGCCAAGGTATACTACCGAACAGTAATTTGTTTCTGGCTTTTATGGAGCTGTACATGAGTTTGACAGGAACTTTTGCAACTCCACTCGGTGAGATGGGACTTGCCCTGCACGAGATGCAATTCATCTCGAAGCTGCCAATGGGGGAAGCGCCTTATGAAGAATATGTTCCCTCCAACAGGGAACTGGCAGAAATAAGAGAGAAGAATCCTCGATTAGTTGAGGTTTACCAAGAATTGATGTGCTATTACTTAATTTGCACATCCATGTATGACAGTGGATCACACCTGGCGTACACTAATAAATGGACAACTTATCTATTCTATCATGAGAATAGAATATCAAAGAACGAGCAGACAAGATTTCAGAAAAATAAGGCTCCGACCATCAACCCTTGTTCAATAATTTCTACAGATCTGATCAATAGTTTAATGATCTCACATAAATCTCTAGACAAGTATCTGCCCAAAAAGACCAGAGACATCCCTGCGGGGACTGAAACTTTGAGCCACCTGAGGCACGGTAGTAAGAAGCTCTCCAGAGAAGCTTTGTTAGCAGGCTTTCTGTCCTTGTGGCTGCGGAGATGGGTCATGTCCGGATCAACACAGTAGACCGAATTCATCGAAACGTACTGTGGCCGGCAATACATTTGGTGTTCAAAGCCAGAATTAACCTGCTATCGACAATGGTGTACCGAATAAACGCAGGTTTGAGGATCTTCGGTGAGGAACTAATCAATAACGCTCCTCACCGAAGAGATTTCCCAAGGGTGGAGATGCCCTACACTTATCTAATGGGCTGGCTGCTACATCATAACTGCAATTTGCTACCGCCAGGCCCAGGAGATAATGCGGAGGTCTTCCTCCAAAAATTCAGCAAGGCTACATGGACTGCTACTACAGTGGCAGAAACCCGAGCCGTATTGAATTATTCTCACGGTTGGAACTTCTTCTGCACCTGGCCACAAGTTCCAGCCGACTGCCTCGGCGTACAGTTTGAAGACAGAGGGGAAGGAACAACTTCATTGCCTACGCCAGTTTTCAGAAGGCTAGTTTGTATCAGACCTTTCCATCTGATGTACAGGCATGAAGACGACTGCGCGTTCGGACCATATCTTCCAAGTCGGTTCGCTCGCCAATTTGGATATGACCAACTTCATGTTGGTAATCCATCTACCAGCTTCCGCCATTATGGGAAGCTAATCGATGGTGCAAGGGCCTGGAGGTATTTTAGCACCGCTTGTACTGGCGCCAAGTTCAAAGTATCGACTGCTACAAGCACGACCGAGCTACGTATACTTCATACGTATGCTCGCTTTTATGCATCGATCCGCTCCTTCGCCCATGGCTACAACTTGAAAGGTAGTCTAAGATGGCCTAAGGAAGGGAATGTAGAAGAGTCGGTCAGGGTATTTCCGGATATACCCGATGAGGCTGCTGTTCCAGACCAGTATTTGGAAGTCATCCCTATGGAAGCTGGGGAAGCAGCTGCAGGACCAATCATTATTGGCAAGTCCCGAAAACGGAAACAAGGTGCAGCTGCTACTCTTCCAGAGAAGGTCCTTCTTGAAAAGAAGAAGAAGGTTACCGTTAAAGGGCCTTCTAGACCAAGAGCCGCTACCCCAGATAGTGACACTTCGGTTGATGAGCCGCAACATGTGGCATCTTCTTTAGCTTATCCTGAAGAAGGATCCTCTGCATCTCAACCGGCAACATCTACAGAAGGTGTAGGGATTCTATCTCCGGGACGCCTCAGCTCGTCCCTTCACCTGTCTTTGCCACCAAAGGTACAAGTTACTGAGGAGGCTACCCCTACATACACTATTAATCGAGAGCTCATCCCATCTGATAAACCAGCTCTGGCTTTCGATGATGATGACTGGAATGGTGATTATGACTCGTACCTGGCATGTTCTGCACCTACTCCAGGTAAATATATATCACATAAAATCTATACAAGATTATGTATAATAATTTTGTATATTAATTTATTTTTGTTTAATTTGTAGGTGTCATCATTGCATCAAAGCTTGTGGCTCCTCCCCCTCCTCAAGAAGATATTTATGAGGAAAACGCGGATTCTGAGGAAGAAGATTCTTCTTCAGAAGAAGATTCTTCTTCTTCAGAAGAAGATGCTCAAGAAGAATGCCCTCAATCTATGGAGGTACTACAAGAGCCCGAAGTGCAGGCTTAGACATAATTGTCTCATCCTTCTGAGGGCAAGGATAAAAAACAAACTGCAGTAGAACCTACTGTAGATGATGAAGAGGCTGCTGAGGAAGAAGTAGACTTCAACGAAGAATCAGTTGTAGAAGGACCCATTACAAATGAAATACTTGAAGAACCTGCAGAGCCGGTAGCTGAAGAGGGTGATGAAGACATAATCGAATCATCAACTGAAGCTGTGGAAGTTGTTGAAGAGACAATGCCCGAACCGGACTCAGCTGCCATAACTACCACTCCACCTGCACCAATCACCGTCATCGAAACTCAAGTAGTTTCCACTACAGAAACGACTGGAATAACAAGTGCTGAAGATATTATTCCTGAAGCTCTTGGGAATCAATTGGCCATAGTAGCTACAACAACGATGGCTTCATCTCAATCTACTACCTAAGCAACAATATCTGCTCCTAGTCTTCAAAGAAGAGATCTGGTAGACATCGCCGCAACGCCGAGTTCAAGTACAGAAATAAATCTCTTAGTTGAGATTCATACTGAGACTTTCTACAAGACTCTGGCAGCTCTAATCAACATGGTCCTGAAGAAGGGCCTCAATTATGAGAGCTTGAAGGCGGCTATCTTTCTTACTATCAGGAACGTCGCTATGTTCAACGATGTAGCTAGAGCAGCGACGCTGGAAAAGGTTGTGGAGGGACTTGAATAGCACATTAGAGAATATCTAAGACTGTCAAGTGAAACCACTGAAAGTCTCATCCAAGAGGAGTATGACGCTTTATCAGCTGAATACCTCACTCAGAAGACTACCTTTAATGAAGCTCTCCATGAATACAGCATCAAGGTGGCTAAAGAAAAAACCTTTTTGGCTGAAGCTAAGCCTCAGCTGGAGATTCAGAGAGAAGCCTATGAAACTTCGAATATAAGAATTCATCAACAGAATGATAGAATTTGCGAAGTCGAGGCTGAGCTGGCTCGCTTGAAGGCGGAGAAGGAGCAGATGATCATAGCTCGGGACGAGCAACTAACTCAGAGTTCAATTTTGGAGGAACAAGTCTTCGGAGCTGAGGCTACCATCAAAACCCTTGACGAAGCTAAGGATAAGATGATAGTTACTTTTGTTGGACTTTCTCATATCTGCACTCCCGAAGCTCGACGTGCCGTAGCTACCAAGACTGTATTGAACTCTCGTGAAAAATGTATAGCGGAGCTACAAAAATTACTTGAGGATATCTCTGCTCTGCCCTAGGCAAACGAAGAATTTTTTGTAATCTTCTATCTTTTTTCATTCTGTAATGTTTACAAAAAATGAATAAAATATTTGTTTTGTGATCCTATCATTTATTTTGCAATTAAACAATAGGTATGAGATAGAAAACAATTATCAGAGGTAATATGGATATGACAAGTCTTCTAAACTCAAAATTTTATATCTATCCAGAGGTAATGTGGACATGATAGATAATGAATCTCTTTTTCTGTTTAGAGTATATGATACTATCGGAGATGATATAAACATGACAGATCATAACAACTCAAAGAAAAATAGTTTAATATCTATTCAGAGGCCATAAGAACATGATAGATAAGAGAAGAAGTAGACTTAATATTTATTCAGAGGTCACGAGAACATGATAAACAGCAAATCCCTCTTTTTTTTAAAATCAATTGATAAGACAGAAGATCAAAATTTTCTTTTAGGAAGACAAATAATCAGCTTAACCAAACATTGGTAGCTGGGGAGTAAAGAAGAAATTCAGACATAATATTTTTTTAAGAATTTGTCATTAATTAGCATCATGAGCAAATCTCCATTAGGTTTAGACAACCTATAGGCACCATTAGAGAATACCGTCTCGATGAAATAAGGACCTTCCCATTTCGCTTGGAATTTTTCTTTGCTCTTATGAGTCATCACGATCGGCCTTCGAACAGCTAGAACTAGCTCTCCGACTTTGAATACCCTCTCTTTAACTTTACGATTAAAAGTTCGAAATATACGGGCTTGATATAACTCAATGTGCTGTTGCGCTTGAAGATGCTTTTCGTCAAATCTTTCAAGTTCTTGAAGTCTCAATCGATCATTATTCTCTGTAATTAGCTTATTAGCAATGGCTATTCTAAGAGATGGAATCTGGATTTCCAGCGGAAGTATAGCCTTACATCCATAAAACAGTAAAATGGTATAAAACCAGTAGAAGTTCGGACTGTTGTTCGATAAGCCCATAAACATTCTCCAAGTTTCTCATTCCAATCACGTTTATTAGAAGAGACAAACTTTTTAAGAAGTTTAATGATTGTCTTGTTGAAAGCTTCAACCAAACCATTAGCAGCTGGATTATAGGCCGTCGACGCCAGATTTTGGATTCGATTCTTGTCACAGAATCGATAAAATACCTAACTGGTAAATTGTGGTCCATTGTCATGAATTATTCGTCGGGGAATCCCAAAACGATAAATAACATGGTATTTAATAAAACTAACCACATTTGATGTTTTCACTTCAACAAGGGGAATTGCTTTCGTCTATTTAGAAAAATAATCTGTTACAGCCAGTATAAACCGATGTCCCTTGACGGAAGGAGGGTTAATCGGACCAATAATATCCATGCCCTAAGCTTCAAAAGGCCAAGAGGCTTTTGTGGGATGTAAGAATTCAGATGGTTGATGAAGAAAATTAGCATGAATCTGACACGCTTTACATCGTCTGGCATAATCTACGGCATCTGCTATCATGGAAGGCCAATAGTACCCCATTCTTCGAATATGGTCTTGTAATTTCGGATCTGGTTGATGAGCACCGCAGACACCATCATGAGCTTCACGGAGTGTTTGTTTAGCTTCACTCTCAGAGAGACAACGTAGTAAAAGTCCGTCATAAGAACGACGATATAACATATTTAAGGAAGAATCATAGTAGAATCGAAATGATCGTCTCTTGATTGATGCAGCTTCCTTCGGATCTTCAGGTAAAATCTCATGAACCGCATAATCAATGAACGGACTTCTCCAATCTCTTTGTTGAGAACTTGATTCTGTAGTATAACTATACTCGATGTGCAGATTATTCTTAACACGGAACAAGTCTCGATCTAACAAAGTAATGGTATTTTGTCTTCTAATTGGAACAACTAAGTCTGCAGCTAAGCTAGCAAGAGCGTCAGCTTCTAAATTTTGAGAACGTGGTACGAACTCGATAAAGAATCCTTTAAATGAAAGGACCAATTCAATTACCACTTGATGATAGGGGATGAGGTCAGGATTTCTGACTTTATATGTCCCTCTGACCTGATTAACAATCAGTTGAGAATCTCCATAAGCTTCCAGAAACTCAATGTCTAATTGTTTTGCTACTTGAAGTCCAATTAACAGGATATTATATTCGGCCACATTGTTGGAGCATGGCTCATTAAGAGAATAAGCATGGTATATGACCATTTTGTCGGAAGAGACCAGGACGATGCCTACTCCGGAGACAATATTACCTTTAGGTCCAACCCTTGATGCTCTATCAAAATATAGTTACCAAATATCATCCCTTAAAGTCATGTTACAATCCACGACTTCATCTGGAATGTCCTCATATAGCTTAGATATTTCAGGTATAGGGTTAGCTGCTAAAAAATCAGCTAATGCTTGACCCTTCACTGATTTTTGAGGTACATAGACCATATCATAAGGAGTAAGCAACATTGCCCAGGTGGCTAACCTGGAGTTAAGAATACTCGGTTTTCTCATCAATACCCGAATAGGATTTATTCTGGAGATGACATGAATAGTCTGTCCTGATACATAATATTGTGTCTTTTGAACAGCAAAAACCAAGGCCAGACATTCTTTTTCCACAGAAGTATACCTGTGTTCAGCTTCGACCATCATTCGACTAAGATAATAAATTGCCTGTTCATGTCCCATATCACTTTTCTGTACAAGAAGAGCACCAAAGGAATGATCTAAGGCTCGAACATATAGCAAAAATGGTCTTCCTACTACTGGAGGTACCAGAACAGGTGGATTTGTAAGGTATTGCTTAATGTCATTGAAGGCTTTCTGACATGCTTCATCCCAGACAAATGATACACATTTCTTTAATAAACGGGAGAAAGGTTGACATCTTCCAGAAAGATTGGATATAAATCTCCTGATATAAGCAATACGACCTTGGAAACCATGTAGTTCTTTTAGGTTGCGTGGAGGACGTATTTCAAGAATTGCTTTGATTTTGTCAGGATCAACATGGATACCCTGAGAAGTAATGACAAATCCTAAAAATTTGCCACTAGAAACCCCTAAGAAAGACTTAGTAGGATTCATCTTCAGTTGATGTTGGTGCATCAACTCAAATACCGTCTTTAAGTCTTGAATATGATCATTTTTTGATCGACTTTTGACAGCAATATCATCTACATAACATTCAACTATTTTCCATATATTTTCTTGAAAGATGCTGCTTATGGTCCGTTGATACGTAGCACCGACATTTTTCAGTCCAAACGGTATAACCGTATAGCAGTAAACTCCAAGGGGCGTACGAAAAGCAGTATGCTTTTCATCCCCTGGATGTATTTTAATTTGATTGTATCCTGAAAATCCATCTATGAAAGATATGTGCTCAAAACCACATGTATTGTCTATCATGACATCGGTAATCGGAAGTGGAAATTCGTCCTTTGGACAAGCTGCATTAAGATTCCAAAAATCTATGCAAACTCTAACTTTTCCATTCTTCTTCATAATAGGAACAATATTGGCTACCCAATCTGGGTGTTGTTCCTCACGAACAAAACCACATGTGATCAGCTTTTTGACTTCTGCTTCAATTGCGTTCATCATATCTGGTCGAAAATGCTGCTGTTGTTGTTTCACAGGCTTGGCATTATGAAGAATATTGAGTTTATGAGTAGCTACTTTAGGATCTAGACCCGACATATCCTCATAACTCTATGCAAAGATATCGATATATTCTTTAATTAGCTGTATCAACTCTTCCTTTTCATCTTCAGAAAGGTTTTTACTGATGAATATCGGCTTGGACATAGTTCCGTCTCCGACGTCAATCTGGACTATTTCATCTTCTGTAGGTGGCTATCGTTGTTCAAAACAAATCTTCCACTGAGTGTCCATTTATTGTGTCCAAGGGTCATTCTCAAATGGTTCTGATTCATCATCGGTTTGAACCATGTTAACTGAGAATATACACTCAGATTCATCACAATAGTCTCCCTCAGAATATGAGGATTGTAAAAAACTGGAAGAACATTCTTCTTCCATATCTTCATTGCACATGTGGGGTGTATCCGATTCGATGAATTAGAATTCTTTCGAATATGAAGATTGTAAAGAACTGGAAGAAAATTCTTCTTGTATATCTTCGTTAAACATGTGGGAAGGATCATATCCCAACCCATGACAAGTTTTCTGGTAAAACGGATCACCACATAACGGTAATCGTCTACCCTTGTCTTGATTGAGACCTTGCATAGTCTTCAAATCATACCCCATGTTCTGGATAATCTTAAGAGATTGTTGACTATATTTGTCAATTCAGATTCTTTCTTTATCTTTATCTCTAAGATCATCTGTCTAAATAACAGGGATATTTCTAGCCAGACCAAACACAATTTGGTGCTTGTTTTTCTTATCAGACGGAATCACGAAATAAGATTCTTTATGACGTCTATAAGTTACACAAGCTTGTGATGAAGCGGCTACAGAAAGAAAATAGGGAGAAGATGTTAGAAACCTTTCAGCATAAGGTCCAACATCGATATGAGGAGGAAAGAAATTTTTCTTATGGCCAATGTATAAGGTTTTCTCTGTATTTATGTCATTTTTATGATGACTTTGATCATCAGAAGATAAAGTCATTCTTTCAATGAATTTGACAGCCATATACTCCAAAAGGAAATCTTTATTGATATTAGAAAGTAGAGAATGATTAATATTTACATCATTTACAAATTGACTACGCTTTGGATTGATCATTAACGGACATCATCCGTCTTCTGTGTAGGCTTGTCAAGGTTGATAACCAGTGGTAGTTCTGGATTATTCGTACGAGAAGTACGTCCCTTGACCTTGATCATAAGGGGTTGAACTTGGCACTTGACTTGAATCTTTACAGCTTCCTTAGACGAGGCTCGAGTCCTTTCTTTAACCTTGATCATCAGAGGTTGATCATTGACAGGTTAGGGTTGAATTTGTCCATTGACTTTAATTCTCAAAGGTTGATCTTTTGGAGGATCTTTATTGACAGATTAATCTTCTGCAGGTGACCGATCTTCAGCCATATCAGATATTTCTTTCATCTGCTCCTGTTTGTAGAGTATTCAGTCAGAAAAATATGCTTTAACACCCTTAAAAGGATTGATATCTGTAAATTCGGTCTTCACAACCCCTTGAGAATCCACGTACTTGAAGCATTGTTGGAGAGTTGAAGGCACAATGTTATGCTCATGTATCCACGGTCTTTCAAGAAGGATGTTGTAAGATACATCTGAGTTAATAACATAAAAGGTCGCCATAGTTCGAAGATCACCAATTTGAATCTTCAGACGAATCTTTCCCAGTGGTTTACTCTTTCCAGAGTTGAAACCAACTATTGTGGTACTAGTGTAAGTCAAATCACTAGTAGGGATCCTCAAGGGTCGTAGCATACTCTGAAGAATAATGCTAATAGAAGACCCAGGATCGATATAAATAATGTCAATTTCAGTGAATTCAATATACCCTGTATAGCACATAGGCCTGTCATGTTTATTATGCTTCAACAGCATATCTTCTTGTGTGAAGGTAATATTAGGAATTGCCTCCATCACACTATAAAATTGTGGGCATGATACTGGCATATTATTAAGAATCTTGAGTTGAGCTAAGAATGAATCAGCTTGTAGTAAAGCTTCACTCAGAGTTTCGCAGCTTTCTTTGGAAAGGCGAAGCAACTCAAATATCGAAAGTCTAGCAGGAGTATTAGCTAACTGGGCTAGAATATCAAATTTGTAAGGCTTCATCACCACCCCTTGATTTGAAACAGATTTCAATGGAACGTTGAAACGAACTGCTTTCTGTTTTCCTTTCTCAACCACAGACGGTTTAGAAGGAACAGAAGATGGTTAAGCTGGTAATGTTTTAGCAACGTCATCTGCCTCTTTGGAGATTCCTTTATATTTTTTGTGGTACTCTTTTCCAGATCTCGTACCAGCAAAGGTTTCTTCTTCAGGCTCATGAGAATGAAGTACCATATTACAGGTTTTATTCTTCTTTCCCTTAGTCTTTTTCTTGCAAGAATTTTTATGAGGGACTTCAAATCCCAATTCAACAGTGGATTTTTGACTTTGAAGTTGTAAAGGAAGTCGTATTCCTTTATCATAGTTCAAACCTTCCATCTTTTAAAAGTCATAGCCCATCTTTTTTTTTGAGATGGACTGATTGTTGACTGTACAAATGAGTGGGTAGCAGACTTTCAATGGATGATTTAACAAAAGAAGAAGAAACAGAAACCCCTGCAACCATAGGAGAAGGAGGCATATAGACTTCTGTAGCCACAGGAGAAAGAAGAATACTCGGGACAGAAGGAAATATCCCTGTAGGAGCTTTTTCATAAGCAGCAAAGACTTGTTGTGCCCTGTATAAGGGGACACTACTCATTGCTAACCATTGCTGATGAGTAAGTTTGAGTTTGGTAGGAGGAGCCAAACTTGGAGGGCATATATTCAAACCCCTCAACCTATCCTCCAAAGGAATGCCATCCCAAAGATGATCCAAATCATCATGATCTGGAGTTACAACATGAGAAATTATATTACAGGTTTTGACTTTCTTACCTTTCTTGGATTTTAAAGTTTTACCTTTATCTTCTATTTCAGGTACTAAATCAGGATGTACCCACATAATCTCACCATTTTTTAATGTGAGCGGCAACAATCCTTCATTTTGCTCTCGAGCGGGCGGAAGATTAACAATCTTCATAGTTGTCTTAGGGATTGGGACAATTCTATCTGGAACTTGCTGTGGAGGAAAACCTCCAAATTGAAGAGAAATCATATTAGTTGTAACCGTATGCTCATCATTGGTTAAAGCGATGGCATTGGCATTTATCAACTCTTGGATTTTCTTCTTTAAGACGTAGCAAGCCTTGGTAGGATGATTTATGTATCTATGAAAGATACAATATTTGGGATTGTTAGTCAGATTCACCTCGTTAGGCCTTTTTGGCTCCGAAATCTGGAGTTTGTCACTCTTCACAAGATATTAGAATATCCCTGGGATATCACTGTCATCAAAAGAGTATTCTTTCTTTGGTTTGGAAGACTCCGTATTAGTTGGCGTAATTTTGGGTTTTGAAAGATTAACCACTAGGGTTTCCTTCCCTTTTCCATTACGATTGCCAGAATTATTACCAGAAGAGCCTTTTTTTCTTTTGTCTTCTGAGACAAATATCATCCCATGTTCACGTGCCAATCTACCATTGGTCTCGGCTGAAACTGCTGCTATAATAAACGAGGCCGAATCTGTAAATTGAGAGCCAGTAAAGACAACAATTGTTGGTCGCAGATTCATCTTACATGTGTCAATCAACGCTGAATCTGGCATACCCGGAGGCATCTTCAAAGTTTCCTGTCAGAAACGTTCGATAAACGTCCGAGTATCTTCTTTCTCCTTTTGCTTGATTTCTATTAGGGAGGACATATTCATGTCCATTCCTCATTCATAGAAACGAGAGAGAATTATTGCTTTAAATTCGTCAAAAGACGATATACAATTATCGGATAGACTGCGATACCAGTCATAAGCTGAACCCGTTAAGCACCCGATGAAAACTCGGGTAAGAAGAGCATCATTCTTCTGCAGATGTACAATCATAATATCAAAATAGTTGATATATTGACTGGAAGAAGCCTTTCCATCAAATAACACCATCGACTGTGGCTTAAATTTTAGAGGAAAAGGTACATCATTCCAGTGAGGAGGATAGGGTTGCTTAACCCTAACCCCTGAAGTTGATCCTTGTGCTTCAGAACTTCAAACTGTGCTTTTAGCTCTCGCACTGCTTGAATAGCTTCACTATTTTGAGGAAGCACATTCGATTGAATAGTTGCTGGATGTACCATGACCCCCACCGGAGGTGGTACATCTTCTGGAATGATAGGATCTGGAGATGCAGAATTTTGATTGACAGCAGGCTCCTGACTAAGATTATTCAAGGGTATCTCAACCCCTTGACTATCTTGAGTTTGTGCTGCTACCTGTACCGGAGTTACTATGCCGGCTGAGCAGTTTGCTGAGTCATTATTATTTGATGCATACTTTGCATCATAGCAAACATGTCTTTCAGCGACTGCTCAACCGCAGAGAGAAGTTGTTCTGTATTAGCACTTGATGTCTCTGGTTTATCCCCGATAGCATAGGATTCAACCTCCCTTGAACATACAGAGGGATTAGTATAGAGGTATGAATCAACACTATTAGTTTCAGACTCCAAAGACTGGGTACCCCCAGCCTCTGAATCTGAAGTTTGCAACTGTCTTTGACTTCTCAAACGGGTATTCTGATATACTCCTTCGAAATTATCTAGAAGCCGATTGAACTGTTATTGACCAGGAGTCTGGGACGAGTTGCGTCTTGGGCATCGTCCTCTATTGGTATGAGATGCCATATTGACTGAAGCATATGACAACTCATGTTCATGGTCATCAACTTGTTGCTGAGGCGAATTGTAGCCTAACCGATCAAAAACTGACCATTTAGAAGCCGAACAGCAACACTTGATTACAATCTGGTGACACTCACAATGGTAATTTTCTTTGGAGAGTGTCACAGGAGATCTTCTGTCTTTACGCTTTTGTACAAGCAGCTCGCGTAAATCAGAAGGAGTGGAAGAAGTAGTCTTCTTTATTATATTTGGGACAGAGAATTGTTTAGCCCCTTGTGTATAAAGAAGATTACTGGCTGCATTAGCAGAACCAAACTGGGCATTTTTACGCGCCTAGAGTTGTTTGCGTAAATCCTAAGATTTTTGTGCACAAAGGACTCCATCAGCATTACGCGTAATTTGAAGGTTTGGTACCTTGCATAAAGCAGTGTAAGAAGGTTGTTGGTGAGGAATTGAGATTTTACCAACAATAAGATTCATGTTCTTACACTTCATGCGTGCAGACAATTCACATTAGATGCAAAAGCATCATTGTGAACTTTATCTACTCTGTCACTGACAGAAGATTTACCTTTACGCGTAGAGCGCAAAACATGAGTATCTGCCACGCCACAGACGGAAGATTTTCCTTTACACGTGGAGCGTAAAGCTTGAGTGTCTACCACTTCACAGACGAGAGACTTTCCTTTATGCGTGGAGCATAAAGTTTGGGTGTCTACCACGTCACAGACGGGAGACTGGTTTTTACGCACAGTGCGTAAAGCTTGATTTTTACGCACAGAGCATAAAATTTGAGAGTCTACCACATCACCGACGGAAGACTGATATTTACTCCCAGGGCGCATCACTGAAGTAGAGACTGCCTTGTCACCGACGGGAGTCTTCACAACAGGAGTAGGAAGGATTCTTTTGCCTTCAGAGACAACAGGGAGATTCGAGGATGGTTTAGACTTAGGAATCCAAACTTTTTGCGCTTTCCGTAATTTTTGAACATTGGAGCAGCGAGTACTACCCCCAGTTTGGAGCATTTCTTCGTAGACAGTCTGGTCGAAGTACACAACCAGAGTCTTCTTTGTCGATCCGACCGATACATCATCATATTGAGCAATTGCCTTCTCGTCGGAGGAGAAGGTCGTCCCCAGCAGAGTCGCCATTTTATTTCACTTAACAAAATGCCTAAAAATTGGCTTTTGAAAGAAAACTAGAAAAAGTACAAAACGTACAAATGTTCTGGGAAGTATTGCTATGGAAGTCTGATCTGAGAGCGATCAATTTGTTCCTTGGACCATACGATGATGATAAAGAAAACTGCTTGAAGAAGACGAACAATTGGAAGAACTAAGTCACCGGAAAGGTATCAAGCAACGACACTGATGGCACAGTCGAATGCTTTCTTGCTTTGCTTTACCCTATTCTTGAGAAAAGTTGAAGAAATGCTTCTGGGAATATCACTCTGAAAGTATGAGTTTTCTCAGAATCTCCTCTCCTGTATCTCTATTGATCTCTTTATGATGTCTGTGTTAAAAATAAATCTATTTATAGACTAGACCCTCTGTGCATAAAAAGCAACAAAGTTGGGTCTTTACGCGAGTTACTGCTACCCACGATGAAAATCATCCTCTACGCATGATGACACGTGTCCCATTACTTCAAAAATAGGGATAGCACGTACACACGTTCCTCTATAAGTGTGGCATGAAAGCCACATAAGCAAACCACGTTCTTCTGTAGCCAGAAAAGATCGGGCGTAAAAATGTCCCAAAATATACTTCCTGGGTAAAGTAGCAGACATGACGTAAAATAGCCCAAAATAAGCTTCCCGCGTAAAGTGGCTGAAAATAGCCTTGAGCGTAAAATTAGCTCAAATAAACTTTACGCACACAACAGCCTTGAGCGTAAAAAGCTCAAATAGCTTTCGTGCGTAAAAGAAGCAATTTCTTGAGCGTAAAGTACCCATTTACACACTAAACGACAGTATTGGGTTTAGTGTAAATCAAATCCTCTCGTCTTCTGTGCAACCTGCTGTCAGAAAATCATTGTGTCAGAACAAGAATCACACACATTAAATGCAGCCTGACAGCCTGTCCTCCGCGTAAAGTTCAGCGGATAGCTCTCGCGTAAAGTATCTCGCGTAGAGAGTAGCTCGCATAGAGAATAGCTCGCGCAGAGTTTTATTCTGTTTGATTTGTGTAAAATTCTTAACTTTTTTGACTTAGTCTATGAAGCACTTTTTACGCTCCTACAGTTCCGACGGTGTATGGATGAAGTCGGCGTAGAGCTGGCACGTATGGCACTTTTTAGCATAGTCGATGGCGTCGGCTGCCATCGTCGGCCAATAGTAACCCATGCGTCGCAGTCGATCCTGCAACTTAGGCCCAGATTGATGAGCCCTACAAGTTTCGTCATGAGCTTCTCGAAGGGCTTCGGCTGCTTCTTCGTTGGACAGGCACCGAAGGAGAAGTCCATCGTAGGAGCGTCGGTACAGCATTTTAGTAGCTGTATCATAATAGAATCGAAGTGAACGCCTCCTGACTGAGACGACTTCTTTTGGGTCTTCTGGAAGAATTTCGTAGACAGCGAAGTCGATGAGCGAGAACCTCCAATCTCAGACATTAACACCAGCACTTGTTGACATGGCATGGGCCATTTGTGAGCATAGGTTGTTTTTGGGACAGACCAAGTCTCGACCAACTACCGTGACGTAGTGTTGAGTCCCGAGGGGTGCTGCCAATGAGGCTGCGAGGCCAGCCAGAGCGTCAGCCTCCAGGTTTTGTAACCGAGGTACGTATTCTATGAAGAACTTGGTGAAGATTGAAATAATGTTCAATACAACTTCATGGTAAGGAACCAGATCTTCATGGCGAACTTCGTATTGCCCTCTGATCTAGTTAACGACGAGTTTTGAGTCAACGTAGGCTTCCAGATGATCCACCCCCAGCTGTTGCGCCAGCTGGAGTCCCATGATGAGAGCGTTGTACTCGACAACATTATTGGAGCACAGCTTCGAAAGGGAGTAAGCACGTTGGATGACCAGCTGATTGGGGAAGACCAAGACTACCCCTACTTCGGCGATGATTTGGCCTTTGGGGCCTGTTCTTGAAGCGCCATCGAAAAACATTCGCCAGACGGAGCTTTCTTCGGTGACGTTTGATTCTTGGATCTCATCCGGGATGTCTTCATAGAGTCTAGAGGACTCTGGGATAGGGTGCGCAGCTAAAAAGTCGGCCAGAGCTTGACCTTTGATGGCTTTTTATGGAATGAACACCATGTTGTATGGCGTCAACAGGATCGCCCATGTGGCTAGCCGGGAGTTTAATGATTATCGCTTCGTCATGAGAACCCTGAGCGGATTGACTCGAAAGATGACATAAATTGTCTGGCCCGAGACATAATGATGAGTCTTCTGGATGGCAAACACCAAAGCCAAACACTCCTTTTCAACGGGGTTGTACCGGTGTTCGGCCCCGATTAGTGTCCTACTGAGGTAGTAGATAGTTTGCTCGTAGCCTGCATCGCTGTTCTGAGCCAACAGAGAACCGAGGGAATGATCCATGGTACGGACATAGAGGAGAAATGGTTTGCCTGCGACGGGTGCCACCAGGACTGGCGAGCTCGTCAAGTAAGCCTTGATATCATCGAAAGCTTTCTGGCATTCCTCTGTCCAGACGTAGGAGACCCCCTTCTACATGAGCTGGGTGAAGGGTTGATATTTTCCGAAAATGTTTGCTATAAACCTTCGGATGTATGCCAGACGCCCCTGCAGGCCTCGAAGTTCTCGGAGGTTCTTCGGAGGGTCCATGTCAAGGATGGCCTTGGTCTTCTCGGGATCGACATGAATGCCTTTCGCCGTGATAATGAAGCCCAAGAACTTTTTGCTAGAAACCCCAAGGAAGGATTTAGCGGGGTTCATCTTGAGTTGATGCTCTCGCATGAGATCGAAGACTGTCTTTAGGTCTTGTAGGTAATCACCTTTGAGACGGCTCTTGACAGCGATATCATCAACATAGCATTCGACTATTTTACGAAGATGTTGACGAAAGATGGTACTCATAGCTCGTTGGTATGTAGCACCAGCGTTCTTCAAGCCAAAGGACATCACTGTGTAGCAGAAAACCCCTTTCGGCGTCCTAAATGATGTGCGTTTTGCGTCATCGGGGAACATTTTGATCTAGTTGTAGCCTGAATACCCATCTATGAAAGATATGCGTTCGAAGGCGCATGTATTATCGATCATTACGTTGGTGATCGGAAGCAGGAATTGGTCTTTCGGGCAAGCAGCATTGAGATCTCTGAAGTCGATGCAGACCCGTATCTTTCCATTCTTTTTGGTGACAGGGACGACGTTGGCCACCCAATTCGGGTGTTGTTCTTCATGGATAAACCCGCTGGTCAAGAGTTTGTCTACCTCCTGATCAATAGCGTTCATGATGTCAGGACGAAAGCGTCGCTGTTGTTGCTTTATATGCTTGGCATCAGGTAAGATGTTAAGCCTATGCATCGCGATCTGGGGATCAAGTTCGGGCATATCTTCGTAGCTCCAGTCGAAGACGTCGATATATTCTTTAGCCAGTTGGATTAAAGATTTCCGGTCTGGTCCCTTTAGACTCTTGCTGATGAAGATAGGTTTGGAAGAAGATCTATCCCCAGGTCGATCTGCTCGACTTCGTCTTCGGTAGGGGGTTCGTGTAATTCAAAACGAGACTCCCACTGCGCTCCTAGGCGTTGAGCCCAAGGTTCTTCCTCGAAGAATTTTGGTGTTTGGTCTTCACCTTCATCTTCTTAAGATTGTGCAGATGCCATGTTGAATGATAGCACCTTCTTGAAGACTGTACCGATACTGGTATCGGAATCCCAGGTTGATGCTTCGGATGAATGAGAATGTTCTACTTCTTCTGCCTCCGAACTCTCTGGAGTTGCCGGTGGCGTGACATAGCCCACCCCCTGTCGAGTTCGATGATAGTAGTCCTGCGGCTTTCCTTTAGGTGTTGAGAGCCGGAGAGGAAGACATCGACCCTTGCCGTAGTTCAGGCCTTTGTTGCTTTTTAGGTCATAACCCATCTTTTGGATGAGGTACTTTGTCTTGTCCGTGTACCGATAGACTTGTATTCTGCCGGTATCTGGTTCTTACACGAGTGGCAGAAGGTCTTAATGACGCTCGATTTTGCCGAAGATGATGGATTCTTCGTCTCGATTCTGCGATGGGACCACAAAACAGACCCCATGGGACGGGACTACTCGATTTACATGATTGACGGTCGTTATTTGTGTTTGTAACGGCCGTAGAGCGTTATCAAATGTATACATGGCATTCCAATATGGAAGACTAGAATAATTAAATGACACTCTATTATTGATGAAACACGAGATTTTGTCCCGCGAGATTACATTGTCCAGAGAGGGTGCATCTACATTAGCAGATATGTACTCCCCTAGCTCTTCATCTGTGAGTACTGGGGTTGGTTCGGGAAAGTCCACCGCAGCTTTGACCTTGGGGTCCGAGAGGGCTATGTGGGCCTTCTCCGGCAGCTTGGATGAGACGGATGATTGCGGAGGCTTGCCTTTAAGATGCACCTTCAGAGGTGCCTCAACTGCACCTTCAGTGATTGGTGCCTTCCCCTGCAGTTTTGCCACAAGGGGAGCCGATGTTTGAGGTGGCTTTCTCTTGAGCCGTATCTTCAAGGGAGCTTCAATAGGTGTTCTACCTAGAGAAGTTGGTACTTTTCTAGGTAGCTTGATGGTCATGGGAGGCTGCGTCGGAGGCGGTTTCCCTTTGAGTCAAATTTTCAAAGGAGCGTCGGGAATCATCTCTGGCTCTATGTTCGGCTCTGCTGCCGTTTCTGCTTCATCGTCAGCATCATTGGCTTCCCCTTTGTTGGGTGACTTGTACAGTGTAGAATCGGTGAAGTAGGCTCCGACCCCTTGAAAGGGTCAATGTTCGCGAACTCTGTCCGGATGAAGTCGTTGGTGGACACATACTTCATACATTGGTGGAGTGTAGATGGCACCACCATATACTTATGCAGCCACGGATGACCCCGTAGGAGGTTGTAGTTGACGTCAGCGTCCACGACATAGCAAGTCACCTCGGTTCGGAGGTTACCGATATGACATTTCAGCCGTATTTTACCCAGCGGTTCACTTTTGCTAGCATTGAAACCGCTAATTGTAGTGTTGGAAGGCGCCAGACGGTACATTGGGATCCCCAGTGTTGAGAGCAACGTCTTCAAGATGATGCTGAGGGAAGATCCTGGATCGATCTGAATCTGCTTCACCTTGACAGAACCGACATACCCTGTATAATACAGTGGAATGTTGTGTCGGTTGTGCTTGAGCAGCATGTCTTGTTGGGTGAAGGATTATGTTGGGGATAACTTCATCCGCATAATGGCAGTACGCACATGTGGTTGGGGTATCCTCGGGCTGCTTGACCTGACTGATGAAGGATTCAGCATCCTTCAAGGATTCACAGAGAGCTTCACGAGTGTCCTTGGAAAGACGAAGAAGCTTAAACAGAGATAGACGGGCATGAGTACTGGCCAGTTATGCCAGTATGTCAAAGTTGTGGGGCTTGGCTAGCCCCGAAGCATTCTCCTTTTGCAAAGGCTTGTCGGAACGGGCCTCTACATACTTCTGTTTATTGGCTGTAGGAGGCCTGGATGGGCCTTCTTCCTGGGCAGCGGGGACGGTGCAAGAAGGCACCACCTCGACGGCAGCTTCATCAAGTTGGGCGTTCTGATGTGAACGCGTCTGTACAGAAAGTGCCTCTTTTGCAGAGGAAGAGACCATACGACAAGACTTAATCTTCCTGCCCTTAGTTTTGGAGGTAGAACATACCTCCGGTTGAGTAACCTCGGAGACGAGATCGGGGTGAACCCATAAGATCTCTCCCCGAGATGTGGTGAGTGGTATGAGTCCACTCACGTTGTCACGAGTAGGTGGTAGATTAACCACCTCTATTGTCGTCTTTGGGATGGGGACGACGCCATCTTGTGTTGTGGTTGGCGGCAAGGTGCCAAATTAGAGTGACACCAAGTTGGCCGAGACCGTTTTCTCCTCGTAGTCGACAGAGATGACATCCGTATTGATCATGTGCTGGATGTAGTTCTTGAGGACGTAGCAGTCCTTAGTTGGATGTCCGACAAACCGATGGTAGTGACAGTACCTCGGATTGTCCACTCTCCCAACCTCGTCAGGATGCTTTGGGTCCGGTAGCCTGATCTTGTCATCCTGCTTCAATATCTCGAAGAGTTACAGGGTGCCTTCATCGTTGATAGAATAAATCTCCTTTGGCCTTGGTGCAAGTGGAGGCTTTTGAGTAGGTGCTAATGCACCTTTGGAGGCATTGACAGTCAATGCCTGCTTTTCCTTCGTCTCTCATCCAGGGTTGTTGGCTGCAGGCCGTTTTCCCTTATTCTCAAAGGTAGGGAAACTGACTCCCAAAAGACGAGCATTGGACGCCTTCTTCTCTGCTGCTTCAGACTCGATGATCAATGAACTCCAGTCGGGAGGAGGAGTGGAGTTGAGCCGAAGCTTGATAGCAGGCAGTATGTTCATACTGCAGGAAGAGAGGAGTGTATGTTCTGGCATGCCCGGAGACAGTCTGAAGTAGGCTTATCCGAACCGTTCGATGAATGCTCGAACTGTTTCCTTCTCCTTCTAACGTATCTCTATGAGGGACGCCATTATCATGTCCTTCCCTCCGTCGTAGAAATGATCGAGGAAGAGACGCGTCAAGTCGTCGAAAAAAGATATGGAGTTGTCAGGGAGACCGCAGTACCAGTCGTAAGCCACTCCTTTCAACGCCCCGACAAATATGCTGGTGAGTAGTGCGTCTTCCTTCGGGAGATATCTCGTTTGAGACTGGAAGTACGTAAGATAGCGGCATGGAGAGTCCTTTCCGTCGTATGGCGTCAATGTTTATGGTTTATACTTGGGAGGATAAACCATATTGTTCCATTCGAAGGGGTATGGTTGTGGGATCCCCATCTTCTGGCGCTCCTTTTGTCTGTTCTTGGACTCAAATTGCTCGCGCAAGTCCCTGATCATCTCAACCACGTCTTTCGTGGAGCTGGAAGTCAGAAAAGGTGGTATAGCCTGGAGTTAAGCATTTGATGGCTTCGACGTCCGAGGTGCTTCACGGCAATCTGTATCCAAGGATACCCGTTGAAGGGGTACACTTGATTCTCCATTGGCTCCTGGGTCAGGACCGGTAGACGGAGCCCTGGCCAAAGCTGACTGTATCTCGAACACTGCTTAAGTCAGTATTTGCATAGAGGCAGAGAGGGTTTTGAGTCCTCCTTCCAAGGTATCCATACGCTGGACGAGATCTGCTGGCAGCACATCTGACTCCGCATCACCAGCTCTCGTCATGTACACCGTCATGATGCGACTGGAAGTGGATGGATCGGTTGAGGCTTCGCTTTCGACCTCGCTCTTTTGTAGAAGAGGAACTTCCCCTGAAGCTTCGTCTTGGCTATCCCCAGCTATGTTCTGGAGAACACCTTCGTCTTCGGAAGAAATATCAGCAAGGACCTGACTACCCCCAGCTCTGTCTTGGAGGACTTCTTCGTCTTCGAGACGTAGATCCACAGGGGCTTGACTAACTCCAGCTATGTCCAGGAGGCTAACTTCGTCTCCAGGATGAAGATCCACAGGGGCTTGACTACCCCCAGCTATGTCCGGGAGGCTGACTTCGTCTCTAGGATGAAGATCCACAGGGGCTTGACTACCTCCAGCTTCCTCCGAGATCTTCTTTCTCCCCCGAGTGCCCTCAAACACTCCTGAGGATGGGACAGTCGTCTTGGTCTTCCTCGACTGGCTCTTGGATGAGGACAAAATCGAGGAGCTGCTGGTCGTCTTCCGAATTGATCGAAAGTTGGAGACTACGTTGCAAGAAGCAACCTATAGTTCTGACTCCACTTCAGTTGACACCTTCTTCCTGAGGCGATGTTGGAGAGGTATTAATGATTACAGCCGCTGGAACACCGACTGCCTTGATGGTGGAACTACTATTTTGCAACAACAGTTGATGGTGACTACAGCACAGGTGTGCCCTGTGAGGGGCACATTGTGCTTGTCAGTCGACTCTCCTGATTGGCGCTTGTGACTGATCGTATTACGCAAATCATTGGGGGAGAGTGCCACCTTCACACCCCCATCAGGCGAATGACAAGGCCAAGTGCCGGGGTGGTCAGGTGAATGCTGCGCCCCCTGAACCAACGCAGAAGATGCGCTCAGATCAGTAGTGGGGGTATAATATTTACAGTGACTTGAACCAGCCACAGACGCATATCCTATGTAGGCGCTGGGGTTCAAGACCACAGAGTTTGCCTTGCTCGACTTGGTTGCGAACGTAACAGATGCGCCCAAGTGAGGCAATGACTTTGAAGGTCGGCTCATTTCTGGCGCAGAAGCACCCGAGTCGACCTTATACAACTTACCATCAGCAGTGCGCATAATTGTGAGCACATACTTCTGGTTTGCTGCCGGTATAGCACGTTTGAGGCGCATGGCCCGTGCTGCCTTGGACTTCTTCGTACTAGTCTGCTGGGGTGTATAGTACTCAGAGTCCAAATTCTCCTTGCCACGACAGCGAGTGAGTCTGTCAAAGACAGAAGCCTTCTGTGGTGCAGCAGAGTTACTGTGTAGGGCGTTAGATGCGCCCTTGCTTCGTTGGCGCATCTTCCTTGTCTGAGAAGGAGATGGCTGGGGAATGTGGTCAGCACCACGCTTTCCCGAGAGATGCGCTGCACCGGTGGGCGCATCCTGGCCGCTGAGGACGTCAGCGAGAAGGGTGGACTGTATCGGCGCATCCCCTTCAGTGGTGGTACCAGGGGCCTCGACCTTGCGCACCCAGACTTGGCGAGTCTTTTTTGGCCTTGGCAGCCGCTTCGAAGGACTTACGCTGCCTTCAGAGATGAACTCCTTATACGCCTGTTGATTGAGGCGTATGACCAGCGTCTTGTGGGAGGAGCCCACCTTCACGTCGTCGAATTACGACACAGCTTTCTCGGTGGAGGAGAAAGGCATCCCCAGCAGAGTCGCCAGCTTGTTTGCCACTAAAATCTTTTTATTACAATTTCAATTACAAACAGAACAGTTTATAATGCATGACTTAGATATAGTCCTAGGAGAACACTTTTGTTTATCTGGGTCCCTGTGTCGATGGAGCGAGTGGTAATGCGTTGACTCCATTGACGATCTGATGACGGTTCTCGGTTCTCTGAAGATCTGGGTTGCTCTGGGTGCTGGAGCTTGCAGAGAGGAAGAAGATGTTGAGTGTCTGTATCTGCCTCTCCCACTGCGTATGTAGGCCTCTGTCCGTAGGTGTGCCTCTGTGTATATGTGTGTCTTTCTCTGTGTCGAAAGAAGGAAATGATCCCCCTATTTATAGCTTGTAGGCTGGCTGCTCATGCACGCATATGTAGGATGTGCCTGTACGTGGGGACGTCACATGATTGAAGCTGCGGGAGGTGCATGGATGATGCGCCATCATTTGTGGGTTGAATCCTTCATGCTGCTTTTGTGGTTTGGCACGTAGCAGGGGAGAGGATCTTTCCGTTGCTGAGATCTTGGGTGATTAGCACCCATTCATTGGCTAAATTGAGTCAAAGGACACGTGGCGCACGTCCATGGCACAAAGATCTTAGATTTGGTGGAGAGTAATCTGATAGGATGTGCCTGGAATCGGACGCATGAGAAGACTTTGGCTCACAACCTTCAGGAGTCACGAACCAGTCTGGGCGCACGGCTTTTGAGGCGCATGCGAGTCTTCAGGCGCACGGACGTTGAGGCACATGCGAGTGGTTGGTCGGCCACGTAGGTCGTAGCCGTCGGAGGAAAGTAATGATGATGCTGATTTCAGCGACGCTTCGTCTTCTGAAAAAGCTGCTAACTGTCCAGTCCTGGGGGGACGTGCGGCCAACTCTGTTACTTGAGCATTAATTGCTTGATGGTGACGAGCCAAAATGGGCGCATGGGTCCATTTTGATTAGGACGTATGGGTTTGTGCCCTGTTGGGCACATCCATACGGGTCGCTTTGGAACCGAGGGGCGCGTCTGTACGATGTACGGTGTCTGACCGGCGCATCCTTTTGTATGACGTGCTTTTATTGGTCCGACTTTTGTGTTCTTTAAGTGCTTTAAATAGCCATTTTGACTTGGCTGAATTCGAAGCGTCAGGTTCATCACCATAAATGCAAATTCATTGTACGGGATTTGGAGAGCCCACCACTTGGCGCATGGGTTTGATTTGCCCGGCCTATAAATAGTGACAAGGAGAGAGTTTTCCTCTTGTTCTCTCACGTCTTCCCGAATGAACTTGTTTGTTCGAGCACATTCTGTGGACGAGATGCTCCCGAGGGTGAAGATGCGACACATTGTCTTCATTCATGCACTCGTGAAGGTGACTGTTACATCCAAAAGTTGGGGTCAAGGGCTTCTGAGGCAGGCAGAAGGTGCCTGTTGCATCCAAAGATTGGGATGCTCGAGCCCTGTCTCCGTTATGCTGGAAGAGCCGTAAATCAGAATGTGGTGCTCTCATCTTCCTTGGGCTTTGGAGAGCTCTTCCTCCTGCAAGAGTAGGTGTTGCCCATTCTGGAGCTACTCCTTTAGCCTCGGAGGAGATCTCTTCCTCTCGCTAGGGTGGGATTGATCGCCCACCCAGGTTCTGCTCAATAAATGCTTCATTAGTCTAAGCATTTGATCGGGTCGAAGTAAGGTGCATATGCTGAGACTTCATGATGCGCATAACTGAGACGCTGAAGAGATGCGCCTGACTGAAACGCTGAAGGCTGCGCCTGACTGAGACGCTGAAGAGACACGCCTAACTGAGATGCTGAAGTGATGCGCCTGCCTGATGATGCGCCTGGTGGGGGGCGCATGGCAGTTTGCTGTGCCTGGCTGTAATCTTAGGATGTTTATTTTTGTAGAAATTTTCCTATGTAAAGCCTTTCCTTTATACATATAATAGACTTTTATATGAAATAAAAATCTTTTTTGATTGTCTATACTTTTGCTGTCTTGCTGTGCCAAGTACTTCGTTTGAGCCCCCTGGCGTATGTTCTTTGAGCGCATAGGAATTCTGGCACATAGATGCGCCCTGAAATTTCATGCTTCTACAATAATCACCCTAACTAACTTAGCCTAGCAACTGAACACAAATGTATCACCAATATATTTCATTACTATCTGCATACGTTAGATAACTTGTATGGTATATTATTCATTGTTACACTCCTAATGAACCTGCACTATTCACAGAACACATTGCATTACCTGTATCATGATGCAAACTTACCTGCACTTTATTACCTACCTGTAGTTTGCCTCACATCTGAACCTTGCCTTGCATTTCCAATTAACCCTTACTGTCTTAGCCTACAGACCTGCCTGCATTCATTCCATACTACATTGTATTATTCACTACATGTTATGTTCTGAAACTTGCATTGATTCACTTGCATTTTACTGCACTTAACCCCTGTACAGTTGATGCCCTGTATTATTCTTGATTTCATTCTATTTGTTTCTGTCCCCTTTAAATTCATTACCTTTATTGGTTCAGTTTTCTTTTGACCGTGAACATGTTTTCAAATTGGGGTTTTATGATTCATATGTTGTATGAAATTTAGTTGTGTTCTCAGGTTTCTTGAGAGTTGTTAGTGAGTGTAGATGTTATGAGGGATTGAGGGTTCATTATAGTCATGTTGTGGAGTTGTGTGAGGTGAGTAAGGTGAGCAGAGCACCTTGCACTGCTGCAGTCAAGTGTTTGAGGGCTGCCTTAGTCCATTGACCTCTCGTTCATTATAACTAGATTTTATAGTATTCATATGTGATGAGTAGCATCTGTGTTCAGAGATATTGGGAGACACTAACCTATGTATATATATATTGCTATGTGAATGTGGTTTATAGTGTATCCTTGAGTGAGTGTTAAAATTGAGGGTTAGTTAGTAGGCTATCTTGGTATAGGTAGACTATGATGTGGTTGGACTGTTAGTGTTCCTGTTAGACTAGTGGCTTAGGCTTATGGCTTGGTTTAGGCTATAGGTAGAGTAGTAGTAGGCCATAGTGCTAGCTTGAGTTTAGTTTAGCTTATAGGCTTGGGTTTAGTACTTAGGCCTATAGGATTTCTAGCCTATAGCTAGTATTAGGTTTCCCTAGGTTGTTAGCCTAGTATAGAATTCTATTAGACTTAGTGATTGTGGTTTAGGCCTAGTGTTGACCTAGTGGCCTAGAGTGTTGACCATATTGACCAGAGTTGACCAATACCCTAGAAGTTTGACTTGGACCTAGTTTGACCTAGACAGTTGACCAAGGTTTGACAATTTAGCTAGATATTGACTTGGTTTGACCCAGAGTTGACCAAGAGTTGATTCTGACCTAGATTAACCTAGAAATCATGTAGATTGCATCGTAATGTTCTATATTATCATTCTGGACATGTTATAACTTGTACTGCTCTATTTAGGACATTGTGACTCCAGTACAGACATCTGATATTATACTACTCTTTCAGAGTATCAGGCGAGTACATTCTCTGATAGTTCTCTCATTTACTTGTCAATAACTGTACTTCAGTTCTAGTTAGTTTTATGTGATTCTTACAACACGTATAGATATTTCTGGATTCATGTATGCGACACACATACCATGTTGTCTGGCCTATATTACTGGAATCATTGTTGGTATCATCATGTCTGGCATCTATTACTGGAATCATTCTGGAATCATTGCTGGTATCATCATGTTTGGCTAGACTCATCTCAATTCTCGTATCTTGTACTGGATTCACTTGTATTACGGGGCGGGAAAATATTGAGTAAGACATGTAGACATACCCTAAATCTGGAATCTTCCTATTGGAATCTACTGGAAGCATAGCCATCTCTCACCTGATCAGTGAGTGATGTGCCTGATACCTACAGCCATTTACATGTCGATCTCGGTATTTTAAAACACACGGTTAGAGTATAGTTTGGACTCACCCTGGAATCATTTATCACTGACTGGAATCATCTTATACTGGACTCATCTTGTACTGGAATCACCTGGTATCAGATTCATGTTGTCTGGACTTACTTGGGTTTTACACTTGTTTATATTTACTGTCTGGACTTATATCATGTTATTCTAGTTCAGCTAGTTTCTATTTACAGTCTTCATTGCCATGATTCTTCTCTTGTTTTACTTACCTTACTTTCCTTGTATCTTAACTATTTCTCTATACCATCACCTAAATATAAACTACCATGTTCATCAATAAAACTGTCTATAACTGCTTTAGAGTTCTCTGTCATTTACTTAGATTTTCTAGATGAATTGTACTCGTTTCTGTCCTGACTGGACCTGTTGAAAATATTACAGATGCTTGCCCCGAGGACACTTGTCCTACTTACTATGGACCAGGAGATGGCTTAGCTTCCTTTGGCCCCGACACTCAGGAGTTATCGGGAGACTAGCTAGTTGACTTGGTTTAACTTTCATATTTGAGAACTTGAATTGTAATAAGTTGAGATATTGTTTTGTTTTGAGATTGTTTGAGATTATTATTATTTTAGTAGTTGGTTTGTTGATGTTATTTAGTCTTAGTTATAAACTTCTGTGTTATCATATCGTGCTTCGACTGTGATTGAGATTTTATTATATCTATACTTATCCTCTGATCGGAGTTGAGATTTGACAAGTACATTATATAATTGCGTGAGTTGTTGATTAGATAGTAACCTAGGACAGCGTTCTACCGCCGACACTGCGACGTAGGCTGGACGTACCCACTTCTCGTGCCCCTACACTGGGTGCGGGTCGTGACACTTTACTATTGTATGTCTGATGATCATACTTCTTGTACTTTGTATAATTGCCTGTAATTGAGATACCTTGGATTGCTTGACCTAGGATGGACTATTGGCTTGTAGAAGTAACCCATATGTCTTGACAGCTTATACGTGATTTCAGAGTACTGGCGTACTTTGGTATTATGTAGCTGGCCTTGTTCGTCCACTCTTGCCAGTATTCTAGTTCTGGGGCATGACAATGCAGATAATGGATTGATCGTGGTGGAGCTTCGCTTGGATGCACTAAAGCATGGAATGCCGTAGCACTTTGAGGCGTGCGACCGCATTGACGCTTGGACTTGCAACAAGATAATGCGATCGAGATATAGAAGACATAATATATAGAACGGTAAAATCCTTTGTGGGCAAGAGAGAACTTGAGTGTTGTAAGCCAATCTTGCATGGTTCAATTGGGCTATTGAAAGCCTTTGTAATTCTACTACTTATTGAATAAAGAGAATTGTTTCGTATACTCTGTTTCTTCTGCTGCTAATATTAAATCAAGATAACCATTTTAAGAACCTGTCATCTTCTAGCCTTGTCCGTGTGCAACTCTAGACTTGTACGACATCACGTCCCAGCAAGGACGAACAATTCGGTGAAATCGATGCGATAACGAGCAATTTTTTGAGTCGGAGCATGACAGGGGACACGTGGCTTCGCGGATTACGCAGTCCCTGTCATGACCCACACCCGCTTTTCGAGATAAGAGTGTGTGCGTAAGCCAGTTTACGTCACAATGTCGGTGGTAGAACGCAGTCCAGGCTACAATAAAACAAAATGCTCATAAAATAATTACTATTTCTCATTCACAACATCTAAATTATTTTATAATATTTTAAAGTTTACATTTAATCCAAGTACAATGTCTCACAGAAGAAAATAAAACCACTAATCTTCTAGGTTGACATCAGCATACCCATGCCTCCCTAATGCTAAGAGTTGTCGCGACTAACCTAAAAAATGTTTGTTTCCAGTCAGGAATGGAACAAGCACACATATGATAAGCTATTCAAGACATGATAGAATTTTCAAGACATAAAAATTAGCATATGAGAATTCAATCTAGAAAGTAACATGCATCATGTTTAGTAGGAAAGTGAACATACAACTCTATAACAAAATATAGCAACTAGAAGGAAACATGGTAACACATGATGACAAGTGAAGCAATATCTATCTACGTGTGTTGAAATATCGTGTTCGACGTGTGAACGACTAGGGGGTAAATCCGGCACCCCGCAAGTGAAGTGTGCGATTGCTATTCTCTACGAAAGACACGAAAGATAAAAAATGGGTAGTTCACACGTCTACGAAGATATTTCTCCGCCGACTAGTACTCATGGATTCGAACATATCACGAACATGACAATCATGTGGATGGCAAACAAGAAATATAATATATAGGATCCGTGATACTAACCCATGTAACAAGCGTGTCAGCTAGGCAGGAAGAGCATATGTATAATATGAAATGGAAAAACTATCATAAATTGAATACAATCAGTATATGGTACTTGCCTGGGGTCCTTAGCGGGTGAAACCGACAATACCAAACCACTCAATGAGCCATAAAAGTCAAACTCATGCAACAGGCTTCGGATGCTGAAACAGACATTACCAACATATTTGGTATAAAAAAATGTCTAAAAATGCCTACCTAAAAGTCCAATTCTGGATACAGGAGCAAAACCATAATATCGGATCAAAATGATGTCCGTCGTTGGATCCGCTTTACACCGAAAAGCGTGCCAGAGCTTATGGTCTCTAAAATCATCATACTATGTCTATGGATTTGATTTGACGATATGAACCCAACCATATGTCCAAAGTTGGATTTCGGTAGGCGTGCACAAAGTTGCCCGTTGGATCGGGTCGTAGGCCCGCCAAAATAGCGTTCCGGTCGACCTTCTCAGAATCGAACCAAACTTGGCATACAGGACCAAAAAAATGATACGGTCATGTTGGTTCAAGTTTTGTCTCGAGGTGAAGAACGGACACAAAGTTATGGGCTAGTTTGCAAAGGGACCGATACGGAGTATCTCGACGAACACGCCTCGATTTCGTCGCGTATGCACCACAAAATCGAGTTCTGTCGAATCCCACACGTCCGCAACATCCGTACACGTCTTTCGATGCTCATGGAGTGTGACCACGTTGCCCGATTTGTCGGGGTGCACGTCGTATCGATGATTTCTAGTTTTTTCAAAAACTGATTTAACGTGGGTTTTCCTGATTTTCGAAGACAAATAACTTAATCTATATTTGAAGAAAACAGAAACTAAAAGAAGGGTTTCAAAGACCTACAAGTTGTCTATAATACTGTTTAATTGGATTTCAAAAATTCTTAATATTCTGTCTAAAATTCTTCTTCTAATTTCGGTCTGGACTCAAATTTTTGTGCTGTTTAATAACTCAGAAAACTAAAATTTTTTGAGACTTTGAATCAATTCTTCACAGGGTTTGATTACGATTTAACAAACTAATTAATAGAATTCATAATTGGTTATATTGTAATCGCACTTGCGCAGATGAGAGAAGTTCTATTGATCGAGGAGGAAGAATTTTGGCCTCAAAGATGGGGGTTTGGGACTACTGCTGCTGCCCCTGCACTGTGTTTGGGCACCGTGCGCAGCCGTTTCGACAGAGGTTCGACGACTGGGCGACGCACGCGGGGTTGGCAAAGGTGGAGGAAGAGTTAGGGTTTAAGTCTCTCTCTCTCGATTTTTATAAATCTACTGTCGGCTGTGGTCGGGTCTAGGCCATATGGCTCAGTATGGGGAATATAGTGTTTTCTGTTTTTTTTCCTTTTCTTTTCTAGTATAGGATGTTTTAAATAAAATATGTACATACAATTTATTGTTTATTTACTAAAAATAGAAAGTAACCCATAATAAATATATTTTTATAACTATAATAACAATAATAAGGGTAACTGTAATCACCACTTTTCTAAAATGAGGGTAATTTTGAACTTTTGTAAAATTGATTATTAAATAATAGGATTTAACTCATGTTAATAATTTTTGGTGAATTTCAATTAATTTAATTCTATTTAAAATGGTGAATTATGATTTTGGTGTTTTACTAGTGTAATCCTAGAACTGCTTAGCCTAGAGACTAACCATGACCATGGGGACCTAACCATGTGATTAGATTAACTAACTACCACTTTTTAGGCTAAGGATATTTTGGTCATTTTGTGACTTTTGAATTAATTAGGATTTTGATCAAGTGATAATGTGCTAAGTGTTATGTTAGGTCTTAACCTAGAATTGCCCTAATCTAGATATTAGTCATGAGACTAAATATTAGAGTAGAAGCTTCCATCATATGACATGGCTAAAGATATCTAGATATTAAGTTATGAGTAGGATATTTGTTAAGGTTAGATATTTAGCATGGGCCTTTACCTAGAAGGCCTTGAATTATATATGTAGAGGCCTTTAAATCACTTGGAACTAAACCCTAACCCTAGAAAAACCCTTGGCAGCCAAGAGGCAGCCCCCTTCCCTATATAACATCTCCTTAGCCTCCCTTGCCTCCTTTCATTACACCTACAAACCCTAATTTGTGTTCTTTTCCAAATTCACCGTATTTCTCCAAATCAACTCCAAATTGAGTCCGATCAATTGTAACACACTCCCCTACTGTAGAAGAGGTCATTGGTGGATAGCTAGTAAGGATTTGGAGCAAGTTAACCATTAGAAGTGGAGGGATTTGCTCTCAAGTGCAATTTTGTTGAGATTCTAACTCTCAATAGGTAATAGCCTCTAAACCCATTAATATTCTGATTTCTTTCCATAGATACATTCATTTAGGGTCCTCCTAGCTGTAGTCCAAGTTTGGTAGGAAACCGAACCCATTTAAGGTGCGTATCGGAGGAGTATCAGAGTGCTATGTAAAGTGTTTGGTGAAATGCCTCAAAGAAATAAATGTTAATAATTTTCAAAACAAATTACATAATTTTGTAGCTAATTATGTATATATTACATTTCATAAACTCTGAGTTGATTTTAGACATGTTTAGACCCTGTATTTGGACACGAGGATACGGTACGACAGTACGGTGCACTGTCCTGCTACCCGTGTCCTGTTTCTCTATGGACACGACACAATTTGACATGAGTCTTGGTGGACACGTGGGGGCACTCACTGACACAACACACATGAAGTTTGAGTCGATCTCGTGGAGAGATCGATGAGTAATCGAGCTCGCAGTGGTCTCTCGACTCACGTGCACACATAGGAAACCCATCTCTGATACGCGTGTGGACATACGACACGACACATCGTGGACTCCACCTAGTCGACTCAGTAGACACTTTGACAACTGGTGGATAGTTGACATGACTGTACGACCATTTTGTTGGACACTTTATGTCCTAGGAAGCTTGACACACCCCGTACACACCCACTATTATACTGTCTGACACTTTGATTTACACCCTCTGTGTCGACTCCTGGATATGTTGTGGACACATGACTGACACCATGGACACCGCCACACATTGCTGACACTTCACTTTGCTTTGACACTCATTCACTCATCTATTCACTTGTATGGACACTTTCCATTTGACACCATATTGCTACACTCTTTGGACACGAATTGGACACCTTTATATTTCATGCTCTGACATAACCATGTGCATCTCGACACCCCCTTATGATGCAGTTGAGTAGTTTGATCTCTGTTTTTTACATCATATGTTATCGTGTATATATATGTGAGTTTGATGGATAGATATGTTTAGTGGTGGGTGATAGTTGAGTTTAAGTCATGGGTATACCAGATTTGTCTTGATTCAGTTTTCTAAATGGTTATGTAGAGTTTAGATGTTGGGTTATGTATATTGTATAGGATATATAGTTAGGTTGGGGTTTGGGTATATTCCAATTTTTGAGTTGGGTGTGAGAGAGTGAGGGATTTGCAATTTCAGTAGCAGTAATAGGATTAGGAAGTAGCATGCACCAGCAGTAGCATTAGAAGCATAGCAGTAGTACAATAGGAGCAGCAAGCTAGCAGCTTTACAGCAGTAGCAGTAGCCTGGACTGCTCTGTCCAGTATCATGGACAGAGTGGGAGTACCCTTGGTAGGGCAGTTAGCTTGGCCATTGGGCCATTTCCTTATATGCACAAGTAAGGGAGGGAGCCTGAGTTGTTCTCGAGTTAGAAGTGTCTTGGTGTTAAGTGTGAGTGTGAGTGTTGGAGAGGTGGATTCGAGTGTAAAATTTAAGAGTATAGGATGTGTTACTATTCTGATACATGTTTCAGTATCTGCCCTTGTCTTTAGAGCATCAACACCCATATTTCCCCATATCCTTAGCTTTCTTTTGTCTTGTATTTTTCATTCCTGTAGTTGGCTGCCATTCACTTGGGTTGGCCATCTTCATATGGCCTATATGTTGTACATATATGTTGGGTACAATTGTACATGAGTGATATACATGTGTATGTATATATAGGTTGTATACATGAGATAGAGTTGGGGTTGATGTGATGTTGGTAGGTTGTTTGAGTGTTCTCAGATTTCCTGAGTTCATTAGTTAGGTCATAGGTTATCAAATATAAGTTATGTTGTATCTATATATAGGTGAGTATACGTATAAGCTAGATATTTATGTGAGGTCCAATATATCTATATATTGAGTATAGTTAGGCATAGACTATATACATATACATATATATATATATATATATATATATATATATATATATATATATATTATATATGGTGTAATATATATATATGGTATTTGTAGGCTAGTAGCTATTTTGTGAGATATTTATATATGACATACATATATGCTTAACTTAGTATACCTTAGCCTATACTTGTGTTAACCTATAGATTGACCTAGATTGACCTAATAGGCCTATTTGGACTTGTAAACTAAAGTTGACCAATACCCTAAATAGTTGACCTAGTATGACAAAGGGTTGACCAGAGTTGACCAAGAGTTGACTTTGACCTAGATTGACCTAGAATCATGTAGTTTGCATTGTATACTTCAATTATACCTTATATTAAACACATCATAAAATGTACTGCTCTAAGTAGGACATTGTGACTCCGGTTCAGACATCTGATGTACATCAGTCATTCAGGGTATCAGACGAGTACATTCTCTGATAGTTCTTTCATTTACTTGTCGATTACTGTATTTCAGTTCTAGTTAGTTCTATTTGATTCTTGTTACAAACACAGATTGGTATCCTGAATTCATGTATGCGACACACATACTTTACTCGTCTAGCCTCTACAATTCGAACCACCTATTAGTATCTTCATGTACTGGTTGGACTTGTACTCGATTTATGTGTTAGATTATAGATTTACTTGTATTTGTTGGACGGGAAAATATTTTGAGTAGACATGTAAACATTCTTATTATTCGAACCATATCTCTGTAAACGATATTCGAACGCTAGCCATCCCTCACTTGATCAGTGTGCGATATGTCGGATTTACCCCTTAGTCGTTTCTATGTCTATCTCAGTATTTTAAAACACACTTGGAACATTGATTTAGAATCATCATTAGAAATATCACATGGATCATTATTAGAACCACCTTATTCGAACTATCCTATTAGAACATTGATTGGAATCACATTCGACTTATATTGTATTAGACTTACATTATACTCGACTTACATTATACTGTCTGGACTTATATCATGTTACTCTAGTTTTGCTAGATTTTATTTACAGTCTTCATTGTCATGATCTCTTGATTTGTTACATTACTTCTCTTATACGTTAACTGTTACTTTACATCATTACCTGTATAAAACTTCCATATTCATCAATATATCTGTCTATAACTGTTTTATAGTCTTTGCATTTACTTGAAATTTCTAGATGAGTTGTGCTCGTTCCAATCCTGACTGGATACATTAACAAAATATTACAGATGTTTGCCCCGAGGACACTTGCCCTACATGTTATAGATCCGGAGACGGTATAGCTACCTTTGGTCCCGACTCTCAGTAGTGATTGGGAGACTAGTTTAGTAGACTTGTTTTAGATTCATGTTTAGAACTTGAATTGTAATAACTTAAGATATTTCACTTTGTTTTGAGATTGTTTAAGATATCATTATTTAGTAGCTTCATTTTGTTGTTGTTTAGTCTTCTTAGTTATAGACTTCTGTGTTATCTTATCGTGCTTAGACTGTGATTGAAATTTATTATATCTATAATTGTCCTCCGTTCGGAGTTAAAATTTTGATAAGTACATTATATAATTGCGTGAGTTGTTGTTTAGATAGTGACCTAGAACATTGTAAGCCCACTTCCCAATTTTTTTTATATTTGATTATGATTTAATTTTATGGTTATTTGGACCTTAGTAAGAATTATTTATCTGTTATATAGTTTATCATAATTTTTAGATATTTTAGATAATTTTTAAATATCGATTTTGTGAAGATTTATATATTTTTATTGAATTTCATTATTTACCATATGGCCATCCAGGGTTATTTTTGGGACCCAGTATTTTATTTAGGTCCTAGAACCGCAAAAACTATTTTCTAAATTTTCTGGAATTTTTTGGTATTTTCTGGAATTACTTTGATAATAAAATATAGGAAAAACCTATTTTCTAGGACTTCTAGAATTTATTGTGCTAGCCTAAGAGCAAATATTGACCCCAAATATTTTTCTAGGGTTTATTATTCTATTTTTATATTTTCTAGAATTTTTCCATAATTTTTGGCAATATTTAAGTATTTATTTATTAAGGTTTATATATTTTTAAAGGCTTCCAATATTTATTATGAGGCCATTTGGGACTAATATGAGGTAAAACATTTTTATTTATATTCTAGAAGGTTAGATATATTTTCTATAATTTTCTATAATTTTTCTGGAATTTTTAGGATTTTATTTGAAGTTATTTGGAGTTAAAATAATTTTTTAATAATTTTCTATAATTAAATAATTAATTATACAGTCAACCACCCCCCTGGCCCACCTGTCGGCGCTCAAACCTGTCAGCCACCGCCTCTCTCTCTCCTATATATACATTATTATATTCGCCACTCTAATTTAATTTCAGCCGCCTTTTGTGGGAGAACTCATCTAGGGTTTCCGAATTCCCGAAGCGATTTCCGCCAACTCCGACGTGCTTTTCGTGCGCCATTTTTTTTCGTTGGATTCGTATCGAGGTAAGATTTCTGTATATGTAATTTATTTTTGTATATATTATTCCTAAATTTCTGGAAAATTCGTAGAGTGTCGGTTGTTTAAAACTTGATACGTTTCGGTGTTTTCGAGATTCCGGGAGAACCAGAAATCGAAATCACGAACCGTTTGAAGTTTCGGAAAGCTAACACAGAGCTCTAACGACATATATTTTTCCTAGAAATTAGTTCATTCATTTTATTTTTTAGTTTTACTGTTGAACTCAGAATTGATCGGTTGATCATTGTTTTGGTCACGATTAGCCATAACGGCGATATCTTTTGACCAAAGCGTGATTTTACGGCATGGTTGATTCCTGCGCACTCGTGGCGCTGGAATATACCAAGGTGCACTTTCAAAATATAGAGTTCATAATATTTGACTAAAAAGTCAACGGTACGCCTCGATTTGCGTGCTTTGGTTTCTAAAATTGGAAACATGACTTTTGATGGCCAAACTTGCATGTTTAGATTATATTCAGATTATTATTAGGTTAAATTAGGTTTTTAAGTGAATTATTTTAGAATTAATTATTATTAGATTAGTAACCCAACTAGCCACTATTCTATCAATTTAGAACTAGAACATTAGAATTGATTTATGGTTTTCGTGCACGGTTCGTGGTACGATATGTGTTATAGGTTGACAGCTTCTAGTTCGACATTCCCCTCATCTTCTACTTGTGGCTACAGTTTGTGCAAGGATTCAGGCAAGTACAGTATTGTATTTATGTTTTAGTTCATTATAACGTTTACTCTATGGTTTTCTTGTTTGATATTTCGTTGAGTCATTGCTTGATATTCCATTGAGACACGATTGTGACACTGTAGTTATCGTATCCTTCTTAGTGTATCATTGATCGTTATTGATTGTTAGAGAGTCGGGAGGGGAAATACTCGGAAAATACGTGAACAAACCCAATTACCGTTACCGAATGATAGCTAAGTCATACACACCCACGTATGAGTTAGCCGTACCAATTACTGAATGATAGCCATCGTATGATGTGCCGTATTAGCCCAGCCGTTCATGTATTAAAAGGTATTTCACACACACATACTACCAAAATACAGTAAATTAGCGATCGAAAATTAGCGACGTAAATTTTCCGTCGGCATTAGCGACGGCTTTGTGGCAACTAGCCGACGGATTACCGACGACAAGCCATTATATTTTTTATTTTATTTTTAGAGGGAGGAAAGGTCGCACATCCGTCGCTAGGGCGTCGGAGATATAGCGACGGAGAGTCAGCCGTCGCTACGCAGTCGATTATTTGGCAGAAATTGTGTGAAGAATTTGCGGGACAATTCTTCGACTACGTAGCGACGGATATTCAGTCGGCAAGTATCAAAAATAGCGACTAACTGGCGACGGATTAATATCCGTCGCTAGTCCGTTGCTAAATATACGTTCCAGACTTAAATTGAAACGGCGGAGGAAACTTTTCACATTCTCCCCAAATTCACTCTCTCTCCTCTCTCTCTCTCTCTCTCTCTCTTTCACGGCTTCGGTGATCGGCGTCGGCGTCCTCTCCTCTCTCCCGAAGGTAATCCCCCCTCTCTCTCTCTCTCGATCTCTCTCTCTCTTTCTTGCGGTGTCGTAGGGGCAGCGGGGGCGGCGGGCTTGGGGCGGGGGCATCGGGGGCTGGGCGGCGGGCTTGGGGTGGGGGCGTCGGGGGCTGGGCGGCTGGCTTGGGGTGGGGCATCGGGGGCTGGGCGGTGGGCTTGGGGCGGGGGCGTCGGGGGCTGGGCGGCGGGCTTGGGGCGGCGGGCTTTGGTCGGGGGCGACGGGGGGCTTTGCTTCTCAAATTCATCTAAGTTTATATATTGGCTAAATAATGTGTTATCCATATTGGGTGTTATCCATTAGTTTGGTGGTGTTTGGATTAGTAAATATGAATATGGAGTTTGGGTTCATGGTGTATATGTTCACTGTGTCAAGGACAGTGCGAGTTCTTCATCTGCATAAGTTACTGAATAAGTGAAGTTTTTCCTGGAGTTTGGACATTCGCTTCACCAAAGTCACTGAATAAGTGAAGTTTTTTCTGGAAAACCGACCCTTAGAGTGTATCAGTTGTGTGCTTCTATATAGATGTATATATATCTATACATCTAACTGTGATATACATATATATGTGTATGTGTACTTTAGAGAGTGAGGAATGAAGGCAGGCCTACCATGCCTATTAGCATGCAGGACGGCTTGGGGTGTAATGTGTGAGTGTAGACATGGTAGGAATTATAGGTAATTAATGCTAGTGTAACTAGACTAAGGTAGTGCTTGCTAGTTAGTAAGGACACTCTAGTATCCTAACCAAGTTAATTTTAGCCTAGATATTTAGGATATAGCTCCCATATCCTAGAAGTGGACTCTTGCAATTTAGAAATAGATAGATTGACTCAGTTTGATTAATTGACCTATAATGATTCTAAAACTTGATTTGCTGCAGCAAGCATACAACACCACAAAAATATTTACTGACTCGTCAAGTTGAACCGTGTATAACATGCTCGACGCTTAAGAGGAATCATTTCGACTTAGTGGACTATCGAAGAATCGGTATTGGACTATCGGTATCGGTATCGGTATCGAACTATCGGACTATCGGTATCGGTATCGAACTATCGGTATCGCTAGCGGACTATCAGACTATCGGACTATCGGTATCGGTATCGAACTATCGGTATCGTACTATCGGTATCGGTATCGCACTATTGGTATCGGATTATCAGTATCGGTATCGCACTATCGGTATCGGTATCGATATTTGGGAAGACAAGAATTTTTTTATTCGCCTGTCAGATTGTCGGGATACGATATTTGGGAAGATGTAAAGGACTTGCCCACTGTAATGGAAGATCCATCGAACAATCGTGTCGATGGGTTCGGACAAACCCATAACTGGACCAAACGGAGTATCTTCTGGGACTTGCCTTATTGGAAAGATAATCTTACAAGGCATAATCTTCATGTTATGCATATCGAAAAGAATGTGTTCGATAATGTCTTCAATACCGTCATGGACATTAAAGAAAAGACGAAGAACAATCCAAAAGCAAGACAAGACAATGCCGAGATATGCAAGCGTCCTTATCTGAACTTGATATAAAGGGGAGCTGCTGGACAATTAAGTAAGCCGATAGCACAATACACATTGAGCAAGGAAGATAGATTAATAATCTGCAAGTGGGTATCTACTTTAAGATTTCCCGACGGCTATGTGTCAGATTTGTCTAGATGCGTTGATCTCAATGAACGCAAGCTAACGGGAATGAAGAGTCATGACTGCCACGTGTTTATAGAAAGATTACTGTCCATTGCTTTGAAAGAGTTGTTGCCTTCTGCTGTATGGGTTCCGTTGGCCGAACTATCAATATTCTTTAGAGATATTTGTTCAACTAAGTTGACTGTGCAACACATGGTTGAACTTGAGGAGAAGATTATCTTAACAATTTGCAAGTTGGAGAAAATATTTCCTCCTGGCTTCTTCGACTGCATGGAGTATCTACCGATTCATCTAGCATATGAAGCCCGTGTCGGTGCATCTGTTCATTATCGATGGATGTACCCATTTGAAAGGTACATAAAAATTGATATAATTTAAGTTGAATTTCAGTGGGTTTTAAAATTTTTCTTAATTCTCAAGATAATTTGTCTCTCTAGATATAATTGAGATTGATTGTACATTTGCGTCATAGTTTCGCAAATACGTAAGTAACTGTGATTATAATTGAGATTATAAATATATAATCTAAAACATTTAAATTATAAATATTTGTTTACAGGTTTTATTGCCTGAAATAACACTCACTCATGAGAGTGTTCGTTATCTGGCATTGGGACCGAAGAAGTAAATAAAGACTTGGCCAGGCTATGTCGTTAATGGCTTAAGGTTTAAGTCAACTCAGAATGCTATAAATTTCGAATTTATCAATGACGGCATCAGTACCAAGGATTTCGGTGTTTGTATAAGAGGCACCATCTATGACGACGAGCCGGACTTTGACTATTATGGAGTGCTTCGGGATATTATAGATTTACAATATACTGGCCCATATGATATGCATATTGTGATGTTCAAATGTGAGTGGTTCGATACGACACCAAATATCGGTTGGAGAATCGATAAACAATTTGGATTTGTCGATATAAATCATCGCAGGAGGTATAGAGGGTCCGATACATTTGCGATAGCAAATCAGGCTGTTCAAGTCTACTATACAAGCTACCCAAGGCGTCGTAGAGATCGATTTGACTGGTGGATAGTATGTAAGATTAAATCTAAAAATACATTCAACGTTGGAGACCCAGCATACCAAGAGGACCAGATCGAAAAGTCCCAATACTTGGGACAACACTCAGATACAATCGATGTTGAAGATATTGTTGAGGAAAATAGAGGGGAGGAAGAGGTTGATACACAAGACTTAACTGTCAACCAGGGGAGAAAGAGGCATCTTGTCCCAAATATTGAGGCAGAAGAAGAAGAAGAAGAAGACGAAGAAGATAAAGAAGAAGAAGAAAAAGAAGAAGAATTTGATGGGGATGAGGATACAGATGAAATCGACGATGAAGATAAGGATGAGGATGAGGATAAGGATGAGGATGAGGATGAGGAGGATGATGATGAAGACGAGGCCGAGGATGAGAACGAAGACGATGATTAGGTTAAATATTGTTGTATATTAAAAACACTTCCAATTACGTGAATTAAGTTCGACCTCATAAAGCAATTACGTGAATTCATGTTTTTTTCATTCGATTATTTACTTATTGCAGATGGCACTCCTAGTCTTTTTCGTCGCGGCGGCACTCGTCTCCCTACTGGTGGTATGTATATTTTAGTTTAGAATTTTATATTTATTTACACTTTTATATTGTTAATTATGTTTATGTGTTCTATTTACAGGTCATGATGGCTGGCATGGTCGTGGTGCTGGTGGTGGTCATGGTGGTGGTGGTGGTGGTGGTGGTGGTGGTGGTGGTGGTCGTGGTCGTAGTGGTGCTGGTGGTTGTGGTCGCATTCAAAATTCCTGGGATTTGACCCCATCGAGCGACCCCGACTCGGAGAGTACCCCGGGCACAGACGCATCCCGCCGTCGATCGACCACTTTATCGAGGCATGAGTCTGGATCTGCTAGCGGATCCGTTCCGCTATCGGAACCACCAGCAGTGGATCCCCCAGTTACTGCACAGTGTGCCCCGGAGTACCCCCATACTCGGTTCCATCCGGTTACTGGGGAGTACATGCGCGGACCCGCGGATCCTCCGATGGTACCAGAGAGGTCAAGAGGCGAGTTCCGACGAGAGCTATAGCCCGCGGGGACCTCGTAAGTAAATTTAAGATAATTTATTAAATTTCTTTCATTTATTCAAGTTAATAATCCAGTCGTTTCTTTTTTGTAGGTTTTTTTCCGTTTAATGTTGTCAGGGCTCTTGGAGAAATTATCAGGGCTAACTTCCATGGTCCCTACCTCAACTTTTCGTCGGTGCCCCCAAACGTGAAGTACGTCTGGCTCGACGAGTTGAGGGTATATATCTATATCTTCTGGTTAATTATTAGTTACTCTTTAATCAACCATTTTTTAAATTACGTGATAATTGAATTTCTATGTTAGACGACGTACTGGTGGCCCCCCCTCCATCGCGAGGATGCGATCCGCATGACCTACAGAAGCGCTGCCTCAAAGAAGATACGAAATATGATTCATGACCTAAAAATGGGGCATACGAGGCCGAATTGGATCCGGCAGGAGTATTATGAGGACCTCTTAGGTATGATGGATACTCCTACGTACAAAGAGAAATCGGAGAAGGCGAAGGCGAACCGACAGGCCGCGGGGCTTCATATGGGGGGATCAAGGCCCCACGCAGCGACGCTTGCAGATCTGGTGAGATACCGTAAATTTATTTTACTATCGAATTAGGTATTATTAATATACGGAGTTAATTAAGTTCTACGGAAATTTTGTATGCAGGCCCAACGGGCGGTGAAGGAGGGAAGGGCGCTAGAATCGGTCACCATGTACGACGTATTCCAACATACGCACAAAAAACGGAAGGACGGGAGCTTCGTCGACGAGAGGGCCAAGAAGACTGATGTAAGTACTAATGTTTATAAGATTTACGTTAGAATTAAAAGTATTCGGACTATAACTTAGGTAAACTTAGGATTCACACTTAACTTAGTGAAACATAGGATTTAGATTACAACTTAGACAAATCTTATAATATAAACACATTCATTTGATAAGCTGCGTATCGTGAGGCCCTTAGTCGGGCTCAGTTAATTGACACCGAGGATGTCGGTGAAACGACGCCCGCCCGGACGCCCTCTTCTTTGGCTGCTCGCAACGACTTGTTCATAAATACCGTCGGCGACTTTAAGAAAGGGCTCCTGTACGGAGTCGGCTCCCTAGGGCCGTTGCACATGGCGACGCAGAGATTTCCACCGACACCGCCTCCTTCCGTGGCTCCGGCAGACGATGATGTTAGGTCGCATCTTACGCAGCTGCACGAGGCGGTGTCGTCCTTGCGGAAGCAATTTGCTACGTACTTTTCGCCTCCGTCTGCTGCTGCCGGTCCGTCTGCTGATGGTGTCGGTCCGTCTTCTACTGGTCCGTCGACTGCTGGTGTTGGTCCTTCTTCCGTGGGTCATCTTTCTTTCAACCCTGATGCCCCTTTGGTACCGCCTCCGACTGTGACGGCACTCCTGGATCTCATGTTGCCAGAGCAGCTACACCGACTTCCGAGCAGTGTCTACGACGGCTTGCCGTCGTACCTAGTGGAGGAGTATATTCGTCGATCGCAGCAGGGATTACCACCACCGGGCAATCGAACTCCTCCTCCTTCTTAAAATATTGTAATTAAGAAAATTTAGAATATTTGTGGCAATTTTGGATTAATTGTGCTATAATTGGATTATAACGACGGATATTAGGTTACTCTTCAAGATAATTGATGTCTATTTTCTATTAATTTGGTTTGGTCTATGTGATTCTTGGATAATTGGTGTGCATTAAATTCGTATGTGCATATTTGGTCTATGTGATTCTTGGATAATTGGTGTGCATTATATATTTGGTCTATGTAATTGTTGGATAATTGGTGTGCATTATATATTGGTTTGGTTTATGCATATTTTTGTGAACAGGGAAAGTGCTGCAATTTTTTTTTCCAAAAAATCTCAGTTAGCGACGGACTAGTGACCGGTTAGCGACGGATATTTCTAGTTTCCGACTAATTTTCGACGGAATTTCCGTTGCCAACTGGAGATTTGAAACTGTTTCCAGGTAGCGACGGGTAGTCGACGGAATATCCGTCGGCATGGTTCTGGTGGTATATAGTTCGATGGCATAGCGACGAAAAATCCGTCGCCAAGGCGACGAATAATCAGCCACTAATCAGTCGCTCTCTCAACGGCATAGCGACGGACACTCCGTCGACAAGGTTCTGGAAATGTTGGGCATTTCCAGAATCGTGGCGACGGATAATCAGCCACTAATCAGTCGCGCTGTCGACGGCGTAGTGACGGAGTAGTGACGACTTATCCGTCGCCATGGTTTTGGAAATGTCAAGCATTTCCAGAACATGGTCGACGGATAATCCGTCAGTATACCGTCGCTAATCCGTCCTTTGTTATCGACGGCGATCGACGGAATCGCGACGGAACGATACACTCTGATACGCTATTACGACGGTTTACCGACGGACCATTACGTCGCTAGTGTCTACACAGTTCAGTATTTAATACTTGAAATGGACGAAAGTTCGTCGGAAAGTAGTCGCCTAATGCTTCGTATTGTGAAGTCGAAAAGCCGTCGCTATTCCGTCGCTTGACGACTACGTAGCGACGGACCTTTATTAGCGATGAGCTGATTGCCGACGGATTATTTTGGCCAAGACCCGTCAGTGATCAGTCGCTAATACAAATTCCCGTCGGACGGGCGACGGATCTGGCTATCGCTAAATCGACAAATTTTGGTAGTGATAGTGGTTCCTATTTTTCCTTTATCTAGTCTATTATCTTGTTAAGTTCACATCTTGCCAGTTCATATCTTGTTAGATCCCATCTTGCTAGTTTACATTTTGCTAGTTCATATCTTGATCGTTCATACCTTGCTAGTACTAGTCCTTTATATATTCTTTGCCATCATCGTTTCTCGTTGTTTTAACTTATTTTGGACTAACAACATTAATTGCAATATGGTTGTACTCTGCTCCTTTCCTGACTGGATCGTTGTTATAGGTGAGGAGGACGTGTCTACTTTTGCACTATGGACCATATGAGGGGGAGATAGAGACTCGAAGGCCAAACCATAGAAGACTAGTTAGATGTGTGGTAGTTTTCTATAATTGTAAAAGCTTACATTCTTCTTTAAATGTAAAACTTCTATATTTTGTAAAGTTGGTTTAGTTGTTGTGAATGAGCAGTTAGTATTTATGAGTCTTTGTTTATTGTGGGCTAGACAGCGTACTACCGCCGATACCGCGGCGTAGGCTGGGCTTGGACACGTCTCGTATCCGAAAAGCGGGTGCGGATCGTGACAAATTTTTATGGTGGCCCATGCAGGTCTGTTTTCGTAAAAGACTGCGAACTTGTGGTAGTACTTAAGTTAGTTGTACTACTGCAAGCCTGCGACTAGGGAGTGCTCATTCACAATTAGGATTGATTTGATTTTAGGTGAATACCAGGACTAGGAGTCCCTTATTTAATTCTATTGTTAGGTAAATAAGGTTGCTACATAGGCCATGTAATTCTATTGTATTTTAATACGAGGGTATGATCCAAGGTGGGTAGAATATACCTTTGGTAAGTTAGGCCTTCATAGAATTCAATTCCTAATTTTGATCATTTTTGTGCCATTTTATCTTCTGGCTTCTCTAAACCTCGTTTTATTTTCAAAACTATTTTGCGATCGTTTTATTTTCAATTCCTAATCTTGGTTCAATTATCTATATATTAATTCAAGTCGTCTTCGTTCATTTTGTGATCGTTTTGTTTTCAAAACTGATACTTTTACTCAAGGACAGATACTTATATTTTCTTATCATGGTCGACTTATTTGAATTTATTGAAGTTCCTTTGAAATTCTTATGGATATAGTTAAAATAATTTTTGGTGACATACAATGGTAAGGCAGATGTGCACTGTCCCCATTTATTTGAATTATGGAGACTGCGGATTCACTGCAGTCAGCATCGCACTGGGGTGGCATAATTCCTAAGTTAAAATAATTTTAAGTATGCGTAGGTTGTCGAATATTACTAAAACTATATCCTAGTTGCATTATTTGATCCTTTGATTTATTGTGTCAATATTGGATAGAGTTGATAGAGTGTTCGATACCATATTATATTTGAGTCATGATACCAAGGGTTTACTGTAGCCAGATGTACACTGACGGGGCATAAATTTTCGGTAAAGTGACTTCATGTATACATACAGTTTTTGAATATTATAGAGACTACATCCTTCCGACATATGACTATTGATTTATTTCTTATTCTTTTCCTTTTTTTCTTGAACATTTTTATCTTATCCTTCTATTTTTGGAATGTTATTTGGCTCCTAACAATCTTTAAAGCCTATTTGATTTTCTTCTGCTAGATTCCTAATTTTATCAAGACGTTGATTCTTAATCGTATCCTCCGAAATTTCGAGGACGAAATTTTTCTAAGGTGGGTAGATTTGTAAGCCCACTTCCCAATTTTTTTAATATTTGATTATGATTTAATTTTATGGTTATTTGGACCTTAGTAAGAATTATTTATCTATTATATAGTTTATCATAATTTTTAGATATTTTAGATAATTTTTAAATATCTATTTTGTGAAGATTTATATATTTTATTAAATTTCATGATTTACCATATGGCCATCCAGGGTTATTTTTGGGACCCAGCATTTTATTTAGGTCCTAGAACCTCAAAAACTATTTTCTAAATTTTCTGGAATATTTGGTATTTTCTGGAATTACTTTGATAATAAAATATAGGAAAAATCTATTTTCTAGGACTTCTGGAATTTATTGTGCTAGCCTAAGAGCAAATATTGACCCCAAATATTTTTCTAGGGTTCATTATCCTATTTTATATTTTCTAGAATTTTTCCATAATTTTTGGCAATATTTAAGTATTTATTTATTAAGGTTTATATATTTTTAAAGGCTTCCAATATTTATTATGAGGCCATTTGGGACTAATATGAGGTAAAACATTTTTATTTATATTCTAGAAGGTTAGATATATTTTCTATAATTTTCTATAATTTTTTTGGAAATTTTAGGATTTTATTTGAAGTTATTTGGAGTTAAAATAATTTTTTAATGATTTTCTATAATTAAATAATTAATTATACAGTCAACCACCCCCTGGCCCACCTGTCGGCGCTCAAACCTGTCAGCCACCGCCTCTCTCTCTCCTATATATACATTATTATATTCGCCACCCTAATTTAATTCCAGCCGCCTTTTGTGGGAGAACTCATCTAGGGTTTCCGAATTCCCGAAGCGACTCCTGCCAACTCCGACGTGCTTTTCGTGCACCATTTTTTGTTGGATTTGTATCGAGGTAAGATTTCTGGATATGTAATTTATTTTTGTATATATTATTCCTAAATTTCTGAAAAATTCGTAGAGTGTCGGTTGTTCGAAACTTGACACGTTTGGGTGTTTTCGAGATTTCGGGAGAACCAAAAATCGAAATCACGAACCGTTTGAAGTTTCAGAAAGTTAACACAGAGCTCTATGACATATATTTTTCACAGAAATTATTTCATTCTTTTAGTATTTTATTTTTACTGTTGAACTCAGAATTGATCGGTTGATCACCGTTTTGGTCACGATTAGCCATAACGGCGATATCTTTTGACCAAAGCATGATTTTGTGGCATGGTTGATTCCAGCGCATTCGTGGTGCTGAAATATACCAAGGTGCACTTTCAAAATATAGATTTCATAATGTTTGACTAAAAAGTCAACGGCACGCCTCGATTTACGTGCTATGGTTTCCAAAATTGAAAACATGACTTTTGATGGCCAAACTTGCATGTTTAGATTATATTCAGATTATTATTAGGTTAAATTAGGTTTTTAAGTGAATTATTCTAGAATTAATTATTATTAGATTAGTAACCCAACTAGCCACTATTCCACGAATTTAGAACTAGAATATTAGAATTGATTTATGGTTTTCGTGCACGGTTCGTGGTGCGATATGTGTTATAGGTTGACAGCTTCTAGATCGACATTTCCCTCATCCTCTACTTGTGGCTACAGTTTGTGCAAGGATTCAGGCAAGTACAGTATTGCATTTATGTTTTAGTTCATTATAACGTTTACTCTATGGTTTTCTTGTTTGATATTTCGTTGAGTCATTGCTTGATATTCCATTGAGACACGATTGTGAGACTGTAGTTATCGTATCATTCTTTGTGTATCATTGACCGTTATTGATTGTTAGAGAGTCGGAAGGAGAAATACTCGGTAAATACGTAAACAAACCCAATTACCGTTACCGAATGATAGCTAAGTCATACACACCCACGTATGAGTTAGCCGTACCAATTACTGAATGATAGCCATCGTATGATGTGCCGTATTAGCCCAGTCGTTCATGTATTAAAAGGTATTTCACACACACATAGTGGTTCCTATTTTTCCTTTATCTAGTCTATTATCTTGTTAAGTTCACATCTTGCCAGTTCATATCTTGTTAGATCCCATCTTGCTAGTTTACATTTTGCTAGTTCATATCTTGATCGTTCATACCATGCTAGTACTAGTCCTTTATATATTCTTTGCCATCATCGTTTCTCGTTGTTCTAACTTATTTTGGACTAACAACATTAATTGCAATATGGTTGTACTCTGCTCCTTTCCTGACTGGATCGTTGTTATAGGTGAGGAGGACGTGTCTACTTTAACGCTATGGACCATATGAGGGGAAGATAGAGACTCGAAGGCCAAACCATAGAAGACTAGTTAGATGTGTGGTAGTTTTCTATAATTGTAAAAGCTTACATTCTTCTTTAAATGTAAAACTTCTATATTTTGTAAAGTTGGTTTAGTTGTTGTGAATGAGCAGTTAGTATTTATGAGTACTTTGTTTATTGCGGGCTAGACAGCGTACTACCACCGATACCGTGGCGTAGGCTGCGCTTGGACACGTCTTGTATCCGAAAAGCGGGTGCGGGTCGTGACAAACATTGTTCTACCGTCGATTCTGCGGCGTAGGCTGGGCGCTGTTACGCACTTGTACCCTTACACTGGGTGCGGATCGTGACAGTAACAAAATACGTAACCCAATAATAGGTTTACATACAAATATAGGTATAGTCTAAAAATCTCGAAAATGTACAAGGATAACTAAGGAAAGTATTTATCATATTTTCCAAGGTGGATATAAATTAAAATAGCAAATAATGCATATATGATATTTAATATTCGATTTATAGAAATTACTCACTAGACTATAAAAAATGAACTACCAATATATATACACATCTATATATTTACATGGACATCTTTGGACGTACCACATGACTACGTGGGCTGGAGTTGCGTTCAGGCTAGTTTGTTACAACCGAATTTTCTAAAAGTCAATAATCTTAATAATAAATAATTAAATTATTTATAGGGTCATGTCATAACTTGGTCTGGTTTTCATAGTTAGAATACACTTATGACTCGGCCTTTCCTACCATGGCTAAAACATTAGTCAAAGCACACGACTACACTATCCGTGCCAAAATTCTTGGTCGTCTTGCAACCAAAACTTAGCCATGACTAAGGCCTTCTATAATAATAATTACTTTAGAAAAATATTTTATAATTTCCATAAATCCTTATTTAAGTCAAATAAATAATAAAAAAAATTTCAAAATCCCGGGAAGAGGGGTTATAGTCCCCTCCCCTCGGTTCATCAAGACTAATTGCCGCAAAAATCATATTTTGGGGTCTTATGCCAATTTTTTTGATAATGGTACTATAGCTCGACATGTACTTATTGTTGGCTTTATTAAAAAATATTTTCTTTAAATGATTACATATTTATGTGGCAAATTTTATGTGTGTATTTCAATATAAAATTTATTTTTATTATCTTGCATATATGGGGAGTGATATCCCATGTGGTTGATATATTAGGATATTTATCAAAGGGCAAGTTTCAAAACTTCCAAAAAAATATTTGTGTTTTTGTCACCCATTTTTAAGTATTTTTTTGGCGAATGACGCAAATTGGCGCTATGTACTATTTCCCACGAGCGCAACATGACAAGTGGGGTCGCCCGACGCGTGGGCCACGGAGAGGCGGTTGCATATGGAGGCTATTCTTACGGAACTTTGATTCCGTAGGGGTGCTACTCCTTCCGCATGAATGTTAACTGTCCACTTAATGGGGAGTTACGAACTCTCCGAGTGTATATTCATTATGGGTAGTGGGCTGCTAGGGGGTTGCTTCCCTATGTAATCTTTCAAGTCTTTCTCGTTTGGAGGAGAGACTTAGGGTCTGCTTGGATTGGGGAAAAAAAGATAAGCAGAGTTAAGTGAGATTAAGTGAGGGGGAGCTAAGTAAGGGGAAGTAGAGTCAATACAAATAACCTTGCTTGGATTTGAGATTTGGAGTAAGAGAAGGATGAATAAAAATATAATAATTACCAAAATATCCTTATTACATATGTTATAAAATTTAATTTAATTAAAGTTTTAATTAGAACTTGTCAAAATATATTCACAAATGAGGAGCTACGGAGCAACATGTTGAAAGCAAGGAGAAAAGTCATAATATCTCATAGAACAAATAAGGAATATTTATGACTTTTTAAACCAAATCCTTCAATCCCCCTCGTTAACCCTCCAATTGTTGGGGGTTAAAATTTTTAATAAAAGAGGGTTAAACAAACCCTCTATAACCCTATTTCTTAAACCTCCACCATCAAACCAAGCATGGTTTATTTTTCCTCACTTAACTTTCACTCACTTAACTCTCTTAACCCTCAATCCTAGCAAAAGCCATGAAATGTTGTCTGTCCGTCCAAGTGTGAGGTCCATTCCGAGAGTGACAAAGAGCATTCTAGAAGTTAATCTCTTTGAGATTGCTGGTTCCTGGAAATAGATAGACGAAAATAGTCGAATCTTGTTTTGAGCAACGGTGATCTTATCACCCCTGCAATATTTTTTTTATCTCCTGATCCTGATTCGTCATTCTTGTTGTAGCAACTCTGTTACATAGTAGTTGTTTGAAAGTTTGTAATCTCTATTCTTTTCAAGTTGATGTAATATTCAAGATGTTGTAACTTTTTTTTTTGGCTAATTCTAAAGGCACTCCAAGTTTTACTTGGGGCTAGCCCAGTTCTGGCAGTCCTAACATAAAGTAGAATTGCCAACAAAGTTGATAGTCATAAAGAATTTGAATAATAAGATAGACTGTGAACGAAGTTGGCAGTCTTAATGGGCTATCCCCAAGTAAAACTTGGAGTGCCTTTAGAATTAGCATTTTTTTTACTTACTTTTGTACGAACTTTGTAACCCGACAGTAACACTCGTTACGCTATACACAAGACGGATTCACGAAAACAAGAGCTTGACCTTTGATATACATGTATACGTGCTGATTAAATTATATGCTTTCTAGTGGCCTTATGAAGAAGTAACAAAAATTAAAGATGCTTTGTAATGGCTAAGAAATGGTTCCAAAGTAGGAATTTATGATTTCTGTCTTTGAGGACCACCATCTGGAAGGAAGGAGATCATACCTAGGTGTATGCTGGAAATAGAGAAGACTCCTGAGCCTGATATATAATTGGTATCAAAGTGGTTCAATGGTGAAGGCCACTCTGCCACATTCTTAGCCTAGTTGAATTTAAGCAGTAACTTAGTCACTCTCATGCCTAAACTACACGTTTGATTTTGTGCTCAGGAGTAGTTTCAGCATTGACAGATGGACTAACTTGGTTCTTTGAGCATTAAGGACTCATATGAAATTAATATCAAACAAGTACCGATAGAAAATACAAAGTTATTCTGATGCTATATTATTTTCTGCATTGTATATGTATACAAAGCTCACATCCTTTTTAACTGCATATTACATCAGTACATATAGTAGCAGCAACACAGGAAATCTAGTCTTGTGTTATATATAACATTCACTATATCAGTAATTTTTCCTGATTGATATCCGCTCAATCGCAGCAAATCTCGCATAGCCAGCAGCAGCAGAGTGCAGCAAGACTACAAGGGAAAACATTAAAGTCAGTAGAATTAATGCAAGCCTACATTGTACCAAATTATTCTTAAACAATTTATATTTATTTTTCTCGCGCAACTTGAACCTCGGGTACTCTTTTCAATAAATAAATAAATCAAATCAAATCAAACAATATAGGATACTAAAGACTGTTTAAACATGTACTTGGTTGGTCATGGTAAATTGAATTTTCCATCTTTGAGATCACATATGCATCATACAAAATATACATTTATGAGAATTAAGAGTTGGAAGGAAAAACTCCCAAGTAAAATTAAAAGCACAGATTACCATCCTTCAATGAAGCTTTTGTCGCCCTTCTTCGCGGTGCGGGGAAAGCATAGGCATGACTTTTTTTGTTTCCCCGGCGTCAAAGTTGGGTATCCTTTCAATCATCAAAACATACATAGGGAAACAAGGATCAGGTTGAGTAGTAGTTTGATGTAAAGCTCTAATAGCTATATATTAGAATGGATCATGCAGAAAGGGTACTAGACTGTCTACTGATTACCACTATGGAAAATATACAATCATAATGTAAAGTTTCAAGGAGAGAAATATGATATCGATACCGCTAAATCTTCAGAGTTCTTTAAAATTGTCTCGAACGGGATGTAACTTCCGGAAAAGGGGGCAAAATTGGCTAAAACTTTCTTGAACTTGGACAAAATTGGATTAAGTTTTTGTTTTACCTTTATCTTTTCACATTCTAGAATGACCTTATAGAATATACAGTAACTTGCATTTACCTTGTGTACTTATTATAGTTCAATAAAGTTATGCAATTAATCACCTAAAAGAACAAAAGCAACATGAGTAGTCCAAATATATATATATATATATATATATATATATATATATATATATATATATATATATATATATATATATAAAATATATATATATATATTTTATATATAAATATATATATATATATATATATATATATATATATATATATATATTTTTTTTTTTTTTTCTTTTTTTTTTTTTTTTTTTTTATATATATATATATATATATATATATATATATATATATATATATATATATATATAAAGTACCGAAACTGATCTGATACTACAAATCAAAGCCGTTGAATTAACTGCCAGTAGCAATAGCCATAGAAGGAAAAAAAAAAAGGGGTAAATGACAAAAAAAAAACCTCTCTAAATTGGCCATTTTCGCAAAAAAAAGACTCCATGCTCTTAAATTTTCTGCTAGTTATTTTTTGTTGCAAAAAAATCCCCAAATGATAATTTTAACCCCCCCCCCCTCCTCCTCCTTCCTCGGCCGTTGGTGGAGGGGCTGGGTGGCCGGTGATGCCACGGGGAGGACAGCGGGGCCGGGGCGAGGGTAGAGGAGGGCCGCGGGAGGCCGGCGAGTGCGGGGGACGGCCGTGCGGGGCCGACGAGGTCCGGGGGGGGGGGGGGGAGAGGCTCGCGGGGGACGGGAGGGGCTGGGGGCTCACCGCCGGGGGGAGGGCCGGCGGGGGGAGGGCGGGGGGGGGGGGGGTCGGGTGGGTGGAGGGCGGGGGGGGGGCGAGGTTGGGGGGGGGGGGGGGGGAGGCTCGCGGGGGACGGGCGGGGCTTGGGGCTCGCCGCCGGGGGGAGGCCGGCGGGGGGAGGGCAGGGGGGACAGGGCCGGCGGGTGGAGGGCTGGGGGTCGGGCGGGGCTGGGGGGGTCGCTGCTGCCACCGGGGGGGGAGAGGGGGCAGGGACATTTTTGGGAATACAAATTTAATTTTGGCTGGAGGGTCTTATTGAGCGGATTTGTAATCTAAGGAGGGGCGAATTGCTAAAAATGACTAATAGGTCTTAATTTACAAAAGTCGGATATCTAACGAGAATTTTTTTGTCATTTACAAAAAAAAAATGGATTTGCATTTTTGAACAGTTGGCTTCAAAACCTTGATACACAAAATATTGAAGAAAAGGTAGATAATCAGTTGTATCACTGGTCTAATGAACATGTAGTATTCTATGTAAATACACTGACTTGGTTAACTGGAAAAATATTGGAGCTTCATATACCACCAATTACAGAATAAAAGAACCGTGCCGTAACCTCAGTTCAACATGTTATTATTGCTACGATATCAACAAACTAAGGTGAACAAATCAAGAAACTTGATTACTAGGTAAGACCTTCTAGGTGTAATTAGCACAAAATCAGTATCCTTCCCAGTAGAACTGTGCTCATGATTATGTGCAGGTATGTTTGTGTGAGACTGAGAGAGATACCTGGGGGAGGCTGGGGTCTTCCTTGCTTCCCCTTCTTGTTTCCTGAGCCATCCATGATCAGTGATTATCGGTTGGATCGAGAACGACAAAATTAATATTAAGCAGATCGATAAGTTGCTTGATACACAAAGGCTCGCGCCAAGTATATATATACTCGAAAAGGTATGCACATCTTTGATGCCTTCACCAATGTGAAAGTTAATCGACCTCTCTCGGCTAAGACACAAACATATCCAGCACCTTACTCTTTCGGAAGGCACATTGTATATGTCTTGACCTTAGGGCCGGCCCAGGGGTTGGGTTGTCCTATCCAGAGCTAGTTCTGGTTGTCCCTTGAACCTTATTGTAGGTCGATCCTGGAGGGCCATCCGCGACCCTGGCCTCTGTTGGGGTCACGCTGAGCCTGGGAGTTGTCCTAAGCAGAGAAGGGGTTGCCCGAGCATGAAGTCTTGTCTAGCTTACCCCTGCGCCGGAGGCTACTATAAACCTTTCGACATGAAAGAACTTCCATTAGCGCCGAAAGGTTGATCAAGCTATGCTATGTGGTTTGGCCGACCACACCTGCAAGGGATTCCTAATTTCACCACTCACTCCTTTTCGTTGTTGGTTAAGGGATCGGATTCTCGTTTATAAATAAAAGAGAAAGATGAGATTCCCTAATGCTTTTCATTCAAGCAAACAATAGTATTAACTAACACATTCTAGATAAGCCACTCAATTCGTGATTACTACTCTTAGATATACACAGTTACAAGTCTAACGAACTAACTAGAAAGGGTTATTCAGCATTAGGGTCTCACATAATAGTGGATATTATGATTTGAGTATCGAGATTGTCCAACGTTAGAATTTGGATCTCGAAATCGGAAAATGCTATTTTGCCCGCAGGCAGGCTCAACCGTCCGCCCCGTGGCCTCACCCCATTGCCACCCCCTCCCCCCCCCCCCCCCCCCCCCCCCCCCCCCCCGTATACGCGGGACCACGCCGGTTGACCTGTCAATGGAGCCGCAACACGTAGCGGACGGGCTGGCCCGCAGGAGGGCAACGTAGCATGGTTTTTCGAAATCATTGTTCAATGAGCCTACTAGAACAGTGATTTCGAGACCCAAACTCTAACTAACGTTGGACAATTTCGAGAAACCTTATTACTAAATATCCAAAAAAGAATGAAGAAGAATAGCAGATTAGTTGGTGGCTAGTATTGTTTTGTCAAAAAAGTTTAGCGGACTAAATGTATATGACACGTCAGAGGAGGTTCTTTCCACGACTTTGTTGGGGCCTTTTGTAAAGTTAGACCAACCACTAGAGGGTGTCACTTGGCCGCCCCCATGGTAAGGCTTATCCCTTGCATGTTTTAGAAAGTATATTCGTGTCCTAGGAAATAACCATTGGCATTAACGATAGCGTACAACTTGGACACTCCCATATCCTGTGGTCACTATGTACCAAGATATGTTGGTGTTGACTGGAGTTCTCAACCTAATATGAAGAACATTTGGAGTGCGACAAGTGCCATTCGTGTATCGAATAAACTACTAAAGTCGATGACGACGAAGGTAACTCAATTTGAGCACGTCTCATGCTCAGAACACAGCCATGTCAGTACCAACGACACCGACACTAACACCACCGTTGGTATACTGCTGGTACACTGATGATACAAATTTTGTTAGCTGTGAGTATACTCACAAACCAAAAGCTAAAGTTCCCACCACCTTCTAATAGTCCCACATCTGCTAGATGTGTGGAGTAGAGTGTGTATATATTGTTAGAAATTCTTCAATAAATCTTCATTTAAAATCTGCAAAATAATAAACTTAATTAAATGTTACCGGCCTCCGGGGAAGTCGCGCACGTAGCACTGCCCTAAGAGATAGTCCGGGTCTATGTGCAGACGGTATCCGAACGCTCCTAGTGGTAAAATCCCCGCTCTACCGTGATCTCGTTGTCGCACACGACGCTGAGAGAATGACCCCGACTTAGCTCTGCCCAGAGCAACGACGAATAGCAGCAACAGTATGAAGGAGACGAAAATTTTAGAGAGGTTTGAGAGGAATATTTTTTCTGTCTTTTGAAGAAGGAGATGGGTCTGAATATATAGGCTGTTGAGTAATAACACCAACGGACAGAAATTAAAAAAGGAATTAATTCGGGTGCTAAAGAATACAATTATGTTAAACGTTGTAAAACGTTTACAGCACATGGTTCATTGAACCTGGACGGAATTTGAATGGTGAACGTTATGGAATTTTTAAAAAAATTGTAACGGTCAGAATTTTTTGGAAAGGAGCAAAAATCTTTTAGGGTCTCGGCCCGAACCCGAAGAAGGAATCGAATCGGCATTCGGCGCCCGCAGATGTGGGCACGTACCCGCACCCGTTACGCGCGCCGAACCGAACCGAGCCGAGCCGGGCCGGGCGGCGGCGGCGCGCGCGTGTGGCCCATGGAGCTCCCACACACAACTTTTAATAAAGCAAAAGGAGAAGTGGTAATATGTACATAAGGGGGATACTTCCACTATCCGATGTGGGACTATTGCTTGAGCTTTTGCTCAAAGGCTAAAGCTTAGCTAACAATCCCCCCCCCAAAAGCTCAAGTTCCAGGGTAATTGAAGACAGAAAGATAAAAGAAGAGAGAATTTCTGGGCAGTTGTATACTATGCATAAATAAGATGGACTACAGCCTTGAATCTCACGTAGTGACTATTGTCTTTGTCTGAAGAAGAGCTTGATGGACTACGCCTTGAATCAGTCTTCTTGAACCAGATTCAGACTATAGCACACATAGTACGCTAGAGGTACTTGGGTCTATCGGGTGGCGCGTTTGGTTGGCCATGCGCACTTTTACACATTCATGAGAGTTGTCTAGGATCGCCCTGTCCTATAGTCGCGGCCCTCACGACCTCTCATATAGGTAAGTCCTTAAGGGTTGGTGATAGGAATCAACCCTGCATGTCATGCTTGGACTTTATTAAGAGTTTAAACTCAACCTATCCATATCACAAAAGGAACACTGTCACCATAGGGATGGGGTATGAATGTACACATGTACAGCCTCCTGGGCTTTTATTTTAAAGAAAATTTAATCTCAGGTCAGTGTTCCATAATAGTCACCTAGTCCAGCTTGTTTCTACCCATTGAACCGGCTTCTTGGGATCTCCAGTCAGACTCGGTTGGGTTGCCACTGCTGGTGACTATACTATGGGCTTAACCCCATCCCCCTCGATGATTCTAGGATCAATGTCCTAGACAGACCCTTCGTCAAGTGGTCTGCAAGGTTCTTTTCTGACTTTATATAGTCAAGAACCACATATTTGCCCAATAGGCTCTTTATTGACTTGAAGCGCAGCTGCAGGTGCCTGTTCATCTTAGCATTCACAGAATCATGCTTTAGTAGTTCTATAACAGATTTATTATCACAGTTTATAGAAATTGCAAGAACAGGATGAACAGAAATAGGTATATGCATAACAAGATTTCTAAGCCATTCGGCCTCTGTACATGTAGTATCCAAAGCTATCATTTCAGAGTCCATTGTACTTCTGGCTATGATAGTTTGTTTACATGATCCCCAGGAGATTGCAGCTCCTGCTAGGATAAAAACATATCCAGTAGTGGATTTAACATCATGTGAATCAGTTACCCAATTTGCATCGGAGTAACCTTCTATGATATCAGGGTGTCTAGAATAATGAAGTTTATAATCTAGAGTACCCTTAAGATATCTAAATACTCTGTCTAATGCAGTCCAATGTGACTGATTTGGGTTACTAGTATATCTACTTAGTCTCCCAATAGCAAATGTAATGTCAGGTCTGGTCCTATTTGATATATACATAAGGGACCCAATCATTTGTGAATATCTATGTTGTTCTATAGGTGATCCTTCGTTCTTCTTGAGAACAACATTACTGTCATAAGGGGTAAGGGCAGGTTTCTTGTCAAAGTACTCAAACTTTCTTAGCATTTTCTCAATTGAATGTGCTAAGGATAGAGTATAGCCCTCTTTCCTTTTTGACACTTGCATTCCTAGGATCAGATTTGCCTCACCTAAGTCTTTCATATCAAACTGGTTGGACAAATAATTCTTAGTATTATTTATCATTTCCAGTGAAGATCCTAGAATAAGGATATCATCAACATACAAGCATAAAATAACACAACTTTTATTTGTATTTTTTGAATACAAACACTTGTCATATTCATTTGGCACAAAACCAAATTCTATGATGACTTTATCAAATTTGTTGTGCCATTGCTTGGGAGCTTGCTTTAGGCCATAAAGAGATTTTACTAATCTGCAAACCTTCTTTTCTTGACCTTTAGCAATAAAACCTTCAGGTTGCTCCATATAAATCTCTTCTTCTAAATCTCCATTTAGAAATGCTGTCTTTACATCCATTTGATGGATCAGCATATCATGAATGGATGCTAAAGCTAGAAGGGTTCTAATAGAAGATATTCTAGCTACAGGAGAGTAGGTATCAAAATAGTCTAATCCTTTCTTTTGGGTAAAACCTTTGGCTACTAATCTAGCCTTATATTTTTCTATGGTACCATCGGCTCTAAGTTTTTTCTTAAAGATCCACTTACAACCTATTGGTTTGCTGCCTAAAGGAAGGTCTGCTAAAAACCAAGTATTGTTCTCCATGATGGAGTTATACTCATTGTTAATAGCTTCTTTCCAGAAAGGGGCATCAGGAGAGGATATGGCTTCTTCATAAGTTGAGGGATCACCTTATATCAAAAATGTGAAGAATCCTTCTCCTAAATTCTTTTCAATCCTTTCTCTTTTACTCCTTCTAGGTTCTATGACTTGTTCAGGTTGTGAACTGGGTACTGGATCATGAGAACTAGTAGACAGAGTAAGAGAAGGGTTAGAGGAAGATGAAGGGGTTCTATCCTTGAAAGGAAAAATATTCTCAAAGTAAACTGCATCTCTAGCTTCAATGATTGTGTTATTAGAGATTTCATTTACTTCAGAATGGGTTACAAGAAATCTATTGGCATTACTATCTAGGGCATATCCTATGAATACGGCATCTACAGTTTTAGGTCCTATCTTCCTCTTTTTGGGTTCAGGAATTCCTACTTTAGCTAGACATCCCCAAATTTTGAGATAATTAATCCTAGGGGTTCGACCTTTCCATAACTCATATGGGGTCTTATCATTAGTCTTACTGGGTATCCTATTAAGAATATAACAGGCTGATAATAAGGCTTCTCCCCAAAGATTGTCAGGGGCACCTGAGCTGAGAAGCATGGCATTGACCATATCTAAAAGAGTGTGATTCTTTCTTTCAGCAACTCCATTGGATTGTGGTGAATAAGGAGCAGTTACCTCATGAATAATTCCGTGCTCTTCACAGAAGTTAGTCATTTCATTTGAGGTATACTCTCCACCACGATCTGATCTAAGGATCTTAATCTTCCTATCCAACTGGTTCTCAGCCTCAGATTTATAGACCTTGAATCTGTCTAGAACTTCATCTTTGGTCCTAAGGAGGTAGGTGTAACAATACTTTGAATGGTCATCTATAAAAGTTACAAAGTATTTTCTACCGCCTCGGGTCAAGACCCTATTGGAATCACAAACATCACTATGGATAAGTTCTAGGAGTTCAGAATCTCTATAGACAGATTTGAAAGGCAATCTAGTGTGTTTGGCTTGAACACAAATCTCACATTTGTGTTCATCATCTATAGGAGTCTTAGGAATAAGATCTAAGTTCATCATCCTTTTGATAGATCCTAAGTTCACATGACCTAGTCTACCATGCCAAACATTTGATGATTCAACATTTGCAACAAAAGAAGGATTTGAACTTTTATTCATAGTACTTAAAACAAAAAGTCCATCTTTCACAAATCCTTTCCCAATAAACAGATCATTCTTAGAGAAAACTACTTTATTGGCCTCCATTACAATTTTGTATCCTGAGGCTACAAGGAGAGATCCACTAACAAGATTTCTCCTGACAGACGGCACATGAAGCACATCATGGAGAGGTAGAATTTTTTCTGATGTCATCTTCAGATCTATTCTTCCTCTTCCCACAACTTGTGCCGTTGAACCATCTCCTAGGGTCACGCCTCCTCCACCTGATTCCTGATAGATTGAAAAACAGGAGCGATCAAATGAAACATGAACATTAGCTCCAGAATCCAACCACCAATCATCAGAATGGAAAGACAGGTTTACTACAGGTTGAAAGCTTACAGACCTGAAGGAGCTGGAAGACCCATTCAGAATCATGTTAGCCTCTGGCTTGCCTTTTCCCTTGAAGGAGTTCTGGATAGGTTCTTTCTTCCTTTGGAAGCAGTTGATGGCTGTATGGTTGGTTCTACCACACACAAAACAAAATCTTCTTTGATCCTGAGTCTGACCAAAGTTTCTAGGTTTTTGGGATTGAGGGTTTTGGTGGTGATGATTTTGGTGATGAAGATTTTTGGGAGGAGGTTGAAAACTCTGCTTCTTTTTGAAGGAGGTTTTCTTGGATTTGAGATGGTTGTTGGATTTAGGTTTTTCATGGCTTTCTACAAGGTTTACCTTAGCTGTGGCATTTGACCTAGCTTTGGTCTTGGACCTATATTTCTCTTCTATTCTAATTCTCTGTAGAGCTTGAGAATATGTAATAGATCCTTGTAGATGTAGCAGGTCTTTTGCTACTTAGACCAGGAAGGGGGAAGTTTATCTATCAAGCACCCTATTTTGTGCTCAGTAGAAAAAACGGTTCCCTTGGCTTGAAGCTGCCTAAGGTGTTCTTGGAACTCATGGATTTGGTCATTGATAGGTTTGTTGTCTACCATGACATATTGGTTGAATGTAGTGGAATTGAATCTATCAATTCCAGCATCATCACAACCATACTCATCTTCCAAAGCATCCCATAGTTCTTTAGCGCTTTTATACTCAAAAAATATGTCATAAAGTGACTCTGACATAGCGCTTAAGATTCTGTGGAAGCAGTGGTAGTCAATTTCCTTAGGGGTCTTAGGCTTGGTAGAAGAGGAGGACTTAGAAACCCCTATGTCAGACTCAGTCTCATCAGAATCATTTGAGATGGGCGTGGACCCATCGATGGCAGAAATCAGGCCTAAGGTGGTAAGCCAAAATTTCATCTGGCTCTGCCATCTCTTGAAATATGTACCATTGAATTTTGCAGGCTTTGCAGAAAAGGTCTCTTCCTTGGAAGTCATGTTTTCTAAAGTCTGTAACATTATAATTACTCAATAAGATGGCTTTAAACTAAAATTAACAATTAAACTAATTTTAGTAATAAACCCTTAAATTTTAGTTTTAAGTTTTGATAAGGTTGGGTTAGCTGTAGGGGCCGGATTCCAGCAAGCGGAGGTTCACTAGGAACTCTTAAGTACCGGTCGCTTAGACGATATTTCGCCTTGTTGACAGAAGGGCCCTTTCGGCTTGTTCCCAAACAAATCTTGACTTTAGAACTTTAAAAATAAAGGATTGTTCTTACTAAATTAATTAATTGTTTGATTTAGCTTAAATTAAAAATATTGAGTAAAATGAAAGCTAATATTGACAAAAATTAATACTAACACAATAGTGTTTGTCTAAGATGTCAATTTAACTAATAATAACAATTTTGATACTTGTGTGAGAAAACTTGACAGTGAACAAGTAACTTGTTGGTAGTGAACAATTAATATGGTACCGATATGAGATAAATCACGATATCAAATAATTGTTGTAATAGAATTTGATAGTAAATAATTTGTTTGTTAACAGAAAGCTATTGACAAAACTTGTTTATACTAAATAGTAAGAAATATAGTAAACAAACAGAAGCTTATACTAAACTTGTTTATACTAAACAGTAAGAAATATAGTAAACAAACAGAAGCTTATAGTAACCAGTAACAAACAAAGGATGGTTATACTAAACAGTAAGAAATAAGGTTATACTAAAAACTTCTAGTAAAGAAACAGAAGTTTATAGTAATTGAAACAGAAGTTTCTAGTAATAAACACTTCTAGTAAAGAAACAGAATTTTATACTAAAACATAAGTTTCTAGTAAAGAACAGAAGTTTTTATTTTCCGTATAAGCACTGGTTAACAGAACTTGTAAGAAGGGATTTGTTTTTTTTATTTCTTTATAAACAGTAACAACCAGGAAGAAGAAGAAATAATTTGTAGTATTGGAATATCTCTTAGATTGTTAGAAATTCTTCAATAAATCTTCATTTAAAATCTGCAAAATAATAAACTTAATTAAATGTTACCGGCCTCCGGGGAAGTCGCGCACGTAGCACTGCCCTAAGAGATAGTCCGGGTCTATGTGCAGACGGTATCCGAACGCTCCTAGTGGTAAAATCCCCGCTCTAACGTGATCTCGTTGTCGCACACGACGCTGAGAGAATGACCCCGACTTAGCTCTGCCCAGAGCAACGACGAATAGCAGCAACAGTATGAAGGAGACGAAAATTTTAGAGAGGTTTGAGAGGAATATTTTTTCTGTCTTTTGAAGAAGGAGATGGGTCTGAATATATAGGCTGTTGAGTAATAACACCAACGGACAGAAATTAAAAAAGGAATTAATTCGGGTGTTAAAGAATACAATTATGTTAAACGTTGTAAAATGTTTACAGCACATGGTTCATTGAACCTGGACGGGATTTGAATGGTGAACGTTATGGAATTTTTAAAAAAATTGTAACGGTCAGAATTTTTTGGAAAGGAGCAAAAATCTTTTAGGGTCTCGGCCCGAACCCGAAGAAGGAATCGAATCGGCATTCGGCGCCCGCAGATGTGGGCACGTACCCGCACCCGTTACGCGCGCCGAGCCGAGCCGAACCGAGCCGAGCCGGGCCGGGCGGCGGCGGCGCGCGCGTGTGGCCCATGGAGCTCCCACACACAACTTTTAATAAAGCAAAAGGAGAAGTGGTAATATGTACATAAGGGGGATACTCCCACTATCCGATGTGGGACTATTGCTTGAGTTTTTGCTCAAAGGCTAAAGCTTAGCTAACATATATTGCTTTAATCTCTATTGCTCCATTGAAGTCTTGTGTGGGAGCCTTATGGACCACACGTGCGCGCCGCTGTCCGGCCCGGCTCGTTTCGGTTCGGCGCACGTAACAAGTGCGGGTACGTGCCCACATCTGCGGGCGCCGAATGCCGATTCGATTTTCTCTTCGGGTTCAGGCTGAGATCCTAAAATCTTTTTTGCTCCTCTTAATTTTTCTGACTGTTACAAATTTTCTGTAACGTTTGGACATTAAATTTTTCTAGATTCATTGAACCACATGTTTTTTATGTCTTTATTCAGCACTGTTACATCCTTAAATTCAGCCAACGGTTACAATTTCCTATCCCTATATATTGAGCCCCCATCTCCTTGTTCTCTACAACACAGAAAATAACACTTCCGAAACTCTCACAAATTTTCATCTCCAAATTCTGTTCTTCGTTGTTTGCTCTGGGAAGAACTAAGTCGGTGGTCACTCTCTCTACGTCGTGTGCGGCAAGGAGATTCCGGTGGAGCGGAGATTTTACCACTAGGAACGTTTGGATACAGTCTGCATATAGACCCGGATTAACTCTTAGGACAGTGCTACGTTCCCCGGAAGCTGATAACCATTAATTTAAATTTTATTTTCTTGCAAATTTTAATAAAGAAAAGTGAAAAAAAAATCCAACAATCTAAAAGTAATCTTGTTGTCTATAAAAATTCAAAACTTTTCTGCTACAATTTTTGTTAACGTACTACTCTGTTACCATATATCCTTTAACATATAGTTGCTACTCCTACCAAATTTCATGTGTACTGTTAAAATATAGTAAACTTCGCACTGTAAGTTGTTTACTACAATTTTTAGCAAATTTAATAAACACATACCTCTGTTACAAGTTAACAATTTTTACGACTGCTACAATTTTGTTTGCTACTGTTAAAACATATATATATATATATATATATATATATATATATATATATATATATATATATATATATATATATATATATATATATATATATATATAAAAGAGAGCAAACTATTACAACTTTTATGTGCTCCTGTATAGTTTGCCCCTAATATGGTTTACAGTGGCTTTGTAATGTGTGTTAATAGTAGCAAATAAAAGTTGTAACAGTTAATAGTACCAAAAACAATCCACAAATAATATGGTTTACAGGACAAAAGAGCAAACTATTACAACTTTTATGTGCTCCTGTAAACCATATAATTTGTGGATTGTTTTTGGTACTATTAACTGTTACAACTTTTATTTGCTACTATTAACACACATTACAAAGCCACTGTAAACCATATTAGGGGCTGTTTGGTTGGGGGATTTGGATCCAGATTTGGATTTGGTTTTCCAAATTCTGGAATTTGGATCAAATCCATAATTTTGGATTTGAAAAAACTTTGTTTGGTTTACTTCCCAAAATTTAGATTTGGAGAAAAAAATTTGGTTGGGAACCCTAGGGTTCTTCAATCTCATTGACAAAGCTGCTGCTGGCCACTGCCATCCGACGACGAGGAGGAGGGCCTTGTCGACGGCGATTTCACCTAAGGTGAATGAGAGGGTCATATCCGACAGAGTTGTCGTTGGCCACCGCCACGAGGCTGCTCCAATTGAGTGGGCGACTTCATGTGCCAGGTCGACAGCTCCGGCAAAGGCACCTGGCCTCGTCGACGACTCCTTCTGCAAGGAGTAGGGCCTCGTCGACTGATCTGATGAGGAGGAGGAGGGCCTCGTCGACTGCTCCGACGAGGAGGAGGAGAGCCTTGTCGACAAGGTGGTGTTGGCTGGGTCCTCTACGGCCGCGACCTCGTCGACGGCTACAACCTGGACCAGAAGGACGAGGAGGGCGCCATCGTCGAGGTGGTGTGGCTGGGTTCTTTCCTAACTCCTCCACATCCATGGGAGAGAAGAGGATGTGGGAGTGGGGAAAAATCCAGGGGACAGGGACTGCACACAGTCCCCAATGCAAAATCATGTCTTCTCTTCCCTGTCAACCAAACGGTGGATCTACATATCCAACCTCCAAAATCCATATTTTGAGCAAATCCATCCCCAAATCATCCCAACCAAACAGCCCCTTATAAGAATATATTGTGGACTGTTTTGGTAAAAGTAAATTCCTTGCCATTAAAATAATAACTAAGTTTTGCATACTGTTACCCATATATTTGTTAACTTCCAGATTGCTTAAATTTTCTACTGTAGCAAGTAATTTTCTTTGCAAAGTTTGTTGATACTTAAATTTTCTTAGCAATTGCCTATACTTACCTATTGTTAAAACCATTGTCACATTATTGCTTATAAGTATTCATTAAGTTATAGCTAGACAATTTTTTTGGCAAATTGTTTAACAAATCCTAGTTAGACTGTATCTAGGAATTGACACTTCCCATAACAAAGATTATACTAGTACATTTTTGTCAATCCTATTTTCCTTTAGTCAATATTTAAATTTAGACTAAAATAAACAGTCTATTGATTTAGTAAATTCTTTTAAGTTTAAAATTCTAAAGTAGAGATTTGTTTGGGTACAAGTCAAAAAGTCCCTTCTGTCAACAAGATGAAAAATCGTCTAAGCGACCGGTACTTAGGTGTTCATAGTGAACCTCCGCTTGCTAGGATCCGGACCCTACAGCTAACCCAACCCGATCAAAACTTGAAAAACTAAAATTTTAAAGGTCTATTACTAAAATCATTTGAATTGTTAATTTTTAGCTTAAAGCCATCTTATTGAGTAAATATAAATTTTTACAGACTTTAGAAACATGTCAGCCAAGGAAGAGATCTACACTGCAAAGCCCTCTAAGTTCAATGGTACATACTTCAAGAGGTGGCAGTGCCAAATGAAGTTTTGGCTTACAACTTTAGGATTGATTTCTACTATTGATGGGTCCACACCCATCACCAATGATTATGACGATACCGAGTCTGACATAGGAGTAACCAAGTCATCCTCGTCCTCCAAACCTAAGACCCCTAAGGAAAAAGATTATCATTGTTTCCACAGAATCTTAAGCGCTATGTCTGAGTCTCTCTATGACATATTTTTTTGAATATAAAAGCGCTAAAGAACTTTGGGATCCTTTGGAAGATGAATATGGTTGCAATGATACTGGAATTGAAAGATTCAATTCCTCCTCATTCAACAGATATGTCATGGTAGATAATAAACCTATCCATGACCAAATTTATGAATTCCAAGGACACCTTAGGCATGTTCAATCCAAAGGTACATTCTTTTCTACTGAGCAAAAAAATATAATATTTGATAGACAAACTTCCTCCTTCTTGGTCTAATGTGGCAAAGGATTTCCTTTATCTACAAGGAACTATTACATACCCTCAAGCTCTAAAGAGACTCAGAACAGAAGAATAGTATAGGTTAAAGTCCAAAGCTAGGTCTAATGCCACATTTAGGATAAACCTTGTAGAAAGCCATAGCAAACCCAAGGCCAACCACCATCTCAAACCCAAGAAAAACTCCTTCAAAAAGAAGCAGAGCTTTCAACCAAATCACCAAAACCCTCATTACCAAAATCTTCATCATCAAAACCCTCAACACCATCAACCTCAGAAACCTAGAAACTTTGGTCAGACTCAGGATCAAAAAAGATTTTGTTTTGTGTGTGGTAAAACAAACCATACGGCCATCAACTGCTTCCAAAGAAAGAAAGAACCTGTCAAGACCTCCTTCAAAGGGAAAGGCAAGTCAGAGGCTAACATGATTCTGAATGGATCTTCTAGCTCATTTAGGTCTGTAAGCTATTAAGCTGTAGTCAATATCTCTTACCATTCTGATGATTAGTTGTTGGATTCTGAAGCTAATGTTTACGTTTCGTTTGATCGCTCCTGTTTTTCAAACTATCAGAAATCAGGTGGAGGAGGCGTGACTCTAGGAGATGGTCCAACGACACAAATCGTAGGAAGAGAAAGAATAGATATATAGATAACATCATAAATTTTTTTACCTCTCTATGATGTGCTTCGTGTGCCGTCGGTTTGGTGAAACCTAGTTAGTGGATCCCTACTTGTAGCCTCAGGATACAAAATTATAATGGAGGCCAAATAAAGTAGGTTTTTTTTTCTAAGAATGAACTTTTTGTGGAGAAAGGTTATAAAAGATGGACTCTTTATTTTTAGTACTATGAATAAAATTTTAAATCCTTCTTTTGTTGCAAATGTTGAATTCTCAAATGTTTGGCATGGCAGATTAGGTCATGTAAATTTAGGATATATTAAAAGAATGATGAACTTAGATCTTATTCCTAAGACTCCTATAGATGATAAACACAAATGTGAGATCTGTGTTCAAGCCAAATACACTAGATTACCGTTCAAATCTGTCCATAGGAATTCCGAACTCCTAGAACTTATCCATAGTGACGTTTGTGATTCCAATAGGATTTTAACCCGAGGTGGTAGGAAATACTTTTTCACTTTTATAGATGATCATTTAAAGTATTGTTACTGTCACCCTCGGTTTTCGTTATACGTATTTTGGTATACGTGTACGTACCCCGGACCCGTATTTTGACTTGTCATGGCTGGCTAGTCTTGGGTTTCTTGCATTGGCATGGGCTAGTTGGTATTTTATGGCTCGTGTGGTTTATTCTGGCTGGGGTATACATCGGGTTCGATTGGGTTCGGTCTGGTTGGGTTTGGTTTGGGTTAGTATGCAAACCCCTACTGTAATGCCTGTTGTTCGTATTACGTATTTGGAATACGTATACGTATTTTATCTTATATTTGTATATCTCCTTGGTTTGGTTTGACTTGGTTATTCTTGGCCCGGGGTTGGCTTGGTTCGGTTGGGGTTGTTTTTGGTTCATCATGAACCATGGATGAACCCCCTACCTACCACCACCTTTGATATTTATTACTATTCTTCCTTCTCTCTCTTCATTACTCTTCTTCCATTTACTACTTCACCTACCAGAGAGAGGAAAGAGAGGTCTAGGCAAGTGCAACTTGTTTCATGGAGGAACTCCAATTTTATTACTTCATTCTCTTCCTTACTACATTCTAAAGCACTTTAGTACTTGGCATTTTTACTTTCCATGGCTAGGTTCTTGTAGATCTATATTTACCTTATTTTTGGATTTCTCGGGTTTTGATCTATCTGATCTTGTTGTTTCTGAGTTTAGATGGTTCCATATTGTAGAGAATTTCGTTCTACCCCATTTTGACCTATGGAAGTTCGGATTTGGACTCCGGATGATAGAGTTATGCAGCTTGGAAGCCATGGCTTATGGTGTACTTCTTCTCGGAAATTTGGAGAAGAAGCACAGTCCCGAGCCGCATAGTAGCACTTGACCGTATGAACATTCATGCGGCAAGTCAGTTCCAACCGCATGCTCTATTGCCTTGACTTGACCGCATGACAAGTTCATGCGGCAAGTATTCCTTCTCAGTCGCATGACTGAGGCCCAGTCCTTCCTGGCCGCATGGATTTCCAGCAACCCTGAACCGCATGAACTATATGAACTTGGCCGCATGACTGGGGATGTCCTTTAGCCGCATAAACTTGACTCAGCCAGCCGCATGAGAACCTTCCTCTGCTGGCCGCATAGACCCACTTCTCCCGAGCCGCATAAGGCTCCTGCCCCATCAACCGCATGCGCCCTTGAGTGAACCTAGCCGCATGCGCCCCCTTGCTTATGCAGCCGCATGTGCGCCCACCTTATTGAGCCGTATGAACCCGGGCCCATTTTCAGCCGCATGAGAACCCTTCTCCGCCAGCCGCATGGACCTACATCTCAACCCAGCCGCATATGCTCCGCTCCCCATCAGTCGCATGCGCCTGATGCGCCTGACCCTATTAGCCGCATGGGCTGTTCTCTCCGCATGAGATCAATCCTGGCCGTATATGCTTTAGCCGCATGGCTCTCCTATAGCCCTGTGTATTAATATTTTATTAGATATTTTATGCCCATTTTATATCCTTACGCCTTTTGTCATGAACTTGATAATCACGAATTTACTTAATATGTTTGGACATGATAATTGAGCCTGACATGACAGTGACCGTAGTGGTGCACTCCTAATAAGTAACATGACCTGACCTGATAGTGGCCCGTCGTGGCGCACTCTTGACCAGAACTCTTGACATGATTACCTGACATGATATATCTGATAAGCTGTTGCGACGGCTACCTGACATGACATGACCTGTATAATTAATCCTGGACACCGTGGGCGATTGTGCTTGTACAAATAATCCAGTCCTGTCTTACATCATGTCTAGGAGGGGACTCCTGAGTACCATGGTCAGGAGTACCTACTGGAATGGACTAAGGCTAATAACTAGATTAATATACTAGTCATAAAGAGATCTCCCAGCTACAGGCAATCCCGTTACCTGGGCACGCCTTGGGATCTGTAGCCTGCCGTCGAGTAGGGCACATTTCCAGTACACTGTCATGTGTTGCACCCTTCAAGCTACCTAAGGGTACATTCATTTCCTAGACGATGTACCCACCCGAATTCAACTCTAATTCTTTTAACCCGGGTAACCTGGATGGATTGCAGGGCTTGTGGCTGTGGAAGATTCTCACTGCATCTTGCTAGTAACTAGGCCTGTGATAACCCTAGTTAGTTAAAGTATCAAGCCGTAATTCTTGCTTGGCCGTGAAATAATTGGATGGAGTCTAACCAGTCTAGTCTTGCCCTGATCCTGATTACTACATGACCAGGATGCTTGTATTTATCGATAAATGGTGAGAATTCCAAGTTCTGTTCAGACGAAGGGTTACAACCCCGGTCCTTGTTTGGTTTACGGGTTGTAACCTGGCTATCTGAATAGTTTCATGGTTATCTTGTCGTATATCATCCTGCTGTATTTCTTTATTTTAAATTCTTACTTTATTTTTACTATTGTGCTGATTGCTGGTTTTAGTTCCTAAGTGAAGCTTCCCTTGTGGCACTTGCTCTTTCTGGGATCTGACCCAGCTGGTTTTGTATGGCCAGATTTTGGAGCAGCTCCAGAGGATCTACCGCTTTTCCAGCCCGATGGTGAACACCAGGCGTAACCAGGGCAACGAGTGGGTTATTTTTGGCTCTTCCACTCTATTGTAAAAATATTCTTTTGAGGCATTTAGCCGACGAGCACCTGTTAGCTCGATTGCATTTACTTACTGTCTGCCTACGGACTGTAACATGATTGACAGATCCTAGGGTTGATCATGTATGACTAAACACTTGCTAGTCCTAACATTTTGTAACGACTAGCTTCAGGATCAGCTAAATATGTAATATTTGGGATGCCTTATTATTGTATATTTAATGATCACACATCTTGTAATATTTACTTACTTGCTTGTGATTGAGACACTAGGCTTGTTCATGACCATAGGAGACTGTTGGCTTGTAGTAAACCCTCATGTATCTAGACAGCCGTGACCGTATAGCGAGGTGGATTGCACTTCAATATACGTAGCTGGCTATGTCTGCCCCCGCTCTCCAGTATTCTGGTTCTGGGGCGTGACACCTACCTACCACCATCCCCCATTTATTAACCCAACAACCCTTCTCTCTCCTCATTCATTTTCCATTACTACTCTTCTTCTTCATTTCTCCATCGACCTCCTGTAGTTGTAAAACCCCTAAAATTTTACTATTTTTTATTTATTAAATTTGGTACTGATTTAAATTTTTGTATTTTACGTCGCGCAGTTGCATTGTACGTCGCGCACAAAATTTCATTTTTCGTAATTGCTCGACGAGTGCGAATATGTGCGAGCGTACATATTTTTAGAAAAATATTTTTTTCCCATTTTTATAGTTTCAAAATAATATATAGTAATTACTTTATTTTTATCTTTATAAAAAAAAGGACATAAGATATAATTTATGTATAATTTAATTCTCGAAATTATTTATTAATTATCTTAAATTATTTCAAAGGTATTTTTGTAGTAGTTCCTATTAATATTTAAATTGATTTTCAAAATTTATTAATATTAATATTTTATTTTTTAAAAAGATATTTAAGAATATTTATTTATTTTTGAAATTATTTTTAATTAATTATAAAAAGATATTTTAGTTTAATTATTAAACTTTAAATTGTGGTTAGATTTATTGGTTTGATTTAAACAGTTAATTTAAGGATGAAAATTTATCCATTTGATTTATTTGAATTTAAACTAGATTGAGATTGGATTTGAATGAATTAAATTATTTAAATTAATAAGGTATTTATCTATTGGGGTTTTAAATCAATTCTAATTCTTATCTAATTAGAAATTCCCACATCCTATAAATAGGCAGGTACTCCTCCATAAATTCTAACCATCCACCCACGTGAGTGCATCGTGTCCATGTTCTCCCTCCCCGTCTAATTCTTATTCCATGTATTATATATACATTGAGTTCTCCTCCGTGTCGACAATCCCGACACGACAAACAATAAATTTCTAAATCCTAATCCTAGCCTATCCATAGCCATCGCCTTCGCCGTCCCGTTTCCTGCCTCCTTCCCGTTCCCGCAGCCATCTTCGTCGTACCCAACCCTACCACAAATTGCCGCCACTTAGAATCCGGTCGAGTCCCATCCGAGCCATCACCACCATAGCCATCAATCCGTCCCCGCCATCACCGAACCCAGCCTCCTCGACCCACTCCAGCCATCCACGGCCAAAGCCACACCCCCATCACCACCATCGACCAAAACCACCACCAGCACTTACGCCACCGCGGCAGCCCGACTCCCCAACCCTGCCATCGTCGGCGTTCCGACAGCCTCCGCCAAACCCTACCACCACCATTATCATCACGACGACCACCGCGGCAACCGCGGCGGCAGCCCCAAACCACCACCGTCAACCAAAGAAAACCCCAAATTAAACCAAAACCACCGCCATACTCACCTCCGTCACGCCGGGCCGTACCGGCGACCTCGATCGTCCACACGTCCTAACCGCGTCGCGCCCTCACCGACGGTCAGTCGAGCATGCATCGTACCGTCCTGCCATCACAGCCCTGTCTCCGCCACCGCTCCAACCCGCGGGCCCTGAGCCACCCTAGGCCGCAAACCACCGCCGCGCCTTGTCCCGAGCGCCACGTCTCCCCCGTGTCCGCTGCTGACCACTCGAACCCGCCGTCCCCGTTGTGTCGGATCCGACCGACCCTTCTCGTCGCCCCGCAGCACCGAACTCTGGCCTCCCGCGTCGCCGCGCTCTCTCCTCCGCGCCGCTCCCGTCATCAAGCCGCTAGCCGACCCTCTCCGGCGCCAACCTCCGTGAGCCCGTCCGTCGTCGAACCCCCTTCACTCCGACTTCTTCCCTTCGGCCTCTCTCTCCGCCTCCGCCGTCAGGCCGGCTGCCCTCCGCCGTGCCGCATCCCGGCCTCTCACGACCGCCCACTCCTCCGCCGCAGCTCCCTCGCCGAGTCCGCCGATCGCCGTCAGCCCTAGCCGCCTAGCCTCCTTCTTTCGATCCTCCGCCTCCACCTTATCCCGACCGCCTCCCGTTTCCTATTCTCTCTCCTTCTCCAACTCTTTCCACTTAGTTCTCTCTCTCTCTCTTGTTTTTTTTTGAAGAAGCTTTCTCCTCAGTGTTCTCACTTATCTCCTCGAATGAGGAGTACAGCAGAACACCTGCAGTTTCTTAGGTATAGAATATTATTATATTTTATTATTATTATTATTATTATTATTATGATAGTCAGTATTGTTGTATAAAGATTATTATTTACAATTAAATTTTGTGATTTATAGTAACTTAGTATCTTTAAGCTATGTAAAACTACTAAATTTTGGGGGCTCACCATATGCAATTCCAAATAGTATTCAAAAACCTTAAATATCTTTAGAATATTACTTTATAAAGTTTTGGCATATATATATATATATATATATATATATATATATATATATATATATATATATATATATTTAACAAAGTTTAGAAATTTTGCCTAAAAATAATTATCTAAAAGATTATTTTACTAGTAACGAAATATTCAAGGTTTATAAATAGTTTTACAAAGATCTTATATATATCCAAAATTTTCGATTATCCTCCCACCCATGACAAATTATCCTATTCCTATTCCATCGCCAACTCTGTACTTCCTCCTATCTGTCCTAGCTAAACTGAGTATTCTGGACCCGATGGACCAGTCCCTGCCACCATCAGAGGCCCCTTTGCCCATGCCACATGATCATAGCACCATACCAGGCGGCATACCAGGCAAGTATACCTTGCTAATTAACTGTCATATTATTTATTTTCAGTATTTATTTACTTGTTTCGTATTTGTTATAAACTGTGCGTCCAAGTCACACTTGGGTGCAAGCGACTTTATTAGTCGTTTTATTTTACTATATGCATGTTAACTTAGTTGTAGTGGACTACCCTCCTATTGCGGGGTATTTTTATATCTCCGCTGGCCATGACACTTACACTACATGATTTGAGGCATTTTATTAGGGGCACGACTTATTGACTAGCTATCTCTTATGTCGTGTGACGGATAGATGATCGTAACTGCTATGACTAGGGTTTAGAGACTTAAGCAGTTACAAAACTGGACGAGCCATGGACATGACTTGAACAGTGTGGAAAATATTGGGAAAGGACAGTCGCTAGTGTGTATAGAAATCCAAACAGGTAAACCACAGTCTCCGGATGGAATTGTGGCGATATATTTGCAGATACCCTCTGACGTTTTGGACGTAACGGCCGGAAACAGATGACTGGATGCCAGTTACGTACACATAGCCTAAAATCCCATCCATCCGCATGAAAGTTGTCCTCTAAATTGTACATTAGGCGGTTAGTATATCCTTTGTATATTTGTGTCTAGAATACTTTTCTATATTATTTTATTATTCTGACAGTTCATATTAGCATGTTCTTCCTGTATCTTGCTACGTCCGTCTGAGGACCTGGTTATTCCCCAGGTGTGTGCTTTTATGATTTACTGCATGTGTTCTAGCCAAGGCCGCGATTCTCTACATTCCTCCGAAGACGATTACGCTTGGTTCGTCTTGCCATTTTATTTATCGATTCTTGTGTATTTCTTTCATTGAGATAGTTGGTAGTGGACTTTGTCTCCGCCCAACGATTATATCATAAATATTCAAGTTAAGTTTTATATTATTATTCTTTTCATTGTGGATGAGATTTAGTTTGTCTTGGATTACTGTATTTTATAGCTTATGTATACATACAATGCCCCTGTACTTCGTATGTATACAGCTGGCATGTCTACGTACTTAGTCTTACGTATTTTGGGACTGGGGCATTACATATTTTTGTGGTGGCCCATGCAGGTCTAGATAAATTGCTTGGTTACTTTACCGTACCAAGCAAGCCTGCGTATAGGATTAGAGTCTAGGATCTCATCCGCATACTTGACCTCCTTCCTTGATTCCATATTCGAACTATCGTTAGACTCATCGACTGTATCTTGCTTGATTCCTTCTATCATCGTCCTTATCTTTCCTTCGTGCTTGCTAGAGATTGACCCTACTAGTTAGATGTCCCAAACACCCTTAGCTTAATTCTTGTAAGTTGGGTAGAATATCCCACGGCCTGACACACCCTTGACCGCTAAAGAGAATACAAATAATATATTCTAGACTATAGAGACTAGAGAGTTTAACCCATTTGGTCAACCAAGCCTTGGTCAATAAAACCGTAGAATGATAGTATAGGAATAAATAAGACTTAGATTTTCATGACTCTTAGACTATTCATATTGGTTCTTATTTCATCTACCCTCGTGCCTATGTTTTACTATCTAGACTAATGATGCTAATATAGCCTAGTATTTGCAAGCTAATTCTTTATCGAGCTTGATCAAGGCATATGCTATAGAGTGGCCACTCACTAGTATATTGTCTTATTAGAACCGGTGTATGATGGTCTGATCAACCAAGTGCACTTTGGTTCGCTTTCATTTATCGTTCTACGTGGATAGGGACATAGCTAAACTTGTCCTCTAGAGTCCCATCCACAACAGCCTTGGCAATTCTTTTGAATTACTCGCTCGCCTTTGAACTACGTATGGGTATTCGAAAACAACTTCTTTGGACTAATATTGGTTTTCGTCTTTCATCTATTTAGATAAAGACTCATACTTGATAGATAGACCCAAGTATCACCTCTAGTTGTCCCATCATCTATTGCCAAGCTAGTTAGCCATCGACCAAGCCACGTGACTATAATCTCATCTCAAGTTATTCACCCTCAAACTATTACCTTGGCCATCTAATCGTTTGGAACTTAGGAATGACTAGAAATGTTTTCTTAGTCGTACCCCTAAACCTAGATGACTATCTTTTCCAAGGGATCAAGTGCCCTTGTTCTCAAATTATTTTACCTTCATTTCCAAAACTCTCGATCTTTTACTTACGTTAGTTAGCGACCTCACCCATAACCATATCTATGATTATTTTGGCATTATTTGAACTCGCAATTTTTATGCGCGTTGCATTGAACGTCGTCTCCTTACCTCGCCTGATTATAGAATCGTGTTCCGTATCGATATACCCTTATACCTACTCTCTCCTCCCCCTACTTATTCTAAATTTCGAGGACGAAATTCTTGTAAGTTGGGTAGGATGTAAAACCCCTAAAATTTTACTATTTTTTATTTATTAAATTCGGTACTGATTTAAATTTTTGTATTTTACGTCGCTAGTCGCATTATACGTCATGCGCGAAATTTTATTTTTCGTAATTGCTCGACGAGTACGAATATGTGCGAGAACATATTTTTAGAAAAATATTTTTTTCCCATTTTTATAGTTTCAAAATAATATATAGTAATTACTTTATTTTTATCTTTATTAAAAAAAAGGACATAAGATATAATTTATGTATAAATTAATTCTCGAAATTATTTATTAATTATCTTAAATTATTTCAAAGGTATTTTTGTAGTAGTTCCTATTAATATTTAAATTGATTTTCAAAATTTATTAATATTAATATTTTATTATTCAAAAAGATATTTAAGAATATTTATTTATTTTCGAAATTATTTTTAATTAATTATAAATAGATATTTTAGTTTAATTATTAAACTTTAAATTGTGGTTAGATTTAAACAGTTAATTTAAGGATGAAAATTTATCCATTTGATTTATTTGAATTTAAACTAGATTGAGATTGGATTTGAATGAATTAAATTATTTAAATTAATAAGGTATTTATCTATTGGGGTTTTAAATCAATTCTAATTCTTATCTAATTAGAAATTCCCACATCCTATAAATAGGCAGGCACTCCTCCATAAATTCTAACCATCCACCCACGTGAGTGCATCGTGTCCATGTTCTCTCTCCCCGTCCAATTCTTATTCCATGTATTACATATACATTGAGTTCTCCTCCGTGTCGACAATCCCGACATGACAAACAATAAATCCCTAAATCCTAATCCTAGCCTATCCATAGCCATCGCCTTCGCCGTCCCGTTCCCTGCCTCCTTCCCGTTCCCGCAGCCATCTTCGTCGTACCTAACCCTACCACAAATTGTCGCCACTTAGAATCCGGCCGAGTCCCATCCGAGCCCCATCCGAGCTATCACCACCATAGCCATCAATCCGTCCCCGCCATCACCGAACCCAGCCTCCTCGACCCACTCCAGCCATCCACGGCAAAAGCCACACCCCCATCACCACCATCGGCCAAAACCACCACCTGCACTTACGCCACCGCGGCAGCCCGACTCCCCAACCCTGCCATCATCGGCGTTCCGACAGCCCCCGCCAAACTCTACCACCACCATCATCATCACGACGACCACCGCGGCAACCACGGCGGCAGCCCCGAACCACCACCGTCAACTAAAGAAAACCCCAAATTAAACCAAAACCACCACCATACTCACCTCCGTCACGCCGGGCCGCACCGGCAACCTCGATCGTCCACGTGCCCGAACCGCGTCGTGCCTTCATCGACGGTCAGTCGAGCGTGTGTCGTGCCGTCCTGTCATCACAGCCCTGTCTCCGCCACCGCTCCAACCCGCGGGCGCCGAGCCACCCCAGGCTGCAAACTACCGTCGCGTCTTGTCCTGAGCGCCACGTCTCCCCCGTGTCCGCCGCTGACCACTCGAACCCGCCGTCCCCGTTGTGCCGAATCCGACCGACCCTTCTCGTCGCCCCGCAGCACCGAACTCCGGCCTCCCGCGTCGTCGCGCTCTATCCTCCGTGCCGCTTCTGTCATCAAGCCGCCGACCGACCCTCTCCGGCGCCAACCTCAGTGAGCCCGCCCGTCGTCGAACCCCCTTCACTCCGACTTCTCCCATCCAGCCTCTCTCTCCGCCTCCGCCGTCAGGCCGGCTGCCCTCCGCCGCGCCGCATCCCGGCCTCTCACGACCGCCCACGCCTCCGCCGTAGCTCCCTCGCCGAGTCCGCCGATCGCCGTCAGCCCTAGCCGCCTAGCCGCCTTCTTTCGATCCTCCGCCTCCACCTTCTCCCGACCGCCTCCCGTTTCCTATTCTCTCTCCTTCTCCAACTCTTTCCACTTAGTTCTCTTTCTCTCTCTCTCTTGTTTTTTTTTGAAGAAGCTTTCTCCTCAATGTTCTCACTTATCTCCTCGAATGAGGAGTACAGCAGAACACCTGCAGTTTCTTAGGTATAGAATATTATTATTATATTTATTATTATTATTATTATTATTATTATTATTATTATTATTATTATGATAGTCAGTATTTTGTATAAAGATTATTATTTACAATTAAATTTTGTGATTTATAATAACTTAGTATCTTTAAGCTATGTAAAACTACTAAATTTTGGGGGCTCACCATATGTAATTCCAAATAGTATTCAAAAACCCTAAATATCTTTAGAATATTACTTTATAAAGTTTTGGCCTAAATATATATATATATATATATATATATATATATATATATATATATATATATATATATATATATATATATATATATATATATATATAACAAAGTTTAGAAATTTTGCCTAAAAATAATTATTTAAAAGATTATTTTACTAGTAACGAAATATTCAAGGTTTATAAATAGTTTTACAAAGATCTTATATATCTAAAATTTTTGATTCTCCTCCCACCCATGACAAATTCCCCTATTCCTATTCCATCGCCAACTCTGTACTTCCTCCTATCTGCCCTAGCTAAACTGAGTATTCTGGACCCGATGGACCAGTCCCTGCCACCATCAGAGGCCCCTTTGCCCATGCCACATGATCATAGCACCATACCAGGCGGCATACCAGGCAAGTATACCTTGCTAATTAACTGTCATATTATTTATTTTCAGCATTTATTTACTTGTTTCGTATTAGTTATTTTTATTTGTTATAAACTGCGCGTCCAAGTCACACTAGGGTGCAAGCGACTTTATTAGTCGTTTTATTTTACTATATGGATGTTAACTTAGTTGTAGTGGACTACCTCCTATTGCGGGATATTTTTATATCTCCGCTGGCTATGACACTTATACTACACGGTTTGAGGCATTTTATTAGGGGCACGACTTATTGACTAGCTATCTCTAATGTCGTGTGACGGATAGATGATCGTAACTGCTATGACTAAGGTTTAGAGACTCAAGCAGTTACAAAACTGGACGAGCCATGGACATGACTTGAACAGTATGGGAAATATTGGGGAAGGACAGTCGCTAGTGCGTATGGGAATCCAAACAGGTAAACCACAGTCTCCGGATGGAACTGTGGCAATATATTTGTAGATACCCTCTAACGTTTTGGACTTTACGGCCGGATACAGATGACTGGATGCCAGTTACGTACATATAGCCTAAAATACCACTCATGCGCATGAAAGTTGTCCTCTAAATTGCACATTAGGCGGTTAGAATATCCTTTGTATATTTGTGTCTAGAATACTTTTCTATATTATTTTATTATTCTGACAGTTCATATTAGCATGTTCTTCCTGTATCTTGCTATGTTCGTCTGAGGACCTGGTTATTCCCCAGGTGTGTGCTTTCATGATTTACTGTAGGTGTTCTAGCCAAGGCCGTGATTCTCTACATTCCTCCGAAGACGATTGTGCTTGGTTTGTCTTGCCATTTTATTTATCGATTCTTGTGTATTTCTTTCATTGAGATAGTTGGTAGTGGACTTTGTCTTCGTCCAACGATTGTATCATTAATATTCAAGTTAAGTTTTATATTATTATTCTTTTCATTGTGGATGAGATTTAGTTTGTCTTGGATTACTGCATTTTACAGCTTATGTATACATACAATGCCCCTGTACTTCGTATGTATACAGCTGGCATGTCTACATACTTAGTCCTACATATTTTGGGACTGGGGCGTTACAGTAGTAGGCAAGTGCAACTTTCTTCATGGAGAAACTCAATTTTCGTTGTTCTATTGTCTTTCTCATGAGATTCTAAGACACTTTAGTACTTAACATTTTAAATTTCTATGGTTCATTTTATGTAGATCTAAGTTTTAATATTTTGATCTTCATGGTTTTGATCTACTGAACTTGGTTGTTTCCGAAAATGGAGAGTTCCATGTGGTGGGAATTTTGATTTTACGCAAGTTTGGCTTTTGTATGGCTGAATTTCACCAAGTCTTGGCCGAGATGGGGTTCTTGAGTTCTTGAGTCTCTATAGCTGCAAGTCTCGGCCTTCTAGAGAAGATGAGCCTTTACGCATACGTTCATACGTGCCCGCGTAGTGACTATCCTTTACGTCCACGTTTTTACGTGCCAGCGAAGCATCTCCTTCTTTACGCACACGTTTTTACGTGCCCGCATAGTGTCCCCTTTTTACGCACATGCCTACGCAAGGGCTACTCCCGCTCGCGTAGAGTCTCGCGTGCGTAGAGCCTCGCATAGAGTCTTGCGTGCGTAGAGCCTCGCGTAGAGTCTCGCGTGCGTAGAGTCCCGCCCCAGTGCTCGCGTGCGTAGAGTTCCTTTTGCGTAGAGTACCTGCTCGCGTAGAGGGGTCCTTCCTTGGTCTTGTTCGCGTAAAGCCATTTTTACGCTCGGGGTCCCCCTAGCCTAGCGTAGTTTCTCTCGCGTAGAGGCTTTGAGCCCCCATGTGTACCCGTGGGCCTTTTGCTTGTACCCTCTTGTCACGGACTTGATAAACTTGACTTGATTGACACGATTAGACTGATAATTGTACATGGCATGGTATGACAAGTACTGACATGACATGACAAGACATGACAAGCAAGCATGATAGGAACTATTGAATATTGTTGCGACGGCTAGCATGACATGACAAGAATGAATGGCCTGGACACCGGAGACGATTGTGTTTGTACCAATGAACCAGTACTGTCTCGCATCATGTCTAGGGCAGGGACCCCTGAGTACCATGGTCAGGGGTGTCTACTTAAACTAACTAAGACTAATAAATAGAATAATCCAGTAGTCATGAAGAGATTTCCCAGCTACAGGCAATTCCGTTATCTGGGCGCCCCATCATGGGATCTGTAGCCTGCCGTCGAATATGACACATTTTCAGCACACTGTCATGTGTTGCACCCTTCAAGCTACTTAAGGGTACATGCATTTCCTGGACGATGTACCCACATGAATTCAACCCCTAATTTGCGTCCAGATAGCCTGGACGGTCTGCAGGACTTGTGGCTGTGGAACAATCTTATTGCATCTTGCTAGTAACTAGGCCTGTGATAACCCTAGTTAGTTAAAGTATCAAGCTGTAATCATTGCTTGGCCGTGACTGATTGAATGGAGTGTAACCCAGTCTAGTCTTATCCGGATCCTGTACAAGATTGTTACATGACTTGATTGCTTATGCTTTTACCTTATCGATAAATGGTGGGAAACCAAGTTCCGTTCAGACGAAGGATTACAACCCCGGTCCTTGTTTGGTTTAAGGGTTGTAACTTGGTTATCTGAATAGTCCCATGGTTATCTTATCGTATATCATCATGATTTTCCATATTTCTAGTCTTTATTATATAATTATGTTTTGTGCTAATTGCTGGTGTTAGTTCTTAAGTGAAGCCGCCTTTGTGGCACTTGTCCTTTCTGGGATCTGACCCAGCTGGTTTTGTATGGCCAGATATCGGAGCAGCTCCAGAGGATCTCCCTACCTTCCAACCAGATGGTGACCACTAGGCGTAACCCTGGCAACGAGTGGGTTTTATTTTGGCTCTCCCACTCCATTGTAAAATTATTCTTTTGAGACGTTTAGCCGCCGAACAAGTGTTAGCTCGTTTGTAACTTTACTTACCGTCTGCCTACGGACTGTAACATGATTGACAAATCCTAGGGTTGATCATGTATGAATAAAACTCTTACTAGTCCTCACATTTTGTATGTCTAGCTTCATGATCATCCAAATATGTAATATATGGGATGCCTTACTATTGTATATTTGGTGCTCTAACATCTTGTAACATTTACTTACTTGCTTGAGATTGAGATAATAGGCTTGTTCATAACCATAAGAGACTGATGGCTTGTAGTTAAACCCTCATGTATCTAGACAGCCGTGACCGTATAGCGAGGTAGATTATACTTCAATATACGTAGCTGGCTGTGTCCGCCCCCGCTCTCCAGTATTCTGGTTTGTGGGGCGTGACACGGTTTAAGTGGTGGCCCATGCAGGTCTTGTGAATCAAGATATGTGAGGGTTTACCGAATAGATGTCTCAATCAGCACTCTTCCTTGATCTCTGTTCTTATCCTCTAAATTCCTAAAATCTTGACCTGATCACATGCTTATATCTTTGATCTGTCCTGGTCCTTCCTTATTGTTCTCTGTGTCGTCTTTTTCAGCGACACTGTTTCTGGACCTGCCAATCAGCCGGAAGGAGTTCAACGAGTACTTCCGCAACAAGAGGATCAAGCTCAGCAATTAGGAGCAACTTCCCGAGTCATGCTTTTCGGAGATCCAGAACCCCCAGTATAGCCAGTCCATCCTGTGAGACAGGATGATGGAGTCTTGGTCGGACTCATCAGGGAGTTGCTTGCATCACAGGATCGTCGATATGATACATTGTACCAGATAGTACAAGATGCTTTGAACAGAGGTGGTTATCAAGGTAACAGTGCGGCCAACAGCTTCAAGTGCTTGAACCCTCCCTTCTTCGATGGTAGCGAAGATGCTATAGCCGCAGATGCTTGGCTGCAAGATACTGAGGTTATTCTAGAAGCAGCCAAGACCCCAGAAGACGAGAAGGTAGCCGTGGTGCGCCTGCAGTTATTGGATCTAGCCCGCAGCTGGTGGACGACACAGGCCGTTGGATTAAGGGCACCTATTGTATGGACAGTATTCCATAAGATATTCCAGATCAAGTATTTTGATGCTGTAACTCGGTATGATCTACAGACGAGGTTCACTAACTTGAAGCAAATGGACAGGACGGTCGATGGATATACGACCGGGTTCTCCAGGCTTTGTCGGTTTGCTCCTACCTTGGTGGCGACCGAGTTCGACAGAGCTCAGCGGTTCCAGCAGGGACTCCACCTGGAGATTTTGCTGGCAGTGGAGCAGTTTGAGCATCAGACTTTCGATGTAGTATTGAGAGCAGCTAGGAGGCATGAATATACCTCCCAGAGGATTGTGGACCAGACCAAAAGTCGAAAGGGGTCTCACGGCCAGATGAACCAGTCTTCAGCAGCAGCCCCGGCAGCCAGGGCTTTGACCATTGGAGCTCTGAGGCGGGCGACTTCCGTTGCGTCGATTCAGCATTCGACCCCGGCATATCCCCAGCAGCAGCAGAAGCAGTCTTCCGCAATGGGTTGCACTCATTGTGGGAAGTCAGGGCACGTGGTGTCAGAATATCGCAGAGCATAGGATTTGTGCTTGGTTTGTGGGGCACCGGACCACAGGGTTGGGAATTGTTCGAATAGGGCGAGTTCCTCTTCATCAACCTTTTCTAGTCCATCAGTTAGGGGGCCAGCCCCAGTACCAGTTCAGCAGCAGCAGCAGTACCCGCTTCTGAGGGTATTGCCGCCTCAGGCCCAAGTATTTCAGCAACAGAACCTCCAGCAGTATGCACAAGTCCAAGCTCAGACCCAGAACCGCCAGAGAGGTTTCCAGCAGAGGGGACCAGCACCCAGAGGACACGGTCAAGTGATAGCTTAACCGTAGAGGAGGAGTTAGCATCAGGTGAGGTAGTGGCAGGTACTATTCTCATCAACTCCTTCCCAGCATCAGCGTTATTTGATTCTGGTGTATCGCATTCATTTATGTCTGTACGATTCGCGACACGGATAGGACTGGAGCCCGAGTCATTATCAGTAAGGCTCAATATACTTACTAGTAACAGACTTGTGGGAGTAGATAGAGTATTTTCCTCATGTCGGATTGTAGTTAGCGGTAGAGAGTTTTCTGTTAGGTTGATAGAATTCCCGATGGCCGATTATGATGTGGTCCTAGGGATGGATTGGTTGAGGGACCAGTATGCTAGAATAGATTGCCATATCGGCAAGATCATTTTTAGTATTCCTGGTGAGCCAGAGTTTTTCTTTTTCCGAGGCAGAATATAGCCTTCTCCTCTAGCATTCCGGATGGCAGTTGCAGCGGCAGTCCAGTTTCCCAGAATTGTAGAAGAGTTTCCCGATGTTTTCCCTGAAGAGCTTCCAGCTATGCCACCAGAAAGAGAGAGAGATCGAGTTCACTATAGACTTGATCCCCGGATCAGCACCAGTGTCAGAGAGAGTCTACCGGATGGCACCGTCAGAATTGGAGATTTTGTATAAGATGATTGAGGAACTCAGGACCAAGGGATTCATCCATGCTAGTGGATCGCCTTGGGGAGCCCTGATGCTTCTTATAAAAAAGAAGGATGGTACATCCAGATTATGTGTTGATATCGTATCTTGAACTTAGTGACAATCAAGAACAGATACCCTCTCCCGAGGATATATGACTTGTTTGATCAACTCAAAGGGGCGTCCATATTTTCGAAGATTGATTTACGGTCGGGATACCATCAGATCAGAGTCAGAGAGCAGGACATCCCGAAGACGGCATTTAGATCCAGGTATGGGCATTGGGAGTTCCTTGTGATGCCCTTTGGAGCAACCAATGCGCCGGCTGTATTCATGGACCTTATGAATCGTATCTTCATGCCTTATTTGGATTAGTTCGTGATTGTATTTATAGACGACATCCTGGTCTACAGTAAGAGTGAAGCGGAGCATGAGCAGCATATCTGGGTCGTCCTCTAGATTCTCAGAGAGCACCAGTTGTATGCAAAGTTCAGTAAATGCGAGTTCTGGCTCGATCACATTTCATATTTGGGTCATATCATAACCAGAGGTGGAGTTGAAGTGGATCCCTAGAAGATCGTAGCTATTGAGACGTGGCCAGTACCCAGTACCATTGTAGAAGTTTGCAGTTTTCTTGGCTTGGCCAGCTACTACCGACGATTTATTTCGGACTCTGCACGGATTTCAGTACCTATGACCCAGTTGACCCGCAAGGATGTGCAGTTTGCTTGGACCGCAGAATGTCAGAAATCTTTTGAGAAGTTGAAGCGAGGCTTGATGACGGCACCCATTCTCACGCTTCCAGATGGGACCGGGGGATTCTCAGTGTATTGTGATGCTTCAGGCAGAGGTTTAGGATGTGTTTTGATATAGCATGGGAAGGTAATAGCTTATGCGTCCCGTCAACTTCATGATCATGAGATGAATTATCCGACCCACGACTTAGAGCTGGCAGCATTAGTGTTTGCACTTAAGCTGTAGACGCATTATTTGTATGGAGATAGGGTAGAGATTTTCACCGACCACAAGAGCCGAAAGTATGTGTTTACCCAGAAGGATCTTAACATGCGTCAGAGGAGATGGCAAGAGCTACTTGTGGATTATGACATCAATCTACAGTATCATCCTGAGAAGGCCAACGTTGTTGCAGATGCATTGAGCAGGAGAGCCGGAGTTTATTTTCTGACAGCACAACCAGAATTGTTAGCGGATCTTCAGAAGATGGGTATAGAAGTTGTCCTTCCTACCAGTGTGGCATTGATGACCAGTATGCAAGTTCAGTCCAGTATAGTTGAGAGGATCAGGTTAGCTCAGTCATTAGATCCTAAGCTTCAGCGGCTTAGGACAGAATGTGTAGCAGGACGAAGACCAGAGTTATAAGTCCATAAGGATGGTACACTTCAACATGGGAGGCATCTTTGTGTGCCCAGTGGTGATATCAGACATGAGATCATGGCAGAAGCTCACAGTTCTCAGTATTCGATTCATCCGGGCGGTACGAAGATGTATCGTGATATCCGACAGCATTTTTGGTAGAAGGGTATAAAGGGAAAGATAGCCCGGTTTGTCTCTCGATGTTTAGTTTGCCAACAAGTTAAAGCCGAACATCAGAGACCAGCTGGACTTCGTCAACCTTTGTCGTTCCCAGAATAGAAATGGAAGCACATTACTATAGATTTTGTGACTAGATTACCTAGATCCCCAGCTGGAAGAGATGCTATCTGGGTTGTAGTCGACAGACTCACCAAGGTAGCACATTTTCTTCCTTTCAGGGTTGGTCAGTCGACAGATCAGCTTGCAGAGATGTACCTCAGACAGATAGTCAGGTTGCAAGGAGTACCAGTCAGTATTATATCCGACAGAGATTCTAGATTCACATCATTCTTTTGGCAGAGTCTTCAGAAAAGTTTAGGAACTCGTCTCAAGTTCAGCTTATGATCCGCAGACAGATGGTCAGTTGGAGCACACGATCGAGACTCTTGAAGATATGTTGCGTTCAAGTACACTTGACTTTGGTGGTTCGTGGGAAGATCACCTGCATCTCGTGATGTTCTCCTATAACAATAGTTTCTAGGCCAGTATCCAGATGGCACCCTATGAGGCCTTGTACGGCAGAAAGTGCATATCTCCTTTAACTTGGGACGATATAGGCGAGAGGCAAATGCTTGGTACAGAGATGGTAATGCGGACTATTGAGGTGGTCGGGCAAGTCAGAGATCATCTTCGAGTTGCATAAGATCGCCCGCATCATTGAGCCGATTCTTATCGACGTCCCCTTGAATTTTCTGTCGGCGACCATGTATTCCTCAGGATCTCGTCTACCCGTGGCGTCATTCATTTTGGCGTACGGAGAAAGCTTAGTCCTAGGTATATAGGGCCATTCGACATTCTTGAGTGAGTAGGTGATGTGTCCTATCGTCTCGCTCTCCCGTCGTCGTTACGTGAGGTGCATGATGTCTTCCATGTATCCCAATTACGACGGTATATCCCGGATCCGAGCCATGTCCTTGATCATTCGGAATTGGTTGTTGGTGCCAACCTTTCGTATAAGGAGTGACCCGTATCCATATTAGACCGAAGAGAGAAGATACTCAAGAATAAGACTATCAAGTTAGTCCGTGTTGCTTGGGGTTATCACTCTTTGGGTGAATCAACGTGGGAGCGTGAGGATGACATCCGATCGCGATATCTCGAACTGTTTGACTCGTGAGGTATAATGTCTTCCTTATGCCTCACGCCTTCGATTTCTTGCATGCATGATTGATTGTTAGATTGATTGCTTAGTTATATCTTACCTGTGATTAGTATAGCTTTCTCGACATCTCTAACCTCTTGATTAAATTCCGAGGACGGAATTCTTTTAAGGTAGGTAGAGTTGTCACCCTCGGTTTTTGTTATACGTATTTTGGTATACGTATACGTACCCCGGACCCGTATTTCGACTTGTCCTGGCTGGCTAGTCTTAGGTTTCTTGCATTGGCATAGGTTAGTTGGCATTTCATGGCTCGTGTGGTTTATTCTGGCTGGGGCATGCATCGGGTTCGGTTGGGTTCAGTATTGTTGGATTTGGTTTGGGTTAGTATGCAAACCCCTACATACCACAATCTTCTATTTATTTACCCAACAACCCTTCTCTCTCCTTATTTATTTCTCATTACTACTCTTCTTCTTTATTTGTCCACCGACCTCCTGCAGTAGGCAAGTGCAACTTGCTTCATAGAGGAACTCAATTTTTGTTGTTCCATTGTCTTCTTCAAGAGATTCTAAGACACTTTAGTACTTAGCATTTTAAAATTTCATGGCTCATTTCATGTAGATCTAAGTTTTAGTATTTTGATGTTCATGATTTTGATCTACTGAACTTGGTTGTTTCCGGAAATGTAGAGTTCCATGTGGTGGGAATTTCGATTTTATGCAAGTTTGGCTTTTGTATGGCTGGATTTCACCAAGTCTTGGCCGAGATGGGGTTCTTGAGTCTCCATGGCTGCAAGTCTCGGCCTTGGGGAGAAGACGAGCCTTTATGCACACGTTCATACGTGCCCGCGTAGTGACTATCCTTTACGCCTACGTTTTCACGTGCCAGCGTAGCATCTCCTTCTTTACGCACACGTTTTCACGTGCCCGCGTAGTGTCCCCTTTTTACGCACACGCCTTGCGTGCCTGCGTAACCCGATTCTACGTCGAGCTCATTCGAGCTCTACGCAAAGGCTACTCCCGCTCGCGTAGAGTCTCGCGTGCGTAGAGCCTCGCGTGCATAGAGCCTCGCGTGCGTAGAGCCTCGCGTAGAGTCTCGCATGCGTAGAGTCCCGCCCCAGTGCTCGCGTGTGTAGAGTTCCTTTCACGTAGAGTGCCTGCTCGCGTAGGGTGCTTGCTCGCGTAGAGGGGTCCTTCCTTGGTCTTGCTCGCGTAAAGCCATTTTTACGCTCGAGGCCCCCCTAGCCTAGCATAGTTTCTCTCGCGTAGAGGCTTTGAGCCCCCATGCATACCCATGGGCCTTTTGCTTGCACCCTTTTGTCACGAACTTGATAACCTTGAATTGATTGACACGATTGGACTGATAATTGTACATGGCATGGTATGACAAGTACTGACATGACATGGAATGACATAACAAGACATGATAAGCAAGCATGATGGAAACTATTGAATGCTGTTGCGACGGCTAGCATGACATGACAAGAATGAATGGCCTGTACACCGTGGACGATTGTGTTTGTACCAATGAACCAGTACTGTCTCGCATCATGTCTAGGGCAGGGACCCCTGAGTACCACGGTCAGGGGTGCCTACTTAAACTGACTAAGGCTAATAAATAGAATAATCCAGTAGTCATGAAGAGATTTCCAGCTACAGGCAATCCCGTTATCTGGGCGCCCCATCATGGGATCTATAGCCTGCCGTCGAGTAGGGCATATTTCCAGCACATTGTCATGTGTTGTACCCTTCATGCTACTTAAGGGTACATGTATTTCCTAGACGATGTACCCACATGAATTCAACCCCTAATTTGCGTCCGGATAGCCTGGATGGTCTGTAGGGCTTGTGGCTGTGGAACAATCTCATTGCATCTTGCTAGTAACTAGGCCTGTGATAACCCTTGTTAGTTAAAGTATCAAGCCGTACTCACTGCTTGGCCGTGACTGATTGAATGGAGTCTAACCCAGTCTAGTCTTGTCCGGATCCTGTACAAGATTGTTACATGACCTGATTGCTTATGCTTTTACCTTATCGATAAATGGTGGAAAACTAAGTTCCGTTCAGACGAAGGGTTACAACCCCGGTCCTTGTTTGGTTTAAGGGTTGTAACTTGGTTATCTGAATAGTCCCATGGTTATCTTATCGTATATCATCATGATTTTCCATATTTCCAGTCTTTATTATATAATTATGTTTTGTGCTAATTGCTGGTTTTAGTTCTTACGTGAAGCCTCCTTTGGGGCACTTGCTCTTTCTGGGATCTGACCCAGCTGGTTTTGTATGGCCAGATACCAGAGCAGCTCCAGAGGATCTCCCTACCTTCCAGCCAGATGGTGACCACCAGGCGTAACTCTGGCAACGAGCAGATTTTATTTTGGCTCTCCCACTCCATTATAAAATTATTTTTTTGAGGCGTTTATCCGTCGAGCAAGTGTTAGCTCGTTTGTAACTTTACTTACTGTCTGCCTATGTGCTGTAACATGATTGACAAATCCTAGGGTTGATCATGTATGACTGAAATTCTTGCTAGTCCTCATATTTTGTATGACTAGCTTCAGGATCATCCAAATATGTAATGTATGGGATGCCTTACTATTATATATTTGGTGCTCTAACATCTTGTAACATTTACTTACTTGCTTGAGATTGAGACAATAGGCTTGTTCATTATCATAAGAGACTGATGGCTTGTAGTTAAACCCTCATATATCTAGACAGTCGTATCCGTATAGCGAGGTAGATTATACTTCAATATACGTAGCTGGCTGTATCCGCCCCTGCTCTCCAGTATTCTGGTTTGTGGGGCGTGACAGTTACGCCTACATTCTTAAAACCAAAGATGAAGGCCTATAAGTCTGAAGCTGAGAACCAGTTAGATAGAAAGATTAAGATTCTTATATCAGATCATGGTGGAGAGTATACCTTAAATGAAATGACTAACTTCTGTGAAGAGCATAGAATTATTCATGAGGTAACTACTCCTTATTTACCATAGTCCAACGGAGTTGCTGAAAGAAAGAATCGCACTTTGTTAGACATGGTTAATGCCATGCTTTTCAGCTTAGGTGCCCCTGATAATCTTTAGGAAAAAGCTCTTTTGTCAGCCTGTTATATTCTTAATAGGATACCAGTAAGACTAATGATAAGACACCATATGAGTTATGGAAAGGTCGAACACCTATGATTAATTACCTCAAAGTTTGGGGATGTCTAGCTAAAGTAAGAATTCCTGAACCAAAAAAGAGGAAGATAGGTCCTAAGACTGTAGATGCTGTGTTTATAGGATATGCCCTAGATATCAATGCAAATATATTTTTTGTAACCCATTCTGAAGTAAATAAAATCTCTAAGAACATAATTATAGAAGCTAGAGATGCAGTTTACTTTGAGAATATTTTTTTCTTTAAGGATAGAACTTCTTCATCTTCCTCCAACCCTTCTCTTACTCCATCTACTAGTTCTCATGTTCAAATACCAAGTTTTCAACCAGAATAAGTTATAGAACCTAGAAGGAGTAAAAGAGAAAGGATTGAAAAGAATATAGGAGAAGGATTCTTCACATTTTTGATAAAGGGTGATCCCTTGTCACGACCCGCACCCTATTTAGGGGCACGAGCACGTGGGTACGTCCAGCCTACGCCGCAGTATCGGCGGTAGAATGCTGTAAAGGTCATCTAGAATATATAGAATCTAAGACACAATAATATAACCTGTCATCTCCACACGGAGGAATATAACCACAACTCAATCACATAATTCTAAGGAAGATAAACACGATGATAAAGATAATGATAAAGATGAGATAAATAGTCTGAAACAACGCTGAGTCGCAATCACAAGTTCAGAAACCAAAACATAAAACAATATCCCAAAATAAATACTACAAGCCTCAAAGTATCAAACTGGAATATATTCAAGACAAAATCTAGGTAAACTAGGTCACTACTTGCGGTGCGTCCTCTACGAGCACCGGGTCCAAGGCTGGTCCTGGTCGTAGGCTCCATCTATGCCAAACCCGTAGTAGGTCGGGCAATCTGCATCTAAATCCTCTGAAAAATAATGGGGGTTATCCTGTCAGGATATGAGCAAGTACAAACACCAACAACAGTTCCATGTGAATTGACAAATACTATAAGAGACAATTATAATGAAATACAAGATGAAATGTCAAGACTGAAAGTAAAACAGTACAAGAGAACTGGATATCATGTCATGTGTGAGATATAAGATAAAACTGGAATATAAGCAATGAAAAGAAATCTGAGGTATGATGTAAACATAAAAATAAAGTGCCATGAGATATTAGAGCGTTATGTGATCGACTTGGGTCAAGATCAGGCTGTTCCATTTGACCGGCTATGCACAGGTAGTATAATAGTATAGGGATCAGGCCGACTAAAATGGAAAGCCATGCATAAGTAGTATAAGGTCAAGCTACACCCCACATGTGGTGATGGTGGAGCTATGCATAAGTAATAAACAAGTAGGGGTAATGATCACATAACCTCTAATAACTCCTCGATCCCCGATTAGTATAATGAATCCAGACATGACAGGTCATGACACGGGATTCGAAGAGCAGGGGGCCAACCCACTCCCAAATCGGTGTCTATATAAGTGTAGGAAACAATATCGAACAATGTACTCATATACCAGGTAAATCGAGAATGACATATCATGACGAGATTCAATGTATACTAGTCCGTGTATCCTCGTATTGGGAATCAAGTATAATACTACAAATGAATCAGATATAGTAGATATCAAAGCAAGGAAAACTATCAGAGAATGTACTTGCCTGTTGTCCTGAACTGAGAAAATCGAAACTACAAACCACTCAAAGAGCCACGAACGGTCAACTCGTACAACTGTCTCCTAACGCTGAAACAGACATTACCAACGTTCTTAGAATGGTCAAATTCTAGTAACGCCTATCCATAAGTCCAATTCTGGACACAGGGGTAAAACGATAATTTTGGGTCAAAATGGTGTCCGCCGTTGGACCCACTTTTGACCGAAAAATGTACCAAAAATATGGTCTCTAAAGTCATCAAACTATATGTCTACAAGTTCGATTTTACGAGACGAATCCAACCGTATGTCCAGAGTTGGATTTCGGTGGGCCATGCACAAATTCGTCCGTTGGATCGGGTCGCGGGCCCGCCAAAATAGCATTTCGGTCGACCTTCTCAGAATCGGACCAAACTTGGCATACATGACCAGAAAAATAATACGGACCTGTTGGTGCAAGTTTCGTCTCGATATGACGAGCGTGCACAAAGTAATTGACAAATATGCAAAAGGTCGATATGGTAAATTTTTGACGGATACGCATCAAATTCGTCGCGAACATACGAGCAATTTGAATTCCGTCAAAGCCCACACGTCGTCCGGATTGACGGGACGGATGGCGTATCGGGGCAATTTTTCTAAAATTCAGTTTTTAAAATCGGTTTTTTTCTCCAAATTCACAAACCAATAACTTTCTGTACAGTGCATAAAATTTAATTCTACAAAAAGGGTTTTAAAGCCCTATAGGTTGTCTACAAGTCTCTTCAAACCGATTTTGAAAACTCGCAACAGCTGGTCGCAAATCGGCCACAAAGTTGGGGTTTCGGGACAGTTTCTAACGTCCAATAAATAAAATTTTTCTCGATTTTGGAACTCGTTTTTCGTCGCACATGATGCGAATCGGCACGAACTATTTGAAGAAAATTAAAGGTGTATATGTTGGGATCATACCTGACCAAGTGGTTCGTAAAACGATTGAGCAAGGAAGGAGAAATCTATTTTTGAAGTTGGCTCTTCGCTGACAGTTTTCGTGCGCTGGTGGGCTGCCCGTTGCGCGTTTCCCGGCGATGGACGGCCGTTGGTTGGTTGACGGCGATGTTGGGGCGTACGCTGGGTTGGGGTTGACGGCTAGGGTTTGGGTTTTGCAAAAAAAAAAAAAAACTCTCTCTCTCTCTCTCTCTCTCTCTCTCTCTCTCTATATATATATATATATATATATATATATATATATATATATATATATATATATATATATATATATATATATATATATATATATATATATATATATATACGAAATATATACAGGGGGAGGTCAGGTTTTCGGTTCAATTTTAACTAAGTAAAGGGGGGCTCGGGTTTCGTTAGCATGCTGCTGTTGCTGGTATTTGTGGGGGCTTTATGTTGTTTGAAAATCAATTTTGACTATCCAATGAATTTTGACTTTCTTTTTTTTTTCTTTTTTTTTCTTTTCTTTAAGGCTTTTAATACTTTATATATATATATATATATATATATATATATATATATATATATATATATATATATATATATAAATATATATATATATATAATATATATATATATATATATATATATATATATATATATATTATATACATACATGCACACACACACACACACACACACACACACCACACACACACACACACACACACACACACACACACACACACACACATACATGCATACATACATACATACATACATACATATACATACATACATATATTATATTTGCATATGTATTTATTTAATAAATAAAACTCATTAAAAATAGTATTTCTATTTAAAACTATTTTTTTTCCTTCTTTATGAATAAATAAAATAATACCAAACAAATTCTAAAATTATTACTAAAATTAAAAATAAATATTACGTATCTATATTATTTAATATATATTTGCAAAAAAAAAGTGTTTATTCCAAACTTGTAAAGAATAGTACAAAGTATAATGAATTCTGGGGAAGTACAACTGTAGGAATCTGATCAGAAGACGATTACTTTATCCCTTGGACTATGTGAACTTGAAGACTGTAGCCTCTGGAGAATGCAGCAGCAATTTTGTAAGAGTTCTTGATCTCTGTGCGTATGTATCCGATCATCTCACAATGATTGGAAACTCTATTTATAGAGTTCAAGAAATAACTGTTTTAGCAGTTATTCTGATGTACGCGAGGCTGGATTGCGCCACATTGGGTTGCACCAATCTCCTATTGTGCCAACTTTCATTCAGTTGTTAAGTCGTGTACTAACTGTATTTAGACGCGTGGCATCATGTGATTGAGATGCGCGTGGTCATGTACAGGATAGTAGACACGTCTTGAGAGATTAGTGGCATGTGCGCCATGTCATCCTGCTTTAGAATGTAAATTGTCTCAACTTCATCAGGTTGCGCGACCTTCAGTCAACGAGTCAAACTGCGCTTGATTTGGGCTGCGCCTAAATACGTGGCAGCCTTTGAGCAGAAGTCATTCAGATTGCGCCTAGGCGCAACTAAGAATTTTATCGGGATTGCGCCTAGGCGCAACTTACGAAGCGTACAGGACAGCTGTCAACCAACTCCCCTTGAGCGGCATAATTCACGAGATTCGAAGAGATTTTTCTCGTTCACTGTGGTGTCAGTTGTCAGTGTTGTCACGTAATGATGGCCATTAAGTGTTAGACGCCATGTAGAATTTGGCACAACAAGACTGGGCGTAGTCTGATATATGGCGCAACCTGTTCAGCGGTGCAGTCTGTTCTCTGAGCTTCATACCAGTGGCGCAACTTGATTTTTGGGACGCAATATGATCACTGATTAGTATGTTCAGGGCACAACTTGATTTTTAGGCCCTACAAGACCCCCTTCAAAGTTTTCAAAACTTAAAACGTTTCAAAGTTTTGAAATACTTTGAATTTTGAAAAATTTTGATTGAGTCAAGTTGCGCCAGTCAATGCTCGGTCATCACAATTAAATTTCTTTCTCGAAAATACTCAATCTTCTCTCGTCTTCCCGAGTTCTATTGATTATTTTCAGTTTCCCATGAGGAATGATGAAAGTCATTTTGGTGATATATATATAGGGCTGATTTTCATACTTTATTCTTTCCTTCCGTGATGGCGTCTAAGAAGGAGATGGAGGCCAACGCTGTCACCAAGAACAGTCTCCTGAAGCGGGACATGATGTTGTACCTACAACTTATTTGTTGGAGGCTGACCCTTTCTGAAAGCGGAAACTTTTTAGACTGTTTGGTCTAGACCCGACGGTCTTCAATTGCTCGAGCGGTGAGCCATCCTCTAAAGAGCGTGGTGATTCGGAGGGATTCCTTAATTTTATGCGTCGCTCGGGGATCGCAACATGCAGGAATTGGACGTCGCCCTTCGTCAGATCGATGAAGGCAAGAACAAGAAATAATGTTTAGGCGTGCCAAAAATTCTATTCTCTTTTCTTGTGTCTTGTCTGTAGGGGTCCACCCATCTTTACGCAATGAAATCTATAATTTTGATACATTGTGTGGTTGAGATTTCAAATAGCGCACGTGGTCGCATTCCTTTGGCTAATTATTTGTTTACTGTTTCTTCTGAGGGGACATGGCAGTCGTCACACGATTTTAGGTTGTAAAACTCCTAAATTTTTTACTATATTTTTATCAATTTTGGTACTGATTTAAAATTTTTGTATTGTACGTCGCGTAGTCATATTGTACGTTGTGCGCAAACGGCATATTTCGTAAATTGCTCGTCGAGTGCGAATATGTGCGAGGTACATATTTTTGCAAAACATTTTTTTTGAAGCTTGGTTTTCAAAATAAATAATAAATATTTTTGATTATTTAAAGTTGTAAAATACGTTATATTGGAATTTACAACTCTTTATTTTACATTATGAAAGGTTTTATAAATAGTAATTTTGAAAACGAGGTATTATGCAAATATTCATACGAGGTACATAAATTTAACATATATATAATTCCATTTTTTCAAATTTATTGATATTAATATTTTATTATTCAAAAAATATTTAAAAATATTTATTATTTTCAATTATATTATTGGTATTTTTGGAAAAATATTTGAAAATATATTGGCCATTTTAAATCTTGATTTGATTTTATGGTTTTAATTTAAAAAGTTTAAGGTAGAATTATATTTAATTTGAGTTTAGTTTACCTAAGTTTAAATGGGAATTTAAGTTAGATTTGATTTTTTAAATTTTCTAATGGGGGGATTTAAACATCTCAATCCTTATCCTAATGGGAATTCCCACCTCCTATATAAGGAGAGGTACTCATCCATATTTCTACCATTCACAAATTCCTCTAAAATTATTTCTCCATACGTGCGTGCATCGTGTCCGTACCAACCCAAGCCAGCGGTGTACCGTGTCGGTGTCAATCTTATTCCAGCTCTTGTATAGTTATCCGTCTCGCGTCGGGACACACCCCGATACTACACACGCCAACACATCGATAAAACCCTAACCATACTTCTTCCGACAACTGCCACCGTTCCACCGCCACTCCTCTCGACCATCCGGTCGAAGCAGCCGCCAACAGCACCATCATCGACCACCTCATCGCCCGAAACTACATCACCCACCACCCCGACATCGCCGTCATCACCGCCACCTGCTGATCAACCCGGGCGACCACAGCCCTCAATCATCAGCACCACCCATCATCCGGCCATAAGACCGTCTCGCCCGAAAACCCCGATCTCCCCCACAATTTTGGCCAGCCCCAAATCAAAATCCAGCCACCACCCGTCGAGGCAACACCACCGTGTTCTCCACCACCATCAACCCCACCACCACCGCCTCCATCAAACCAAAACCCCTAAATAATTAAATCAAACCTAACCTGACTAACCGTC